>CM076091.1:37455015-38055015 GCA_038088585.1 Chrysina gloriosa | reverse complement strand
GAATTGTTCTTTAGCTTCGATCTCAAATCTACTCATAAAAAGGTCTGCTAGGAACGGTGATAAAGGATTACCCATGGCTGTGCCCTCCCGTTGTTCGTAGAAACGCCCTTCAAATTGAAAACAGTTTTGTTCCATGCAAAGCTTTGTTAATGAGATGTACTCTTTTACAATTTCATTACTACATACATTCAAACGAAGCAAATCTTCGAGATAACCTAAAGTTTGAGGGATCGGAACGCTAGGGAACAATGAACTAACATCAAACGAGACTAGACTTTCCCCTTCTTCCAACTTTTGATCTTTTACATGTTTAATGAACTCGACGGAGTTCTTTACACAAAAGCTCGGTTGCTTAACAGATAATTTCCCAAACTCACTTGTTAACCACTTTGCTAAATTGTACGTAGGACTACCTACCGCTGAAACAATCGGTCTCATGGAATTACCGGGTTTGTGAATTTTAGGCAAACAATAGAGTCTGGGTACTGTAGGATTGGACATCAACAGTTTGTATTTGATAGAGTTGGTAATGGTGTGCTTACACGTGTTCAAAATAGTTTTAACGTTGCGAATCATTTTCGGCAAGGGGTTCCTTTTCAGTACAAAATAGGGTCCGTCAGAAATTAAATTACTAACTCTCGAGAGACATGCAATATTTGTTTGGTGATAGTGGAAATTTGTGCATTGACTTTGTCAGTGTGTTTGCTTTGTTACACCAAAGGTTCCAAACCGATTTTCTGAATTACTTCCATGATTTTTAATACTATTTCGGCTATTATGAGCACGGATGTTGACGGTTGAAAATTTCAAACACGACTAATATAGAGAGAACGTTGTAACTTTAATTTGAACTTGACAAAAGGTACCAGCTAGGTACTCATGTATACAAAGGCAGATAGGCGGTACCGCTCCGAGCGGTGCATATTAGCGCGCTCAGACAGCTAAGCAAACGTCGCTCAAAAGTACACTTAGACTGCTCAGATCTTTATAAAATTTTAGTATGATACTTTTAAATATGTATACTTTCGAAAAATGCAATAAAAAAACGATTTTTTGAAAATTCTAATTAGGGTAGACCTCTTATATAGCTTTGCTATTGTAGCTTTTTGTTCATTGTCTTTAGGTGACTCTCTGAAGATAAATTAAATATAATTCGAAAGCTTAGAGTTTAAAAAGAGAGCGTTTTATTTGAACTCACCCTTGGCTGCGATCCCCAGAAATTTTATCACCTTTTTTACTTTTGTCCTAACGTTGTACAGCCAGTACTTCCTTAAAGTTTATTTGGTAAACTTTCTCCTCTTTTTGAGTTTTTATTCCCTCTTGATTCTTAGTAATTTTTTCTTTATTACTTATAGAGTCAGTCTGTTTATTTATTGCACCTGCATAATTGGGAATTCTTTTTTCTTTTCTTGGAATGTATCCTTTTCTATAACTATACTGTTTGTATAGTCAATAGCTTGCTGTTCTATTTCTAGTTTTTCATTTTGTATCAGTTTGAATTTTTTTATACAATCTAAGCCGATTAAAAAATCGTATTTAAATTATTATTATTAAATTTTTGCTTTTATTGTTATCAGTCCATCTGTTTTGTTCACACCATTAATTGTTCTTATGTTGACTTTTTCTTTTTCTTATCAATCCTCTGTTTTGTATTTACTATTTTTGAATTAATTAAAGAGACGTTTGAGCCTGAGTCATAGATTCCAATTACATCTACAGTGTTATTCAACCTTACTTTTAGTGTGATTAATGATGTAATATCTAGTTTTCGTGATCTTGGTTGTTAAGTTCCGCTTCTAGTATTGAGTTGTTAATGGTTTTTAACTTATCTTCTTTGTTTTTGAACCAGCATTTAGCTTGAGGATGAAAGCGTATGCTTTTCCCTTTTCTTTGCAAATTTTGCAAGGAGTTTTTTCCCTTGTATTATAACCTTTGCTTCTTCTCACTTCGTTATTATTTGTTTTATAAACCAGATGTTCTAATTTCCCTATTTCATTGTAAAGATCTTCCGTCTCATTTAACGTATTCCTGTCAATCGTATCAGCTACAAAGTTTGGCAGCCCAGCTGCAATGAGGTCAAGTAAGATACCAGTATCAATTGATTTTCTAACCTTTAGCAATAATTTCTCTTTTTCACTGCATATTCTAACAGGGATCCAGTTTGGTATCTGAAAATCAAGGCATATCTTATTAGAGCTCCTCCTTTATTTGGAAATGTTTCACATCCTCCATTTTTCCCATTTTGATTGTATTGTTAGCTTTAATAGCATGCAGCTATACCAATCCATACATGCCTTGCCCATAAAGAATTTGAAGATTTCAATTTTCTTTTCATCTTGATTTATATCAAATCTTTCACATTCTTTCTCAGACTCACCAATCCATTGATTTGCATTTGAGTTTTTAGTGGTAAATTTCTCTATCATAAATTCATTTGCAATTTTGCTTATATTTTTGTTTTCAGATTTTTTATTTGTGTCACTTAATTTTACCATCGTTTTTTCTGATGCAGTAGTTATTTCCGCCGTCATATTTTCTTTAGTCATTTCCTCTAGAAAATATTCACCAACTGTATATTTTCATCTTCGTCTAAATATTCACCCTGCATCTCTTGTGTCAATGTAATCCATATTTGTCTAAATTGGTTTCTTTTTTGGAGGGTTTTCTTCACTTTGGCAAAAGCTTGTACGTTTGTTATGGTTTTGTGTTTAACTGCTGGCTGATGTTCGCCTGGAATTTCAAATATGCGCCCGTCTGGTGTTTCAATTGATGTTATGCACAAGATGTAAAATTTTCCGTCCGATGCTTCTCTAAGTCTAAAGTTAAATCTTAGTTTTTCTATTATAAATCTTCAACGAAAATGTTGTTTTACAACAGAAAAGTAACCATTGTGTGAAGATCCAAATAAAACCAACCTGTTTTTTCATTTTATATTTTAAGTGTGAATGACAGACTTTATATTATATAGAATATTAAATTTATAAATATACCGAGTAGTTATAACTAAAGTTTGATAGACGAGTGCAACTTCAGAGGCGTGTCGCGCAAAAAGTAGGTTCGGGTGATACAGTATTATTAAAAAATAATATATCCTTACCATTTATTTTCCATTTAATTGAATACACTTATTCCAATGTGAAAACCATTTTTTCAAACCGTCCTAAAACAATTTTGTCGGGGTCTCTGCAATCCACCTATTAATACAAGAGAGTTTTACCTTATTTAAGGTCTTAAATCGAATACATCGTAGCGGTTCTTTTAAATTTGGAAACGTAAAAATCATCGGCAGCTAGATCTGGTGAATAGCGTAGATGTGAAAGCAATTTACGCGATTAATCATTCTTCATGCGGTATGAGGTCATGCATTATTCTAGTACATTAAGGTACGCTTGTACAACTTGCAAGACTATCTCAATCTCCTAGAAATCCTAGAATACAGTAAGTATTACATTTTCAACTGGTGAAACTGTTCAGTTTTCTGGTTTGCACCATTCTTTTGACTGATTTTTGGTCTCAGGATGGAAGTGGCATGCAGCGGGGTAAAACCTCTCTCACGCCCAAATCTTCGTGTAAAATTTAATGAACCTGCCCTGTACCTATTCTACACCAACACTCATTTTATAAATAGCTATTCTCATTATCACCCTTTAGTACGTTCTCCACAGCATCTACGTTTTATTTAGCCAGATGCTACGCTGTCCACGGCGCGGATCATCTTCTAGTGACATTCAGTCAGCTTTGGAACCTCGACTCGTCGCTAGGTTGTACTTTTAGTTTCTGCGGACTCTCAAAATACACCTTGAATGACTTTTTGAAGGTTTGACACCCTCTGTGAATAAAAGGACAGTGATAGCCTCTTGCAAATTAGTCGCGTCCTCCATGATTGCAGAACCAGTAGTAAGGAAGTATTTCTCTATCAATTAAGTAGCTGAAGTATACGAAACAATTGTAGACGGGATGAATGTGTAAACATGTCAAGACTGACCAATAGCGTGACCTATAAGATTTACGTCATTGAACTAGAGCCAAATCCCTAAAACACTTGAAACATCCTTTGTATATAACTTAATATTACAGCAAGAAACTTTTCCTGTGGAAGACATTCGGAATTATCGCGGTACATAAATCTGATAATAAAGACGAGGTTTGTCCGTGTTAGATCCGCTCCTTTATATCATTCTTGTGGATGATGCGCGCTTGGCCTTATCTTGTGAAATCTTTTTGTACGTCGGCCACTTGAAAATATTTAAACTACTACTAACTACTAGTTAAATCTTCACACGCAGTATTTACGGTGTCAGTAAATATTTTATGTGTCCCAGTATCGATAAGTGTAATATTCTTCATTGAATAACATAGTATTGACGAGTATTGACTATGATTACGAGGGCGCCTTTTATATTATACAAAGCAACCACTTAATGGCATCATTGAGTGTGTCATTACTACTTTTGTAAAATTTGACATTTATTATTCAGAAAACAGTGGCAGCTTAGAAATTGACTGAGTAGTTTATTTTCAATAAAGGTAAAAAAAATAACAATTTTGTGAAAGACTAAAGACCTAACTCAACAACGATGCTCAACTTCTAGTAATAGAGCATCATCACAAAAGACTGTTTACAATTGGTTTGCAGAATAGTTAGTGCAAGGGAATGCTAAAATAATTCGACCGAGGAACTGCAAAATCCAGGTAACAGGTAACGAGACCTGAATATATTCGTATGAACTGGATACTAAGTAAGAATCCACTGTTTGGGTGTTCCAAGGTGAACGGAACAGTTGATCCTTAGTCACATACAATGAATTATTTGCCAGATGTCATCGACAAAATCAGGAAAAGCAACCGACAACGTTGTATCATGCTGCATCATGAGAATTCTAGCTTTCAGACAGCACGTCAGACAATTGATTATTTAGAGGAGAAAAACATCGAATTAATGTCTCATTTTCGGCGTTCTTCTGATTAATCACCTAACGATTTCTTTCTGTTTCCGAATCTCAAATTACACATGTGTGGGTTGCGATTTTCAACTCTGCAATTTCAGAGTGGCAAAAATGTTTCGAGAATTGATTTGAAATAATGGAACATAGGTATATTAACCTTAAAAGCGAATGTTTGGAATAGCAATAAAGCAGTTAATTCTTTACTAGTTTTGGAACAACTTAGAAGGCGCCTTCGTATGGTGTTCTTGTCGAGAGGTTAGTATTTTATTTGATAAAAAATGTATAATTTGCATGTAGTTCATATTTGCGGAGAGACCTTGAAACTTCTAGGTTTTCTGACACTCAACACGAAGTTGTTTACTGAATGCGACGCTTCCAATAGTCTTTTCAAAGCAATTACACTTTCAAAAGTGGAATAGTGTTATGTTGTCTGGAGCTCTTTTTATAACATGTATAAGGATAGAATTCACAGTGTTCTATGGAAATTCTTAAACAAATGTATTGTACAGTATTTACAATTTTGTGAACATAACATTTACTTGCAGCGTGGATACTCTTTCATTTCCCTACTTCATGATTTTACCTTAAGTCATTAGAAAATCGTAGGTTGTCATTTGAAATACTTTTCGTCTGTAACCTCTTTCATGGTCAAATATCTAACCTTTAGTTGCTTTGTGAAAATTAGTAATAATTTATTCCACATTTAAATAAAGAACATAAGCCTCCCATAATTTCTCTGTGTAAGAAAGCTATGTAAATTGCATTCAGTTTGAGCTAGCTTTGTCTCCTCTTCTTTTTCTTTTACTGTTTTCGCCCACAACTCTCTTATTGTTCGTTTTATTATTATTGTTATTATTAATATTAGACAACACAATATTAATAAGTAATAAATTTTTGATAAACTTGAAACTTGATTTCTGTGATTTACTGCGATTTCTTCATTAGCTTTGGTTAAATTATAGTATTTAACATTCTACGGTATTTTCTTTATTTAAAATGTTGGTATTGTAAAACATGATAGATACAGTGAATGACAAAAGTTTGGGCTAACCGCATTGCATTTGCAACAAGCTAGTTTCGCACAAACATTTCCAGACACTTAGATTTTTATTTTAAAATGATCTTTTTCTGCTATCAAATACAACTTTGTATCTAACGCAAAGAGGGTGCAAAGGGAGCCGCCCAATATTTCTAAATGGAAATGGCGGTCAAGTTATATGTTTTTCAAAGGGGTTGTCATATTTTCAAAAAATATATAACTTGAAACTCTACTTGTCATTGATTGTCGTTAGAAATATATATTTATCTAGAAATTATTTATTATTTTGATAACGGTTTCAAGAAATACTATAATACAATGTGATTGAAATCGATTAATTATAAGTGCTAAAGGTAATTACCGATATACTAAAAGTACATTTTTCTAGCCACGTATACAGTTAATATACATGCATTTATCTCGAACGCTTGAAATTAGTAATTATTTCGATAACGTTTCCAAGAAAGACTGTAGTATAATCTGATGGGTATATCGAAGTAAATATTGATAAACTAAGAATACAAGTATTCTTTCACGTACACCATTATCGTAATGCATACATAAAGTAGCCGTTTTAAATGGTATATCAGAAGCATTCTATTTGTGCGCTGTAAATTTGCAGAATGACAGAATGGCAGCGATTAATAGCAAATGTGTTGAACATGTTACTTGAAACGTTCTAAGTAGTCAACATCGCAATAATCCTTTTGACGTCTCAAAAACTTGAGTTACATTATCTGATTGTAAGTGCTTAACAAGAAAACATGTTCTCTTTTGAATATGTAACAGGATTGGAGTTTAAACGATTAGAAGAACCACATGAAACTTAATTTGTTGAAGATGTAGCAGAAGATGAAGAAAACAATTATGAAAGTATTGCATGTGTTCCTGAAGAATTGTGTGTTGATCTAGATTACAACATTAAAGTTGTAGAATTCCGGAGAAGCGGCAAAACTAAGTCACATTCCGTTGAAAGCATGAAACAAAAATTCAGAAAGGTCAAATCGTTGCGGCAGTTATATACATGGGAAGAAAGTATTAACAGAGACGACACACATACGGATAAACTATGGTTTATTACAGAATACGTCCTTACAAAATTTCAAAATAGCATTGACGATGGAAAAGTAATTCATGACATAGACCTTCGAAGCTGGGCTTTAGAAGCTAAACAAGAAATGGGACCCGACACGTTTAAAGTAAAATATTGATTGATGTGGCATTTCAAGAAGTACATAATATTGTGTTACTTAAAATAACAAAGTTTATTACTTGGCGGACACGTGCTGGTATGGCAGACCTACGGTTATTAAGCAATAATTTTATTGGGGAAGTCAATTTCCATATCACTAGTATCGGCACAAGCAACATATACAACGCCGATGAGAGTAGATTTATGGTAGTATAGAAATGCACTCCAGCCTACTTTGGCAGTAAAGGGTTAGCCAACAGTTGAAAGTATTGGGCAATCTTTGCACTCTACAACATGTGGTTATACAATTTTACCAGCCATTTCGGCAGATGGGCGCTTGCTTTCGCCATCATTTTTGGTATTAAAGGAATCTACGAATAAATTAGTATATATATATTATGTACTATTAATTTATATGTTCCTCTTAGAGTTAGCTGTAGATCTTCCTACCCGGTTTCGTTTGATCGGGATCACATTGCAAACATTAGACTTAAAAATCATTATCGGCGGGGATATACAGGAACGAAGTCTGACTATTTTCTCAAACTGTTCAAGGACCTTAGGAGAAAAATTAAAAAATAATGCCAAATTATTATTCAAAATGTATATTTCAAGTATTGAGATGTCCATTACAACTGAGCCACAGAAGTCCTGGCAATTTGTGCGTTTTAGAAAAAAAGAGGCAGGAATTCCTAATTCTGTTGTTAACATGCGTGGAATTCCACTAGATGATCCATCATCTATTGCTAATTCTTTTCAAGAGTTCTTTCAATCTGTATACCATCAATTAATCTACTTTCCATTACAGAATCAGAGGTTTTGAGTGTATTGCAGAGTCTAAGGGCTAGTTTCACTTCGGGTTCTGATAATATACCCGCATTTATTTTAAAAGACTGCGCAAATGTGTTTGCGAGTCCATTATGTCACATATTTAATTTGTCGCTTATGAATTCTACCTTTCCCGACATTTGGAAAGTCGCTAGATTAACACCAGTATATAAGAGGGGTGACAGACACAATCTTCAGAATTACAGACCTATAGCCATTATAAATAATTTTGCCAAAGTGTTTGAATTGTGTATGTACAAGTCTATCTACCCCCAGATTAAATCTCGGATTTCTGTTGATCAGCATGGATTCATGGCTAAACGCTCTACGGTTACTGACTATTATAACGCAATATCTCTCTGATGCGCTAGATAACAATAAACAAGTTGATGTTATCTACACAGACATGACTAAGGCGTTTGATCGAATTAGTCATGATCTTCTTCTTACCAAACTTGATATAATTGGCTTTTCTCAATCTTTAACCTCCCTTATTAAGTCGTACCTTACCAATCGAAGACATGTAGCTTACAAAGGCCATATTTCCAAAGACTTTTCTCCGACATCAGGCGTACCTCAGGGAACTAATCTGGATCCCCTTTTATTTTTATCATTTATAAATGATTTACCTTCTATACTTGATTGCCCGAGCTTACTTTTTGCTGATGACTTAAAATTGTACGCTACTATCAACAACATTGATGACTGTGTATCGCTTCAGAATCAGGTGAATACAGTGTACTCATGGTGTGCAGATAATGGTTTGAGTATGAATATATCTAAGTGTAGAGTAGTAAACTTCACGCGGAGACTAATAATGTTGTATATGATTACCACTTAAATAATATTACTTTTACGCGCAGTGAAACTATGCATGATCTGGGCGTAACTTTTGACTATCGACTTACATTTAACGATCACATCAATCGGATATCTTCTTCTGCTTTAAAAATGCTGGGTTTTATTATAAGAATTACACTGAACTTCACATCTACTGATTCGATCTTGTCTTTATATTTCTCCTTCGTGTCCCTAAGCTGGAATATGCATCCTTGATTTGGTCCCCTTTTTATAAATACTATATAAACTCACTAGAACAAGTCCAAAGACGTTTTCTAAAATATACCTACTTTAATTAACTTTAGTCACAAATTACTTCTGGACTTGTACAGGATTGAACTTCTTGATCTGCGGCGAACTCATGCCGATCTTAAATTTCTTTTCAATTTACTTCACAATAGTCTGGACGCGCCGAAAATATTATATCAAATTAATTTCATGGTACCTCGTCCAGCTTCTAGATCTACAAGGATGTTTTACTGCAGTAAACCAAATACTAATATTTTAATTAAATCCCCTCTCTATAGGATGTGTGTGAATTACGATAACCTTTCGGAACAATCCATCGACATTCACTTTTCATCATTCGTTTCAATATTAAATATTTGTACTACTAACTTTCGGTATTTGTAGATGATTGCTGTGTGATAGCACCTATGTATTGTTGAAATAGATTTAAATATACATACGTTGTGAAGTACTTGTCCTGTAATTGGATTATAATCTGTTGGACAATATATATATATATATATTAGTTAGAAAGTAAAACGGGATTAATCGGATCTCTTTAGTGGTCTTCAAAGAATGAAAAAGGAACTCCTTTGTTCAAAATTCCCAATATTTCGTCATTTATTTACAACTTATTCATGAAATTAAACTGGAGGCTAATATTATAAAACAGGGTCCATAATCAAAAAAATTCTTGTAAATGTAAAAAAAGGCATATTACAGCTAATTGAAGAAGTTTTTTAAAATTTTTAAAAACATGTACGGGTTGAGAATCAATTTAATTCTTTTTTCTTCTTTCGTCCTATATTTAGAGCTTATTCATGGGATTACTAAAACGTACAAGTCAGCAAGGAAAACTAAACAAACAGATGAAAATACTCACAACTGGAGGCTAATATTATAAAACAGGGTCCATAATCAATAAAATTTTTGTAAATGTAAAAAAAAATTGCCAAATAATGGCATATTACAGTAATTGAAAAAGTTTTTAAAATTTTTAGAAACATGTACGGGTTGAGAAAGATGAACCGACAACATCGCATGTTTACTGCAAATAATTCTGCGTGGTGGTTATTCGTGCACTGCAGAGTTATTAGGGTCCTGTATAACATCAGCAGTCATGTTGCTTGTGTGAATCCTCAGTGCTTAATTTCGTAAGACATTTAGCTCTAAACCATAGTTCGGAATTAGAAGTTTAAATGTTATTATCGCATCGACCTGGTAGCAAAAGAGAAAAAAGAACTACTATCGCTTTTAACCCTTATCCTGTATTCGTGGGTCAACAGTTGTTATTGCTCATTTTTTAAATACTCAGTCGATTTTTTTAACTTTGGTACAATTATTTTTTTAGTGAATATTATTTAAATATAAAATATAAATCTCATAGGTCTTTTCACAATGTCTGTGTGAAAAACTTAAGCAGTTGGTAGTCTTGCCCAATGCAATAAAGTCAATGTGCGCATGCGATACGAGCTTGGTAACAGAATTTGCTTTTTCACAGGAATACAATTAGCAACAAAACTAGCAAAAACACATTAAAAGCATCACAAGTGTTTTTATGTTTTGTGTTTTATAATGGGATAATAATTGCAAAACTAAAAAATCAAATACAGTGCACCTGTCTGAAAGCATTAGAAGGGGTTTTATGGCTTATATTATATATTTTTCATTCGTTGTTGTGTTTTTGCGGTAAATAGTAAGTAAAACTTATTTCGGAATAATGAAGCCAGAAGAAATAGGGTTTTTACTTATGCAACTATACTTGGCAGAAGAAAGTCCTAATGATACATCTAGTGAAGATGAAGATGACGTCGTTTCGGAAGCTGTATCTATTTACGACCCTAATTTATTATCATGCTCTAGTGAAGAAAATAGAGAAATTCTAGATGAAACTAGAAATAAAACCGCAATATATACTTCTAAAGATGGGAAATATATATGGTCAGAAACATCAATAGCAAAAGAAGTTGGAAGGTTTGCTAAGCAAAACATTATAAATCTTCCTCCTGGCCCAACGCGTTATGCTATTTCTATAGCAGACAGCATAAAATCATCATTTTTGCTATTTATGCCTGATTATGTAATGAAAATAGTTATTGATATGACTAACCTACAAGGTAACTAAAAGTTATTGTACATGTTTCAGAGTTTATATTATTCATCAATGATTTTAGGTCAATCAGTATTCGGAGATGATTGGATTTTTGTAGACAATAACACCATCCAAGCATATTTTTGACTTCTTTTGATGGCTGGTGTATACCGGCCTCATGGTGAAGCCTTGGAGTCTTTATGAGATGACCGCAAAGAGAGAGCCCTATTTAAATCCACAATGAGCTTACGAAGATTTCAGAATATATCGCGAGCAGTGCGATTTGATAAGAAGACGGACTTACTCCTATGAAAGACTTTTGGAACCGCTGGGAAACAAATTTACGCAAAATGTTTAATCCTGGTGAATGTGTGACAGTGGATGAGCAATTAGTTGCATATCGCGGATGCTGCCCATTCAAACAATACATACCATCAAAACCAGGAAAATATGCTATCAAAGTTTTGGCATTGTGCTATGCAGAACCAGCTATGCATGGTCGTTACAAGTATATACCGGCAAAGATAGAAACTGTAAGCCAGAAAAGAATCAGGGGCACCGTATAGTCTTGGATCTGATCAAAGATTTGAAAGAGCATAATGTTACCTGCGATAATTTTTTACCTCCCATGAATTAGGCATTGAGTTTTTGAAAAGAAATATTACTATGGTCGGTACTGTCCGAAAAAAAAACCATAACTTTGTTGCCTCTAAAAGTTTTGCAACTAAAAAATAAACCGGAAGACTATGCAGACTTTCTTTTGGACAATGAAAACAAAACTACCGTAGTGGGATATGTACCTAAAAAAATCGATCTGTGTTTTTGCTTAGCACATTACACCACAACAAAGAAATTAGAGCTAAAACCAAAAAGCCTGAAATCATTCACTTCTACAATGAGACGAAATCCAGAGTCCATACATTAGATTAACTAATAAGAACTTACACCTGTAAAAGAAGATCTAATCGATGGCCACAGGTGCTATTATACAACATTTTGGATATATCTGCCTATAATGCATACGTAATTTTTCTAAAGATTAATCCAGACTGGAATCAGAATAAAACGTATAAGCGACGCATATATTTGGAAGACCTGGATGTTCCAAACCCCAATATTTGTCATTAGATTTGTTGCCATGATTTTTAATGTATTTGTTTTTGTTTTTTTCTTTCATATATGTAAGTTGCTAAGTAACGATACAACAACGCATCTCTCAATATATATTCTATATACACACAATTCGAGTTCTACCAGGTTCTACCGCTTTACAAGCATTATTTCTTTGGAATAATATGAGGACGCGTCCCGGCCGATTTTCGCAAAAAAATTATAGCGCTGTAAAGGTGACCTAAAAAGTGATAAATTATCTTAATAAAAGTTTTGCGAGTCGCGCCTCCCAGAGTCACAATTTCAGAAAAACGGTCTTACCTTGAAGTGTTTACGTTACGTTCAAACGGAGTCTTCTTATTTATTTAATCCCATAAGTACAATTTATAATACATTTATAATAACTTTTATCCTTTTCCTACAAATATACGTTCAATTACTAATATAATTTCCAGTAATTTACCAATAATTTTACATTTTCTGGGACATTACAATGTGTCACTTTGTAAATGACATTTGACTGGTAGGTGCTGGTAGCAACCAGTACCAACTTAAATAGATGCATGTATGTTACATAATTATTCTTATTCTTCTTCGAAACGGTCTATTATTGGGGTTAAAGGCCGTATACGGAAAAAATTATTGATGTACGAACTTGCGTATTTTTATTATTTTTCTGTATTTACTAGTCGTTAATTTAAGAAAAATTCAATGTGTGATTTACCTTAATCTATTTGGTATATCACTGATTCACACCATATGTTCATTGTATTACATATATTCTAGTCTCGTTTAGTTGTTTGTTTATTAATTGCTGTTTCTTTTGAATGATTAAATATAATTAAAATTTAGAATGAATATAAAAAATACGCTCAAAAAATATTTTAGTAAAAAATTGCAAACGATTTTATTTTTAAATGTGTCCAAGAATTAATAGAGCAATACACAAATAAATAAATAAAATATAATTAAAATTTAAAATGACTACAAAAAATACGCTCAAAAAATATTTTAGTAAAAAATTTGCAAACGATTTCACTTTTAAATGTGTCCAAGAATTAAGAGAGCAATACACAAATAAATACATGTATCATCGACAAAATCTAACAATTTCGGGCTCTTCTATTTCTGCCTCAGCTGCTTTTAGAACTTCCACGACGTACACGCCAGCAATTTCGTTGTAATTTGCTGTTTCTTCTTTAATACCCTTATAATACACAAACGATTCAAGCCAAAATTGTAATTCCATTGGTGTTTACCGCTCGAAGTAAGTCGGAGTTAAAATCGATCACGTCCACGTCCATCCTTAACCCATTTGTACCGGCTGTATTCATTTGGGTACAGTTTACTGTACTAAAATGAGGACGGCGGCTACAAATGGGTTAATTTCATTTAAGCTGAATCTGATGCGTCCTCCTTTTCTTCGTCTCGTGGGCATTCCGTAGGGTTTAATGGGTTATACAGTAGCCCTGCTAGACGTAAAAATTCCACAGTCCGATCCAATTTCAACTCGGCACATCTTTTGTCAAACATATACCGAGCCAAATTTCTCGGAATATGGGATTTTCTTCGTTCGATAGAACTTATTGTATTCTTGGCAGCCCGCCACGAGGACTCGATTGCATTGGTATGAGCATTTGTATCAGGATCCTTTAAAGTCAAAGAATGATTTACCTTCAAATGCTCATACCCATGCAATGAGAGGCAGTCATAGGCCTTCCAATAATCGCTGATGACCATTGCTCCCAATTCAATCCACTCACGGATAATCGGAAGCAACGTGTCAGCAGACCTGCAAATAAAGAAAAATTATTAGAACAATTATGGTTTCACATACAAAATATATTAAAGTATTCAATGCGACCCAACCTGGCCAAAGCTGAATCCCCCACGCCGCCCCACCCTAAAAGCGCCCACACAGCCTAACCCAAAACCGCCCCACATCACCAGACCCGATACCGCCCACACATCGTATAGGGCCAAAACCGCCCCGCACCGTCCGGTCCAAAGTCGCCCCACACCGTATAGGCCCAAAACCGCGTCCCCACCACCCGGCCAAGAGCCACCCCCACACCGTCCAGGTCCAGAGCTGCCTCCGCACCAACCAGCCCAGAGCCGCCCCACACCACCCGGTCCAGAGCCACCCCGCACCACCCGGTCCAGAGCCGCCCCCGCACCGCCTGGCCCAAAGCCGTCCCCACACCCTATAGGGCCAAAACCGCCTCCGCACCGCCCGCTCGAAACCGCCCCCACACCGTCCAGGCCCAAAACCGCCCCACACATCCTACAGACCCAAACCGCCCCCGCACCGCCCTGCTCGAAACCGCCCCTTCTCCTCTCCCCCTCCCCCGCCGTCCAGCACAAAACCGCCCCACACACCCTATAGACTGAAACCGCCCCCGTACTGCCCGGTCCAGAGCCGCCCTCACACCGTCCAGGCCCAAAACCGCCCCCGCAGCGCCCAGCTCGAAACCGCCTCCCCGCCGTCCAGCAAAAAACCGCTCCACACACCCTACACATCCAAACCGCCCCCGTACCGCCCGGCCCAGAGCCTCCCTCACACCGTCCAGACCCAAAACCGCCTCCGCATCGCCCAGCTCGAAACCGCCCTCCTCCCGCCGTCCAGCACAAAACCGCTCCACACACCCTACAGACCCAAACCGCCCCCGTACCGTCCAGCCCAGAGCCTCCCTCACACCGTCCAGACCCAAAACCGCCCCCGCACCGCCCAGCTCAAAACCGCCCCCGCCGCCCAGCACAAAACCGCCCCACACACCCTACAGACCCAAACCGCCCCCGTACCGCCCGGTACAGAGCCGCCCTCACACCGTCCAGACCCAAAACCGCCCACTCACCGCCCACCTCGAAACCGCCCCCTCCGTCCACCACAAAACCGCCCCACACACCCTACAGACCTAAACCGCCCCCGTACCACCCGGCCCGGAGCCGCCCTCACACAGTCCAGACCCAAAACCGCCCCCGAACTGCCCAGCTCGAACTCGCCCCCGCCGTCCAGCACAAGACCGCCCTCACACCGCCCGCCCAGAGTCGCCCCACACATCATACAGACCCAAAACCGCCCCCGTGCCACCCGGCCCAGTGCCGCCTCCACATCGTCCAGGCCCAAAACCGCCCCCGCACCGCCCGGCTCGAAACCGCCCCCGCACCGCCCGGCTCGAAACCGCCCCACGCCGTCCAGCCCAAATCGCCCCACATCACCAGGCTCAAAACCACCCCAAACATGCCAAACTAAATTAAGGTGATTAAATCTTACCGATCTGGAACGGAAACCATGAAAACTCTGCCCGTACCCCGTTCGTAGCCTCCAAAAACCCATTGCCCCTCTACAAAATGTCCACGATGATACTTTCGTTTTCCAAATTTGGACTCGTCAATCTCTACGATTTTACCTGGGCCCCCTAACTTCTCTTTATGTAGAATATACGCATCTAAAACAACCTCACGGCAAAAAGACGCCCAATCTACTGCGGTGTAGCTTGCGATACGTAATTCATCACAAATGAAAGTTAGGGGACTGTTGGCAACCCAAAGATGGACGAATCCTAAAATTTGGAAAATCGAAAGTTTCGACCTAAAAGAACGTCCCCGTTCTAAATTCGAAAACCCCCGCACCGTTCTCTCTTTTTAAAACGATTTATAATCGTTCCTGCGCACCTCCATCTTAAGCCATCACATCTAGTACAAAAAAATCTTAAATATAAAGTATATAACAAATGCACGTAATACTTACCGACTCTCCTCCAGCCTTAATTGCAGTGGGGATCCACAACGAGGGCACATGTAGCTACCCTCGTTGGGAACTAATCCCCACTGCATAAGTTGGCGACTCATTTCTAATTTTGTTTTTAAATTACATATTTTATATAATTCTATTAAATTTACTTGCGCCATTTCAAAAGTCAATGTTCAATGTCAAATTTGAATTACTAGGGAAGAATAGGAATAAACCATGATAGAAATACATTAGGTATGCTCATAAGTTTACCAAAATAAGATTTTCTTGCGCATTTACCACCGCGCGTTATCACTTGCCTTTAGTTCTGGATGTTTCGCTACGGTAGTGACTGCTATAACTACATATATACATATATTAGAATTGCCCAAAGCGCGTTATCGCTAGATGCGCACGAGCATACCTAATGTATTTCTATCATGGAATAAGCATAGAACTGCAGTTTTATTTAAGTTGGCACTGGATTATAAAGAAGGTATCTATAATTGCTGGTAACTACCAGTTAAATGTCACTTAAAAAAATATATATTTTAACGTCCCAGAAAATGTAAAATTATTGATAAATTACTGGAAATTATATTAATAATTGAACGTATATTTGTAGAAAAAGGATAAAAGTTATTATAAATGTATTATAAATTATACTGATGGGATTAAATACATAAGAAGACTCCGTTTGAACGTAACGTAAACACTTCAAGGTAAGACCGTTTTTCTGAAATTGTGACTCTGGGAGGCGCGTCTCGCAAAACTTTTATTAAGATAATTTATCACTTTCTAGGTCACCTTTACAGCGCTATAATTTTTTGCGAAAATCGGCCGGGACTCGTCCTCATATTTAGCCATTTCTTTTAAAGTGTTAACATTTCAATCCTCAAAAGTGAAAGCACAGCGTGCAATATTCGTCGAAAGTAAAAACCCAGGGTACAAGATCCTACATGGTCTTTCGAGCCGGATGTGGCTTGTGAAGGCGTCGTAGAACCCATCATCACCAAGTTAGTCATTAAGATCGTTAACAAGATCACCATCAAGATCATCATCAAGTGGTGGACATCGAAAAATCCGATCCTGTCATCAGTGTCACCCCCAAGCGACCAACATCAAGACAACAAGCAAGTAAACAATAACAAATTACGAAGCGTTAATACGTAAGCGAGCGGGGATAAAAAGTCAGACAACCCGTTTATCCAATTATTTAAAGGGGTTAAATAAAGACACCAAATAAAGAATATCAACGGTTACGGACAATTGCAAAGCCGTATTGAGAATTTGCCTATCATTTGGTCACAATTCGACAATATTCAAAATGAAATAGAAGCTTTAGCGGGGAATTCAGACGAACAAGAAAACGAGCGCGCCCCGTTTGAAGAACAATTTTATCAGTCTTCTGGCCTAGCGTGGGTAATGATCGAAAATTATAATAAATCAAAATCGAAACGCATTTGTCGTCAAAGTAGCGAAGCAAAGAATGTAACTTTACCAAGCATTAATTTGCCCACCTTTGCGCCTATGAAGAATGGTACGCCTTTAGAGATACCTTTAAAAGCCTAATTCATTTCAACGCTTCCATAGGTAATATTAAAAAATTCATTATTTACGTATGTTATTAAAGGGTAATGCGGCTCATGTGGTGCAATCTCTTGAAACCTCCGAAAATAAGTACGCAATAGTATGGGAATTATTAAATAAACGATTCGAGAATAAAAGGTTAATTATTCACAACCACATTAATGCACTTTTTAGTTTACGGCCTGTTTCATGCGAATCACACTCGGCGCTCCGTGAGCTATTAGACAACACGGTAAAACATATAAGAGCCTTAGACGTTTTAGGGCAACCAACTAAAACATGGGATTCTTTAATTATTTACCTAATTTCAACAAAACTTGATTTCATTACAAAGCGCAAATGGGAGACCTCCATTTCGAGCAAATCAAATGATATGCCTTCACTAGACAACTTTATAGAATTCCGATGAACAGATGTTCTTTACTAGAAACTATAGCCCCTGACAACAAAGCAAAAAATCTTAAAACTAGCGGCTTAGTTTCAACAAATAACCCTTTTACTTCTGCCTTTTGTAGTTCATCTCATTCCATATTTAGTTGCCCGACCTTTGAGAAAATATCAGTAAATGATCGAATAAAGAAAGTAAAGGAACGCAATTTATGCTTGAATTGTCTTAGAAAGGGTCACAACGTAAGTAGTTGTAAATCTAAATTCCTTTGCAAACGATGTAACAAAAAACATCACAGGTTGATTCACATTGAAAGTCAAATCACCACTATACCTGATGCTGTTCCCCCAACTTTAAAATTATCCGATATTTCAATGACTAATCATGCGGCAGCAAACTATATGCACTATACGTTCACAGGTATTATTAGCCACAGCGCGCGTATTAACCAAAAACAATCAAAACATGTGGATAAGCGGCCGAGCGTTGTTGGATTGTGGTTCCCAATCAAACTTTATAAGTAGCGAATTTCACAAAAACTTCGCTTACCCACCGAACACATTCAATCAACGGTAATGGGCATAAATCAAACAGTTACTAACTTAAATAAGAAAACGTCTATTGCCTTGCGAGCAGCAAATAACCCTTTCAAAACCGATCTAGGCTGCCTAATAATTGATAAAATAACGGAGGACTTACCCCATGCAACATTTGACAGTAGCCTGTTAAACATGCCACCAAATATACGGCTAGACGATGCCACCTTTCATGAAACAAACCCAATTGATCTCTTATTAGGTGCCAATGTATTTTGGAATTTACTTTGCGTAGGCCAAATAAAATTAGGCGAAAATTCTCCAATTCTTCATAAAACTAGACTAGGTTGGATACTTGCGGGTCCCCTTCCATCACCTCCTCATTATTCACAAATTACTTCTAGTTGTCATTTAAGTTTCGAAGGCCAATTGGATAGATTTTGAACGTTAGAAGAGTGTATGAGCAAGCGATATTACTCACTTGAGGAGGAGAAGTGTGAACGAAATTTTATCGAAAATACCTCACGTCATTCTACGGGTAGATTCGTTGTTAGCATACCTTCTAAAAATGCCAAAGCCAATCTCGGTAATTCGCGGTATAATGCAGTCAAACGGTTTCATTCTCATGAACGGCGATTACGTCCCAAAATTAAAAACCGAATATGCGAAATTCATAGAAAAATATGAAGAATTAGGACACATGAAGCCTGTCAATGAATCGAAACAGGCTGATTTTAAATCCTGTTTCTACACTCCCCTACCATGCCGTTTTAAAGACATACACCACAACTATTAAAACGCGGGTGGTGTTTGACGGTTCGGTAAAAGCCAACAACATTATGTTACTTAACGATATTCAAAATTTTAATTTAATTTCGTAGGCATACCTGCTCGATAACAGCAAACATAGGAAAAATATACAAGCAAGTCTTGTTTTTCGAAAAAGGCGATCATCGTTTCATCGCATACTTTGGAGGTTCGACCCTTGTCTCCCGTTAGATTGCTACGAGCTGCAAACATTTACATACCGCACCGATTCAAACTATTCTTTTAACAAAAGGCATTCGGTTATATTACCTAAAAATTATTAACTCCGTGGGTGAATGCACGGAGTTAATAATTAAACATGAACACGCAATACGAAATTAGTAAAGGCATACCTATGTATATTAATTTGCTTAATCACAAAGGCGGTGCACCTGGAATTAGTAACAGAGCTTACAACGCAAGGCTTTCTTGCCACGTTGCGCCGTTTTCTATCTTGTAGGGGTAAACCCTATGCTATCTATTCAGACAATGGTACAACCTTTGTGGGAGCTAAAAGGGAATTAAATAATATGCTGAAACTTTTTAATAGTACCAAGCAAAGGGATGAATTAGTCAATGTTGTATCTCAAGAAAGCATTATCTGGCATTTCATTCCACCTCACGCTTCGCACTGTAGTGGCATTTGGAAGACGGGAATAAAATCTGCTAAAGCGCATCTTAAACGCGTTATAGGTCAGACGACATTGTGCTATGAAGACTATTACATTGTTCTCACACAAATAGACGCCGCGCCGTACCGAATTCCCGTCCTATTTCTCCGCTCTTCAGTGATCCTAAATCCTATTACTCCCGGACATTTTTTGATGGGAAACTTGTTGATGTCCATCCCGGAGCCAAGCATCTTGGATTTGAGAGAAACCACCCTAAGTCACTACCAACGTCTTCAAAGGTTGTTTCAACATTTTTGGAAACGATGGAGTAAAGAGTATATTGGAGAACTGCAAACACGCTGCAAATGGAAGGAAAGAGGACCCGAGCTGTTGCACTAAGATTCTGTTGTTATACTACGGGACGACAACTTGCGTTCTATGTATTGGAAATTGGGACGAGTCCGACGTCTTCACCCTGCGAGGACGGCATCACACGAGTGGTAACGATACAAACCTGTGACGGTGTTTTTGTTTTTTCTTTTTCATATGTGTAAGTTGCTAAGTAACGATACAACAACGCATCTGTCAATATATATTTTATATACACACAATTCGAGTTCTACCGAGTTATACCGCTTTACAAGCATTATTTCTTTTAAAGTGTTAACATTTCAATCCTCAAAAGTGAAAGCACAGCCTTCAAGATTCGTCGAAAGTGAAAACCCAGCGTACAAGATCCTACACTGGATATAAATCTAATAAGTGATCTCGTAGATCGAATATGCCACAGAGCAGTCATGCTAAAGCATACGTCAAAAGTCTTCAATGTGGCTTAGCTGCAAATTCAAAAGAAAGCAATTTGAAAAGGGAACTTTGCTTGTTTTGTCGAAACCGGTCCAATAGCACAAAATCTGCTAACAAATGTTCTGCCTGTCAGAAATTTATTTCTAAAACCCATTCCGAAACCCATATTGAATGTCATGAGTGTAAAGAAAATAATCAAAATCAATAGATATAACATTATTTTGTATTGGGCAAAATTGACCCACTAATGTCATATGCGTTTTATTTTTGAAGTACAGGATAAGGGTTAAGAAAGAAAGGCAATTTTCTTGGTAATTCTTTTTAGCAATCATTAATACATCTTTTAGTAATCTGTAAAACTCTCGGTGGGTCTTCTCTGTATGATACATAAATGATGCTACTTGTCAAATTTCATTGTCTCGTAAATCTATTAATTGCATCATTGTCGCAATATGCTTGGGCAATCTGGAGCTTCGAAGTAATTGTGGTAACTTTGCACCACATTCCTTTGAATAGCTTCTTTCAATATAGCAACCCTTTATCCATTCATCTGTGCCATTGCAGTTAGGAAAAAAGTATTTGTTGGCTGAATTTATATACTTACTTCTTTCTGTTACTAATGTATTTACAAATTTTTGAACGTCTCGTGGTACTAACACCAACAAATCTTTCGAACCTTTTCCTATAGTATGAATTTTTTTGACAACATTTGTTCTGTTGGGCTTAAAGCTTGCAAAACTTCATCTGTATATTCCGTTGTGTCTAGTTTAGTCACACCAGCAAGTTCAATATATTAAATATCTTCAAATCGTTTCCTGTTGTGTAGATAAAGTAACATAAATGTAACTTTCACAAAAATCGTGTACTGCAAAATATTTGTTTCATTCTTCAACACGTATATAGCGTTTACAGCTTTTTCTGTACAATATTTTCTCAATTTTATAACGTTTTCAGTAAGAGGCAGTAGTTTTTTGTGTTGTTTCTAGATTTATTTGTATTTAGAACTTTGAGCGCAACACTTCCAACTAAACGTCCCCAATTTTGTTGTATCATTTTGCGTAATAGTTTTAATTCATTTAGTATACCTTTAGCGTTATCCAGAGACCTGCTATTAATTATTTTATTTTTTGCATATCAGATAGACAGCAATATCAATTAAATCCTTCAGTGTATTTCCATGGTGTAGAGCGTACGATGCAGCTTCATATGATCTTTCACTTTCTGAATAATAGCAAAAGTGGTTAATCGATTAGGTGAAATTTGAATAACCCACGGTATATCAATTAATCTAAAAATATTTTGCATTTATGTTTGCAAATGTAATATTTTGAAATGTTTTTCAAACAATGTTATTCTAAATCTACTTTCGTAATCTTCATTTTGTGTAGAATACATAATTTAAGAGATAGATATTTGCAAAAAACTACAAACTTTTGTAAAATCACTTTCTATGTATTTTTACGAATTTACGTGCAATCCTGAATTTGAGAGTTTTTAGCAAAAAAACTACTTTTGTATTCCCATGTCAGCACTAGTCAAATAGGATTACCTATATTACCCAATAGAATGGATCTACTATCACTAGTAATCTTTGGTTAGTGTAGGCCATAAAAGATTTTTAAACAAGATAGACATAGATTTCACAGGACAGCGTCTAGCTACAGTTTCTGTAATTACTTATTTCTTTACTTTACGTCATGCTCTGTGCTTTTATGTAGGTATTATTTAAATATGAAAATTATTTTATTCAATTATCTAAGATAATCATGAGAAAACGAAAATATGCAGATAACGGCCAGAGTCCACATCTGTTTATTTATGTAAATTGATTAAGTGAATTTTGGTTGAATCACCTAATATTAATTAAAATATGTATAATATATTACAATAAGGGTGATTGCAAGGACTGTGGTGTAATTTACTGACACAAATATCACATCGGTAAACTTCCCACCACATAATTGTTTCGGTTTATACGGTTGTTGAAGATGCCTGCCTCGAGCTAGCGAAACACGTGTCACCGATTTTATTATAAACAATTGTGTGGTGAGGAGTTTACCGATGTGATATTTGTATCAATAATATATTATAAATACGAGAACAAAGATTGGTGACGCAAAATACGAATAGTTAGTATAACTCTGATTCGGACAATTTAAGACCAGCTGATAACGGTTACTAAGAAGTAGATGTGGTTAAATCAAAATTATCAATATATTTTATAAAAACATCGTTCCTATGCAGCGGTGTAACAACCACCCCCGCAACCCCGGCGTTGCGGAAGGGGAGCACATGAAAAGGGCCCCTAAAGATCTCATTATAGATATCAATATTATTAGAGAGGGGCCCTATTTGTTAAACTTGCAAGGACCGCACATGAAAAGGGACCCCAAAGTTCTCATTATAGATATCAATATCATTAGAGAGAAGTCCCAAATTGCGCGCGGGAAGGGAGGGGGGTAGCGAGATTTGTTGTTACACCACTGTCCTTATGTCTCCATTTCTTAGCTAAATGCTGATGAATGTTAGTAAAAACAAAGTCTCAAAATCTTTAGCGGAATACATGCGAATCGCTTCCGGCTGATATGATTTACCCAAATAAGTCTTAAATTGGAAAAAAACAATGCTGTCAGAATTTTTCATGCGATGCGTGCCGTTACAGCTGCTCCAATCTTAAAGGTGTCACTTAGTCACTTTTCACATCACTATAACTGTAAATGTAAATTGTAAATATCTTCCGGGGTGCCAGACAGTAACCGTAAATCCTTACATATGCATGGTACCAGTAAGTATAGTTATACTTTTGTGATTATCGCGCCCTCTGAAGACTATATCAACTAAAATCAAGTTTTTATACATAATCGCTCCAAGTAGCACCATTACAAAATTTCGTAGGGAGGATACTAAAGTGCTTTGAAGATCGAATAATAAACCGATCTGGCACCTTCCCGTGGGGCCGCATATAAAGTCGTCAGTTCGCCAATGTAATTGTGAATTTGGTGCCTAAGCGTCCATATATATATATACATATATCGTCCGTATATATATATTATATGAATGTTTCTCATACATTGTTTGAGACGGCCGCCTACGGTTATTTCAATTACATTATATTATAGTATTTCTTGAAACCGTTATCGAAATAATAAATAACAATCAATGACAAGTAAAGTTTCATTATCGTTTTCTTATATATTTGTTATTAAATCTCTAAATTTGCTATACAATACATGAAACCGACGTTATTTGTGATAAATAAAAATTATTTTTTTTAAAAGATAGGGTATAGGGTAGTCGGTTCCCTGTTTTTACTTTTTCTTGATTATAAGTCGCATCATCCTTGAGAATATGTAATATACTTCAAAATATATTATACAAAAAGAAGTAATCTGTAATAGTTTTCTAGATATGTACAAAAATTTGAAAATCATTCAAATCTTTGGACGGGCTGTACACCGAAATCGAAGGAGCCCGCAGAAAGAGAAAATTGTGTTTTTATACCAAGTTACTCTTTTACTCTATGCAGTTTCATTGAAATCTGAAGTGCGGTTTGCCGATGTTTCCTTGTTAGTAACATTCAGTACTTACTCATACTCATACTAAGTACTTGACCCACTACAAAAATATCGTGGCATTACTTTTTAGATGTGTAATAATCAAGTAGGTGAGTAGCTATGATAAAAAACAATACAATACAATTCTAAGAAGGCGCAAGTTTCACTCCTACAAGTTGCGTATTGCCTAAACTTTACAGCCAGAAGATTATGATCGCAGAATAGCGTTTTGCGGTTTATCCACAAGAGTACTGAAAATAATAGTTTTACGAGTATTATGGACAAATGAGTCTTACTTTTCGATGTTGCAGTTCTATGTGGAAATCAATATGGATTTAATATATTTTGCGGCATAATGGGAAATCATTTAATTGGACGTCATCTTCAATGGATATTTAACTGTTCAACGTTATTTAGAAAAGCTCCAAATATCCGTAGAAGATTTAATAGACGACCTACCTTTGGTAGATAGGATTGGGTTATGGTCCAACAATTCAAGAAACGTGGTAGATTATTTAGTTCACAGATTTGATAGGTTTTGAGGTTATTGTTACCAAAACTAATGTTCAATAGTCAGCCAGATCAGCTGATCGAATGTCTTTTCACTTTTCCTGAAGTACGTCCGTGAATAAAGTATATGAGACTGTCGCGGAGGTGGCTTTCTCCGCTCCTCGCCTCTTCGCGGCTTGACCAGGCCTGGCGACAAACGCCGAACACTAACCGTTCGGTGTTCTTTCCGGACTTCGCGACATCCAAGGGAACTACTTGTGATCTACCCCTAGCATTCTCAGACGAATCATCGAAGGAGAAGATCTCGCCGATCATTATGCGGGATGCGTCCAGGTGAGTGCCGGTCAGCGCGCAGATTAAGCGCGCTGGCCTAAATTTCGTGAGAGCGACCAATACAAGGGAAGACATGCGGTTCTTCCCAAGTACAGAAGCGGACTTTCGAGGAATGACGAAAATATTGGTCAACGGGGGCACCCGTTCCACACTTTTCAATTGCCCAGTAAAAGTTATTGCACGTGATCATCCGGGGCGTGCCTACGGGTGTCCCCACCGAGGAGGTCAGAGAGTCCCTTGAGGAGCAGGGCTTCATTCTTGATTCCTGTACCAGAATGAAGACGATCGGAGGATGAGAACCTATGCCGTTCGTCCTGATCAAAATCAGACCAGAAGAGGGTGTTTAAGATCCGGAAGATGGTCGACCTTGACGTCGCTGTCGAGCCACTTCGTTTCAGGCCTGGATTAGCCCAATGCTACAGATGCCAGAAGTATGATCATGCACAATCTCGATGCACCGTGTAGCATGCGGAGTGGACCACTTCGCGAGGGAATGCGATAGACCCAAGACGGTCGCGGTGACTTGCGCGAACTGCACAGAGAGCACCCGGCCAACATCGAGACAACAATACTCGCAGGTAGCGGCGTCAGCGCCGCAGAAACAACCGCCCAAGCCATCTGCTCCGGCGTTTAAAGGTCCCTCATCCAACCGGAGGAGAAATCGCACCCGATTAGGGGTTGAGTCGAGTCGGGAGCCCGCGGAGGAGAGTAGCAACACAGCTGCAGGTCCGGACGTTATTTCCGTCCTCTATATGCTGCAGGACTTGTTTCAGCAAATGGATAAGACAGCGCGTCTTTCACAGACGCTACTCCCTCCACGCGGCTCCTTTCCGGGACTAAAATGAACGCAAACGTACCATCTACCTTCTCCGGTGAACTGCGAACCGTCTCGTTGAACGCACACGGTATTGGTAATCAAAGCTGGAGGTCCAGAGTTTTCTGTCGGATTATGCCATCGATATTCTACTGGTGGACGAAACCTGGTTGAGACCGGGAGATAGATTCATCATACCGAATTATATCGCCCATAGGTCGGACCGACTGGACGGTCGTGGCGGTGGCACCGAGGTGTTGATCCGTTGCGGTATTGAACTTGGTCTCCCTTGAGGCGATGGCGATTATGACTCCTCTCCATGATCTAGGACCGGTGAGGATCATCTCTATATACTCCCCTCCGAGCAGGAGATTTGTGCTCCAGGACTTCGTGAAGCTCTTCGAGTTCAACATTCCAACTCTTGTAGCCGGCGATTTCTGGGGGCGAGGGTGACCAACCGTTTCGGGACAAGCCAACATGCCTGTCTTCGAGGTGGAGAAGTCGCCGTCCATTACCAGGCAGAGCCATGTTTCCTCCGCGCCGGCGCCAGACCCGACGTCATCAACTTAGCGCTAAGCAAGCACTTTGGGGTACGGTTGAGAATCTCCGCGAGTTACCATCTGACCACAATCCCCTCCTCTACGTTGTGAGGGCCGTATCCCTGGAGGTTCCGCCCCAGCTTTTTGGGAAGGTGGATTGGGACCGTTGTGCCGCCCACTTGGACTGTTCCATGTTGGAAACAGCATCCGATTTTTTGACCACCGCCGACATAGAACTACCCAAGCGACACTGCTTCCTGGCGATTTCGCGCCAGTCAATGCGATAAGAACCCGCCTCCGACATGCGCTGGAAGAGCGCAGAAATCAGATATCTTGAGAGCAATCGTGCCGACCGCCGCCTTCCCCTGCATGCACCTGGAGGGCTCGTCTATTCCGCCGGGGGTAAAGCGTCTTTGCGTCCGTCGTCGAAGAACTGCCGCACATGTACCCGGGACTACTACTACATGTCCCTTGCGACGATGATCGAGTTAGTGACCGTCATTCGCAACCTGAATTCCAAGAAGTTTCCGGGCCCCGACGGGATAGGGAAACGAGGCCCACAAGGGGTTTCCGGATCGAGCTGTAGACCGCCTGATCGCCATAACTAACGCGGTGCCACTCGGGAACTGTTTCCCGGACATATGGAAGAGGCCAGCTATCGTCGTGCTACCGAAGGCGGGAAAAGATCTTGCGTTCCCGCAGAATTACCAATCCACTAGCCTTCTCTCAACCATGGCAAAGGTGGTCGAAAGTATCATCCTCTCGAGATTGAGAGATAAGATCTTCGAACTAGACCATCTCTCGGGTGAGCAGTTCGATTTTAGGGCCGGACTGTGTACCGAGTTTCAGTTGTGAAGGTTGACGAACGTAATCCGCAAGGAACTTGCAAATAAGGAGACCACGCCTTTGATCATGTGTGGCACGACGACGTCATATACAAACCCCCGTCTTGGATTCGGGGGAGGAGGGGAGGGGACACTGGTGAAGCTGATAGTGTCCTACCTTTCCGGCCGCACTTGTCGACACTTCGGCGCCTTACAACGTCACGGCGGGTGTTCCTCAGGGTTCTCTGCTAGCTCCAGATTTGTTTACATTATTTTCTCACGACATCCTCAAAATACCAGGGACGGAGCTGGCAGTGTGTGCTGATGTCTACTTTACGACGCATAGAGCCGAGTACTTTATCTGGCACCGGGTGCAAACGGCCACAAATCTATTAGAAGACTGGGCTTCCAGCTGGAGAATAGTAATTAATGAGGATAAATGCGTAGCTATACGATTCACCAAACGCCTACGCCTCGCCCACGACACCATCACCATGGGTGGTACCAGACTCTCTTAGAGCCCAAGTGTCAAATACCGGGGATTACGCTGGACAGTCGTTTCACCTGGCGTCCACACGTGCAGACGGTGACTACCAAATATATGGCAGTGAGGAACACCCTATACCCATTGCTCTGCCGGGAAGGTACATTTCCGCTGAGGTCGAAGAGGACGGTATACCTAGGAATGCTGAGATCCGTTATCACCTATGCTGCACTGGTGTGGATGACGGCAGCCCCTTCATATATCGCCACCCGAGCCAAACTTCAAAACAAGACTCTCGGGATGATCGCCGACACCCCATTGGTTCATGCATAGTAATCGGATACACCTTGGCCTCGATATCCCCCTCTTCAAGGGTATTTAGGAACCATGGCGGCGTCAATCTGGCGTAGAGCGGAAGATTCCGAACACCGTCTGGTCAAGGAGCTGGCGATGTTGAACCCGGATTGTCCGCCGCCTTGGGTGACGGTACGGCGAATTGAAGAGGCTATCCAAGATGCCCTGTAGTTGAGCCAGAGCGATGAAATTCATCTGCGATATGCCTATTCCGCGTTCTACGCCGTGATCATTGATACCCTCCTTTTATCTTCCATAACCTCGAGGCGATGAGGAAGAAGCCGCTATACCAGAGTTGTGAGCTCTTGGAGCCTCGGCTTCAGCTCGAGTATGGTAAGCTATCCTTAGAATAAAGTATGTGGAAGTAATTACAGCTACAATAATGTTTAGGAAGTGCGGAGCCATGCTAGAAGCGTGTGCCTGGTATTAATCGAAATGTATATATATATATATATATATATATATATATATACTCTCTATGTTTCCCACGTCTCATCTGGTTCATTCGTATCAGGTGTCCGAACCACCTTAACTGTTGTTTTTCGATCCTTGTATGCACTGATTCCACGTCCAACTCCTGTCTGATGTCTTCGTTCCCTATTCTGTCTCTCCTTGTCACACCTTTAACTTTTCTGAGATACTTCATTTCCACTGCCTGGATTCTACTTTCTTGTGCTTTTGTTAACACCCAGCTTTCACTTCCAAAAGTTAGTATAGGTACATATATTAATTTATATACTTTTATCTTGGTTCTCCTGCTCAGCTCTCTTCCCAATGAAGGTGTCTTTCAGTGTGTGGTACATTTGTATGGCGGTACTTATTCTATCGTTTATTTCATGAGTTTTCCTCTACTTTGTACTTTCACTCCCAGATATTTAAATACATCTACTTGTTCCAATTTCTTATTGTTTATTTTGATGTTTATTTCCTTTTCTGTATTTCCTATCAGCATGACTTCAGTTTTATTTGTATTTATTTTCATTCCTCATTTGTTGAGTTGTTTTTTCCACTCCTTGAGGTTGTCCTTTAATTGGTTTTCGTGTTCTGCACATATCATCACATCGTCAGCGAAGGCACATTCCGATATCCCAACTTGTTCCAGATTCCGGAAACCTACATGCAATTGCTTAGTTCTCTTATGTACTTCTTTAATTATGTCGTCCAAGATTATTATGAAGAGTGTTGGGCTTAGGGCTCCACCTTGACGCAACCCTTCCTTTACTAAAAGAGCCTCAGATTCTCTGTTTTCATATCTAACATAGTTCCATGTGTTAGTATATAGACCCCTAATTCCTTTTCTTAGTCGGTACTGTACCCCTCTCCTTCTTAAACTTTCCCACACTTGTAATCTATGTACAATATCGAAAGCCTTTTCAAGGTCTTTGAGCGCCATGTAAATTTCTTTATTTTTGCCCCATTTTTCTCAATTAGCTGTTTGATCGTGAAGATGTGATCCTGTATCGATCTGCCCTTCCTGAATCACTCCCATCCTCCAATCTTCCGGTATATCACCATCCTTCCACGCTTTGTTTAATATCTCCTTTAGCATTTGTCTATCATTCACTCCGATATTCTTTATCATCTCTGGTGTTATATTGTCATGTCCAGGAGATTTTCCAGCTATAATTGTCCTTATGGCTTATGTCTTGGTCTTCTGAGTCGCTGTCGTTTTCCTCCTCATCCCCATCCTTGATGTTTAGCATCCCGTTGAAGTATTCTGCCCATCTTTCCATTTTCCCTTCCTCATCATTTATAATTTCCCCATCCTTGTTTTTTATTTGATTTAGTTTGTACTCTCCCCCTTTTCGTAAACTTTTTACTGCCTTGTAGAACAGCTTCTGGTTCGTTTTAGCATTGTTCTCCATTCTTTCTCCGAACTCTTCCCATGACTTAATCTTGGCTGGTTTTACCAGTTCTTTGACAGGCCCTTTTTGTTGTTTCTATATTTTATAATTTTCTCCTGTTCTATTTTTAAGGTATATCTTCCATTTCTCTTTTTTTGTTTTAATTTGCTCTCTGATATCCTGTGTCCACCATTTTGTTTTCTTTCTTTTTCTGTCTATCAATATCGTTCCGCACACTTCCTTGGCTGTGTACAAAATTTTTTCCTTGAATTCTTGCCACATGTGTTTCAATCCGTTTTGTTTCCATTTTCCATGTTTTCTGAGATTTTTATTTCTAGTTTTGCTTTAAATTTTTCAGCTATGTTTTTCTCTGTTCGTCTGTATGTCTTTATTACTTGCTTTCTTTTCTTTGGTGTTTGTCCTGCCTTGATGATTGTGGGAACTCCTTTTGCTCTCCATTTAGCCATGACTAAGTAGTGGTCGCTATAGATTTCTGGTCCTCTTTTGGCTCTCACGTCCAATATTTCTCTTCTCTGATTCTTTCCTATTATTATATAATCTATTATAGATTTCTCGTTTCTACTCTGTACTTCTCTTGTATATGTATGTATTTCCTTGTGTTGGAAATAGGTGCTCATAATGTTTAGATTGTTTTCTACGCAGTAATTTATGAGCCTGTTTCCATTGTTATTGCGGTGTAATTCTCCATATTTTCCCATTATGCTAACATCTTTGTTATTTTTACTTCCTATTCTGCTATTGAAATCTCCCGTTATGATTATTCTCCCTGTTATTTTTTCTGTTACTTCTGTAAATTGGTACCTATCCTTTTGATCTACTTTTTCATCTTCGCTTGGCCCGTACACTGCAATGATTTTTGTTTTTTCCTCTGCTCGTATTTCTATTCTTAGGATTCTTTCTGTGATATATTCCCAATTTGTTATGTATTTTAGGTGCCTCTTATTATTACTCCCACTCCCTCTCTTGCTCCTGTGTCATTACATTCACACCACTGTATATCAGTAGGTGTCCTCTGTCCATTTTTAATTGTCCCTGTCCATTTTTCTTAGTTTCACTTATAGCTAAAATATCCATGTTAGCATCCTCAAATTCTACTATAAGTTCATGTTCTTTTCCTGACAAACTTCTAATGTTCCATGTTGCTAATTTCCATATTTGCCCTTTATTTTGGTTTATTCCTAGGGATAAATTTTCTTTTTATTGGGTATATTCTGGTTTTCTGGTTTTTTTCCTTTTCTCTGAAGTTATTATTTATATTTCTTTTGTTGTCGTCGTGTTATATACTTTGCTTACACATGTCAATTGTATCCAGTCCATAGCGCCGGTTCGTCTTAAAATATCCCTGTTCTCCGGCTTTTGTTAGTTTTTTGCTGTAACTTTCTCCAATTTTTCCGTATCGTTATTCCATCTCCATTCTTCCCCATTTATCACCACCTTATTATAGCCAATTTTGACATGTTTTCCTTTTTCTCTTTCTTCCTTCGCCATTATCCTTATTTGTTTCTGTTTCTGGAGTTCCATTTTGGTCATATCATCGTTTATGAAGACCCGTTCGTTAATGCCCTTTAGTTTAGCCTTAGTTTTCATTAATTGTTGCTTGTCCGTCTCATTTTCTAATTCTATAATACAGGTCGTTTCACCTATTTTGTGACAGTTTTAGGTTTAATGTCTATTCTTAGGTGTTGTTTTAAAAGTCCACTTGTTTTTTCTTTTCCTTTTTCCATGATGTTCAAGGACTTTTTCATTTCCTTTATTTCTTTTTTATTGTTAGGTTTTCTTCTCTAATCGCTTTATTCTCTTTTTTCAGGTTTTGGTTTTCAATTTGGAATATCAATATTTCCTCGCTAAATACTTTCTGTTGTTCTTTGATTTCGTAAGTTTTTCTTGACTTCCTTTTGTCCATAGTTCATGTCCTTTTGGTCCATCTTTATTTCTTGAATAAGTTCCAATATTTTGTCCAGTTTGTCTTCATCTTTTTTACATTGTTTTGTAGGTGTTTTTAATGTTTTTTGTTCCTTTCCCAACTTCCTTCCATTTCCCTTACTGTCCTTCTTTTCCTTTGTTGATCATCCGTGGAATAGTCGTCGCTGTCCTGCATAATCTAGTTTTGTCTGTAATCACTCATCTAGATTTTCTTGGCTTGACAGCAGAGTATTTGTCCAGTACGGTCCTGTCCCTTTTTGCAGATATTCGTAGTTTTTCTGTTTTGTGACCGGTTCTTCTTATGTTACCGCGAAAGAAGGTCGCCCCGAACGACTCGTCGAAGGCTAGCCTCTATCTGTAATATCTTTGTTTTCGCTTGGTTGTTAATATCTATTCTATATTTTAGATCCTTGCCTATCTTATCTATGTCCTTACTTTATACGCTTTATTTATATTTCTGGCTCGAAATGCCTTAAAAAATTTAGGTTGATTTCGGAGCGATTTATCACGCTGTGTAGCCTATCTATGCCAGATCCGGACTTAATCGAAATACGTTGCATAAAGTAGCCCGAAGTGTTGTCAAGTGATGTTATGTTTAGTTAACAATGGCCAGCATTTCGAACATTTTATGTAAAAATTAGGATTAAGTTGTTATTTTAAAGAAATTTTGTTTGTTTCTGTTTGGATTCATTTAAGCCTACTTGATTAAAATGTAAGAAAAATTATTTCACTGGTATTTTTTATTCAATCATACGTTATCTTACATCGTTGAAAAGAGAATAAAAGACTCTGTTCATTAACCTAAGAATCCAATATGGCGGTCATTTAACTTAACGAAGTTGATACGAGTACCTCGAAACCAGCTACCTTCAGTTCGACATCGGTTTTTAATTGGTCTTATCGAAAACAGTAACTTTTATATAAAACCTTTCTTCGTATCTCTTATATTTACGAAGATATGTGAACATAAATATGAACAGAATATGTTTATATAGGTATCCACAGATTATCTTAATAATCATGATAAATAAATATTAATTTATGGTAGACTACCAACTGATTCAAAGTGTACAGAATGGAGCGAAAGATGACATATGTCGAAAAAATATCTAAAACCTAAAACATATAGTAAAGGTAACCAATAAAAGAATTTTAACATTATTTTGTCACAAAATCATACATAAAGACCATGTAGGTGCAATGAAAATGAGGCAACTACTACGAAGCAAAGTTTGGTTTCAAAATATTAATAAGAAGGTATGTACATAAAACTGTTAGGATGCCAAGTTTGTTAGTTAGTAACACTTCAATAAATCAGAGCCTTAATTCAGAACATTAAATTACTAAAACCGCAGTAGATATTCAATTGTTGATGTAATTTCCACCCCATTTTTCGGTAGTTGTTAAAAGGATTAAATAAATTATAAACATTGATGTTCGTACATATGAGAGGGATTCGATATGAATTCTCTCATTATGCACATATTACGCATTTTTGCCGTTTATTTTTGTATAGAAGTGGACAACCTGCGTTGCCACAGCCTCCTGCAGTAACTGCAGTCGCGCTCTTCGCCTACCCGCCCTGGGAAAATTGCAAATTACAAAATTTTGATCTTCCCTTGCCATCCGTATACGTACGTTTCGTGGTTATATCGCTGGTCAGTATGGCTTTGCAAGAGCTGTAAATTCGTATACAAATTTTATGTATATATAGTGTGAACATACGTACGTACGTACATATACGGATGGCAAGAGATAAAAATTTTGTAATAAATTATGAAGCATTACCAAGCATTACCTGATCGATTAAAAGCCAAAAGTGAAATTTGCAAATGGGTACTTTTTGCATATATCCTCAGACATGTTATTTATTTAACAATTCAATTCTTTTTTTTATATCAAGTACAACTTTGTATCTAGTGCAGGGACAGACAAGGTAGCAGCTCAAAGAAGTTAAAGTGATATATAGTTTTAGAGGTATTTACATCCCCATTCAACTGCCGAAAAATGGGCGCCTTTCTAAACATATATTCCTTGACCCCCGTCTATTTAAAAAGAAGGCTGCTCCCTCGTGCTCCATCCCTGCATTAGATACAATATCATACTTGATGTCCAAAGAGAACGCATTGTAGAATAAAACTCTACGTTTCTGAGGAGTTCTGCAAAGAATAGTATTTTCCAAGTATAATGAAGTTATTCCATAGTTTTGCAGTTCACTCTATACATAAGCGGGTATGAATGTAGGAATGCAAAGCTTGTACAATGGATAGTTGTGTACGATTTAAAGAGCAGGCTAGTTGGAAATAAATAAGTAATTTTATATTTACCTGTGTAGAAGTGAAATACAGAATTGACACATATTCCATCAATTGAAGTATAGAGGTGATAAAGTAGGTTGACATAATTCAATACGATGAGTGTCATATACCACACCGGTTCAGAGGGCAGATTAAATATTTGCTTCCACAGAACGACTTCATTTGGTTTGTAAGACACTTCGTCTGTTGTTTCTTTGGGGTAACTTTCATTAGTACCTCTAAAAATTTTCATTTACGTATATATGTAAGTACCAATACGTGCAACTACTCGGGATAATGTTACTTGACGTTACTAAACAGTTGCTTGTTTACTGTCATTTCCATTGTATAATTGTTTTCATGCATGTTAACTACAGCAAGCCTGTGTATGCTTCTGTATGTTTGCAAGTTTCACTACACTTAACGTTGTTCTTAAAGTTCAGAGGTAAAATATATAGTGAATCGTTACTACATACGTCTGTATACGAATTAGTACACAGCCCAATTTCTGAAAAATAATTTTCAGCGACAGCATATTTATTTCACTCTCTGAAGTTTATTATTAAATTTAATGAATTGATAAATGCGAGTATTTTAATTATTTTTGGCACTAATTTACGCATTCACCTGCTAATATACAATAACTAGAGTCCGTAGTAGCTCAGTTAGTGGGACACTGCATTACAACTAGAGAGTTTAGGGGTTCGATCCCACGTCAGGCATAATAATAGTAATAATATATTTATTGTCGAAGATTCCTAAAAAAGAATGTCAACATTTTCAAAATAATAAAATGTACAATAAAAACATTAATTGCAAAATCACAAAACACAAAACTTTATACAAAGAATTCATGCAGTGTATAACATTTTTTCTTGAACAGATGCTGTTTCAGTGGTCTTTTAAAAATACTTATCTCGGGAGATAACCTAATGAAGTCATCTAATACATTGAAAAATTTACACCCCCTATAGTAATAATTCCGCTGATAAAATAAAGTGCGATAGGCGGGGGTTGTAAATTGTTGTATACATAATAACAAGTAGAAAAAATATAAATACTCGCAACTCAGAATTCAGAAACCTCTAAAAGTAAGCCTGCAAGATTCCTGTCTTTTCAATCCAGCCATGATTCTAATAGCATATTTCTGCGTTAGAGAAACTCTTCCAGCTTTACACTATTACCCCAATTTATGGTCCCATATCTTGTATGTATTTTTACTGGAGAGTAGTATAGAGTGAGTAATATTTGTATACTGCAGCGCTGCGACATGAATTTTAATACATAACAAGACGTATGTAATTTACTCGGCAAGCTCTCTATATGCATTTCGTCAGATTATCAAAAGCTAAAGCCAGAATCTTGTGAGACTGACACAACAATACTTTATTATATAAACATAAATCAATAACAAACGCAGTGGTTTTTACAAGAGCAAAATGATTACAGGGACTGGGCGACTTCTCCATTAGTGCTGTCGAGCTGCAGAACCACCAGACCGAATCCTCAATTTATGCATTAAGTATTAAATACTAACAGTTAGCATTTACGGAGTATTTAATTAGAAATATTAAATTTCCATAATTTCATTGTGCGTAACTGACATTTTACAAATTATTTGCTCTAACGAAAAACGCCACAGTTTGTATGATTGTACAATCATACAATCGCAAGCGCAAGCGCAACGCACTCATAATTTCCGAGAAAGTCGTCTTTGCGGCGCAGCTGTCTGCAATACAGATAAATTCATAGACAAAATAAATCGAGGATATATATATAAGCTTTTTCTGGCGGGCCTTTAAGCCCAGAGCTTTGTTATCCGTTTCTAGTTCTTCCTGTCCATCGCCTTCCTCTTCCAGTTTGTTATTTCCTTGTCCTTTAAGTCTTCTAATACTGCTTCTCGCCATCTTCTTCTTGGTCTGCCTTTATTCTTCTTGTATCCTGGCGTTTTCCACGCTATCCTCTTAACCGTTCTGTTGTCGTCCATTCCTTCCATATGCCCCAACCACTGCAACCTTCATGCTTTGATAATCGCCTCTATCTGTGGGTTTCCAAATGCTTCATATACTTCTTCGTTGGTTCTTCTCACATAGCCTTCCTTGGTCATTTTCCCTCCCAATATCCTCCGGAATACTTTCCTTTTACATCGCCTCACTATTTCCTTCGTAGTGTGGTTCAAAATCCATGTCTCGCATACGTATAATGCCGTCGGCCTTACAACAGTTTCATATAGTCTAAATTTTGTGTTTCTCGACAACTGTTTTGCTCTGAGTAAGTAATTCATACTTCCAGCTATTCTATTGGCCTTACTCAAATTCGCCTCGATTTCTTTCTCTTCTTCACATCTGTTTGTTATACGTGCCCCTAAATACACGAACTGGTCTACCTCCTCGAAAACCATTTCTCCAAACTGTGTACATACTTTGAACTCTGTATTCTCTTTTCTAGCTTTTCCCACTTTCATGACCTTACTCTTTTTTTCATTTATTTGTAGTCATAGCTGCCAGGCCTCCTCTATCAATCTCTTTGTTATTTCCTTAAGTTCTTTTTGGTCTCTGGCTATGACAGCTAGGTCACCTGCATATTCTACCATTTGGTGAGTCCTGCTCAATATGTCCCCTTTTCTATAGAGTTTACTGTTTCTTATAACCTTTTCCAGAAACATATTGAAAAATAACGCCGACAGCGGATCTCCCTGCCGAAGGCGAGTCTTTACGGCGACGCCTTCCGAATTTCCTCCTTTTGCTCTTACATCGGACCTTGTCTCCCTTAGTGTCATTATTATCAGTCTTTGTAGTTTTCAGGGTACTTCAAAATCATCCATAACCTCTATCAATTCGCTCCTTTTCACTGAATCGCATGCTTTCTTAAAATCCATAATTAGAGTCACCGCCGGTATGTTATATTCACAGCATGTCACCCACACCTCTTTCATTGTGAATAACTGATCCGTTGTCCCTCTACCCTTTCTGAAACCTGCTTGGTTCTCTCCTATCTGCGGTTCGGCCATTACTTTGAACTTGATTTTGATTATTATTATACAACATCCAGCAGGGCTATCCCCCTGTAGTTATTGCAATCCACCCCGTCTCCGCTCATCAACACTGGTATTATTGTAGCATTTTTCCGTCCTTCTGGCATTTGCTCCTTCCTCCAAACACTTATTATCAGGTTGTGGATCTTCTCCTTTAGTTGTTCACCGGCATACTTAATATTTTCGCTTGTTATCCCGTTCTGTCCTGGACTCTTACTGTTTGTCATTCGCCTTAGTATTTCTTCCATTTCAAAATGGAAATCGAGGATAGCCGACGGTATTTCGCACACGGGCGCGATAACGTCGAGATGAGCTGCATTTTAGCCAGCATTGGTCAGTGGGAGTCGATTGATGTTAGTGTACGCATCGCGGGCGTTTAAAAACTAAGTTTCAAAACCTTAATTTTTAACAACTGGTAGTAAATTAGCCTGGATGTCCTTTTCCTGTACTCAATTTTGAAATGACCGGTAAAAGTCGTGAAAAAACTTATACAAGACGCTTTTGTTTTTTGTTTCCGCTGTGCATTGTTCGGAACTGATTACATAGAAAAATTTCTCGAGAAGAAGGGGTACGTGATTTAATATATTTAAGCGAAAAGGTGAAAAACAAAACATGAAATAAGTCGTGCGCATATCAGCAATTATATGAAATTTACATTATATGGGAAAGTGAATATTCAAGCTCAACTTGATTCTGCTTATTGGATAAACATACAAAAGTAGACGAAGTAACGAACAACAGGTATGTGTTATCAAAATTTGTTGACTGCATAAACTTTGTGGAGCTTTCGAGCGAGTCTTAAAAGGACATGATGAAAGTGAATCATCCGAAAATTCCGGTATTTTTTGGCGCTTGGTGAAGTTTATGTCAGAACTTGATACAACACTTAGTGCACATCTTAAAAATGAAAGAAAGACAGCTCAAAAATGATACAAAATGAGATTTTATATTGCACGCTGGAAGTGTATGGTGAGGAAATTCTTTGCTACATAAATAAAGCCCCGTTTTTAACAGTGATGGCTGATGAAACTACAGACGTTTCCTCTAAATTGCTAATGGTGATTGTTCTTCGTTAGGTTACCAAGGAGGTGAACGCGGTAGAAAGATTCTGGACTAACAAAAGCTCTTTGTTCAAACTTATGACGGGACAGCTGTTATGAGTGGAATACATGGCGGAGTTCTGCCAATAATCAAAGAAAAATACGAAAATCCACATTTCGTACGCTGCTATGGTCATCAACTAAATTTGGTGAGGTTATTGTAAGTTTTGTTACTGATAGTTTTAGTTTTTGGTTATAGATATTATATATATTTCTATTATCGAATTATTATTATTATTATTACTATTACTTTAAACTGGTTGTAGTTCGTGCAGACTACCCAACTTGAAATGTCAGAAGCCGCCACTGCCGTCATTTGATATTATAGATCCTAGATATTCGTATGTCCTTACTCTTTCTAACTCCCCTCCTTTATAAAATATGTTCTTGCTCCTGTTACCCTCCGCGGCCCTCTCATTCACGATCATTACGTTACTCTTCTTAGCATTGACCTTCATTTTCATTCTATCTATTTTTTCTGGCCATATGTTTATCATTCATTGCATTTTCTCTCTAGTGTCCGCTATCAATACTACTTCGTCGGCGTGTAATAGTTGAATATTGATTGGCTATCGTTCTGTACTCTATTATTGTTCGTTTTTTTTTTAGTTCTGCTGTTTGTGGTTTTATTTATTCTGTCCATCACTATATTAAACAGAAGAGGACTCCCTGTTTAGTTCTCTTTTGCACTTGGATGATATTCGGTTTGTCTCCGTTCAGTACTATTTGTCCTCTTACATCGCTGTATATCCTTTCCAGTATCTGTATTAATTCTTCAGGTACACATTAAGTTCCTTAAAACACTTCCAAATTATATTCCTATCTATTGAATCGAAAATCGCTCTCAGATCCACAAAGGCTATGTACAGTTCCTCACCTTTCTCTTTCTTTCTTTCTATTGTGTCCCTTAATATAAATATATTATCTGTTGTTGGCCTTTGTTTTTTATAGGGCCACTATTATTTTTACTTTTCATTAATAAGAGGTCATTAATGAATGAGACACTGTGTATTGTGAAATGTTTGCGGACGATCTGAACCTGGGTTCCATCCAGGATTGCTTGTCACTGCAGAACAGTTTAAATTGTCTTGCTAGTGCGATTCTAATAGACTTGCGAATAGTTACTTACATTACACATACCAAATATCTGACATTGCTCTGAAGGTTTCTACCTTACTAAGGGATTTAGGTGTCTTATTTAATGCAAGATTATCATTTATCGGTCATGTGTACGATGTGGTTAGCAGCTGCTTTAAAATTTATGGTTTCATATTTCGAAATTGTCGAGACTTCCGAAACACACGCACCATGTTGTACATCTTGTTCGGTTCTCTTATTCGGTCTAGATCTGAGTATGCTGTTTTTATATCGTTCCCGATTTACCATGTCCATACTCAACTGATCGAGTCCATTCAAAGAATATTTTTAGTTACTACCCGGAAAGAGGTTACAACTATAACTTACTACTTGCTAAATTTAACGCTTTATCCTTACAGGCCAGGGAGATAGTCGTTCTAATAAAGTTCCTCTTTTCTGTGATACACGGTTGGGTTGACTGCTCAATGTTGTCTAACAGACTAAATGTTCATGTACCTAGATCTAATTCTAGATGTTTGTCAACCTTTTGCATTGTCGTGAACAGGACTAATGTTTTAGTCAGGTCTTCTATATCGCTATTGTGTGCCTACTTTAATCAGATATCCGAAGTTTGCGACATATTCGCCGATACGTTTACCTGTATAATCATGCATATCGTCAGTCAACTTGTTTTGACACATTTTTGCATTTGTATTCCAGCATTGTGAGTGATATATATGATTGAGGTGATATATATAATTAATATTAGTTATATATTAGTGAGTTATATATATATGAGATATATTGTACTTTATGTTATTGTTATATTCCATTTATTTAGTGCAATTTATTTTTTTACCTTCCATGGATTCCTCTTTCTTGATTTGAGCTTGGTTTATTAATTTTTATTATATTTGTATAATATTTGGATATTAACGTTGTACTTGTATATTTTATGATAGCCGTGCTGTAATTTTATTATTACCTGTAATTGGGATTTATTCTGTTGGTAATAAATATATTATTACTATTATTATTAATGCTTCCTTTAGTGTTATATAATCTTATATGATAGAGATCTACCACTAATAGGTCAATAAAACAAGGCTGGTTTGAGCGATAGTTATATTTTTCATTTGAAAACACAATTATATTAAAAACAGAGAATAATTATAAAAAAGACTAATATATGAAATGATAAATATACAGAAAGACACTAAAACTATTAATTTCAGGACCGATATTCAAAATTTAAGTAATGTATATAGCAATTTGTTAAAATGACATTTGCATTTCTTAAGAAGGAAACCTTTGGCTAGGTTTTTGAATTTGGTTTTCCTAGTCCTTGAACAGAATTGTTAAGGTTTCGACAAAGATTTTTTGATATAAGGTTTTACTTAATTTGCATGTATGTTTACATATTAATTTAGTTTTTATAATTTATATATATATAAAAGTTGGTTATACATCCTCTATATCAAGAAATCCTAGTCACTAGTTATTTTGTTGATAGTCCCAAATAAAAAACAAAAGTTTGTTTATATATTTATCTAGTTATATTTTCACTGACGAAGTGTATATATGAAAATATAACTATCGCTCAAACCAGCCTTGTTTTATTGACCTATTAGTGGTAGATCTCTATCATATAAGATAAGTATAAAAGGTCACGAAATATATATATATATATACATTTAGTGTTATATAATTTATATAATTTTCAGGGTCTTCCTTTTCTTCTTTATTTAGTTCCTCAATTTACAGTTCTACATCTTCTGGATTTTCTCCTTCGTTTTTAAACTGTTGCTTATAAAAGTTTTGTCATATTTCCATGATTTCTTCTCTTGTAGTTTTTAGTTGTTTTGCTTCATCTCTTAAGCCTCAGATTTGTTTCCTCTTAGTTTCTCTCAAAGATTTGACTTTACTCCAGAATATTCTATTATTAGTTCCTATACTTTCAATTTAATTTCTCCGCCAAGTCTTCAAATTCCTCCCTTTTTGCTTGTCTTATCATTTTCTTTACATTATTCCTTTTCTCTTGCAATTAGTGTAGTATTCTGTCACTTACATTCTTAGTCTCAATATACTTTACCCACGCATTTTCTCATCTCTTACTTCCCTTTGAATCTCTTTATTCCACAACCTTGTTTTCCTTTTTGTTGAAATCATTTTCACTTCTCCGCATATTTCGGGTGCTATATATACATATATATATATATATATATATATATATGTATACATGCTCTGTTTTCTTTACTCAATTCTATAAATTGTCTGTTTCAATTGTATCATATGTATATTAATTTTCGCAACTAATCTATGATTTGTCCCAATTTCTGCATACTTCTCTGTTGTAATGTGTGTTTACGGAATAAGTCATATCTTCTGTGTATGTTATGTAGTCTATAAAACTCTTTGCCCCTCTACTATCCACTACATATGTACATCTATCTTCTATCCTCTGTTCCCAAAACGTATTTCCAACTTTGAGATTATTTGTCCTTCTCCAATTCTATTCTTAAGTGTATCAGCCTTGATGAAGGTGATTGATGTATAGTTATTCTTCTATCCAGTTCCTTTGTTAACAATATTCCTACTCCCTCTTTCTCCGCTCATCCGGTCTTACTCCTGTCCCTCCTACTCCGGCTCTTTTTGTGTCACTTATTCCTAGTATTTCAATTTGGTACTTGTTCATTTCTTCTGCTAGTTCGTATTCTTTTCCCGTTAGGGAAGTTATCTTCCACGTTCCAACCGGTATCATTTCATTTTCCTCATTTATAGCTGTAGTCATCATCCTATTAGCATTCTTCTCTGTGCTTATTTTATTGTATTTATTTTCCTGATCGAATTTGTTCTGTATCCTTTCGTGTTGCCAGGTATGTCTATCTTTTCCTTGTTTTTTCACGTCTTCTAGATTTTTATCTCTGTTTCTCTGTCAACTTATCCTTCTCTCTGTTCTACCTCCATTCTTAATTTCCAATGTACAATTTCCTGAACCCAATTTTTTCTTGTCTTCCGTTTTCCTTCTCAGTTTTAGCTCTGAGTCCAATATGTTCCTGTATTCTCGTGTCCCGTTTAGATAGATCATCGTTAACAAAAATCCCTTCTGCTACTTTTGTTCTTAATTTCTTTTTATTTTTCATTATCTTTACCTTATCCTCTGTCCTATCTAATTGAACTAAACAGGTTTTTTACACAATTATAAAATTAGGTGAAGCCATAAGGCTTGTTTCGCCTACTCTTATCTATAACTCTTTATCTATAAGATTCTCCATTGTGTTTTTTCATTTTCCCTATCTTCCCTATCTATTTTGGACCCTGAATCACTACATTATTACGTCTTTTCTTATTTTCTATTCATTCCAATCTGTCTGCTCTCCATTGCTACTCCCAATTGTTTTTTTCTTTTCAGTTCCGCATTTTCTTTTCTTAGCTCTGAGATTTCTTTTCTATATGCTCTCTGTTCTTCCCTCATCTTTTTATTTATACTGATAAATTCATTCGTCTTTCTTCGAGCCTTTTCTGGGACTTCATAGGCGGTTTTATTATTTTTTACCGTTCTTGAAGATATTCTCGCTATCCTCTTCCTTTTTTCATTTCTCTTTTTATCTTCTGAGCTGTATTCCTCCATATCCAGAATCAATTTCTCACTACGACCCTGTTCTCCACGAAATGTGTATCAGTCAAACCGACTCAGTTGTGTGTAGTATTTCTGTTTTTCCTGTTTTTTTCTTATCACCGCGCAAAAGCCGAGCTCCGATCGAACCGTCGGAAGTCGGGCCTTTATCAAGGATATTGGAATAAATTGTTTAATTTTACCTGTTAACAACTTCCATTTTGTTTTTATACTTATCACTGTGTTACCAATTAAATAATGGCAATTCTCCGAAAATATGGATACAAACATGGAGTAGAACAACAACGTCAAACACTCCAGGGTCAGACCCGGAAGTACAAAATTTGATAAAATTCGTAATGAGGGAATAAGAAGTGAGCTAAAACAGGAATCTATAATAGAAATTATTGAGAGGAAACAAACGGGATGGTTTGGACATGTACATGCGTAAGACGAGTGAAAACAGATTAGGTAAGACCATATATGAGGCAAAAGATCCAAAAATAGGAGAAAGGGTAGACCAAGGAGAACATGGACCCAACAAATACAGCAAATAGGAGAGAAAAAAGGAAGGACGATCGGAGAAATGAAGGAACTCGCACAGAATCGGAAGCTATGGAGGAAATGAAACAAAGAACATTAAACAACTCAACTCCGACGGTCTACCAGGGCAGCAGGAGATACTGAAAAAAATACAAATATTTTGAATTTTTATTTATAACAACGGAAAGGTGGAATTGGTACGAAAGTGATAAAACGTTTTTTCCACTTCTTATTTTTGTATGCCCTGTTTCAATGGCATTTTGAGTGAAATCTTAAATTACATTAATTACAACTAGTAAATCCTTTGTTGGAACTCGAGCTCTCAAATGCAATTCTTAACTATAATAACGTAGGCAACATTCTACATATATACATAAACTTATAAGCGTCATAAATTGATTTTGCAAATATATTTTATCTAATGTGTTTGTTTTAGTGCCTAAATGATAAACGCCGTTAGAATTTATGTCTACTACAATTGCAAGCACACTGCAAGGTGCTAGTTGTCGTTTATGTATAACTTGAATTGTTGTTTTGAGTTAGAGACTGCAAGCTTCTCCTCCTCTTATTCCTGACAAAAGCTGCATTTTATAATTTGGGGCATCCCTATCAGATTATCACCATCAGAATGTCGGATATTATATGCGCACTAGGGTGGGCCTTACCTGTAGAGGCCAAAATTGTTTGCAAGTTTTCGGTCGTAACTCCCCCTCAAAATGTTCTTCACATCGAAAAAATAAGCTTCGGAAAAAGTTGTTCGGATCGCATAATGGGAACGCGTGGCTCATTCGCCCCTAAGTTAGTGATGTACGCCCAATATTAACAAAATCAGTACAAATGTTATTAATGTGCAAAACCTTCCAAATAAGTATGTGTATTTTTAAGTGGAGAACAGTTAACCAATGTGTTTTAAACCAAAATCCCTAAAAAGTTATCACACTACAATTTTTTTAATTCTGTCTAAAAATACCATTAATCCCCCAAGTTTGGAAATTTGTCAAAAAACTTAAAAGGTTCAATTCTATACACAGAAATAAAAGATTTTTATTATTATTTGAATCCAATCTTCGTTATTAACATTTGTTCTAAATATATCAAATCAAACAGAAAAATATTATTCTTTTTTTGATTTGTTTTCAAAAATAAGTTTGGAAAAAAATATACTCATAAAATTTGTTTACAATTAATTAGATTTTTGTTTTATATTTATTTATACGTATTAATTTTTTAGGGTAGATTTGGTCGAATGAGGGTATTTTTTTCTATAATCTGCAACTATTCGCATTATTATTTGCTTTTCTTCCTCGTAACGTGACAAGACTTGATTAAATTCTTCCATCAACTTTACCGCCCGTTCTGCAGTGTCCTTAAACTTTTAGGTTACTTACAATATCTAAGCCTGCATTGTAACCACTTTCGGTATGCCATTCTTCTGGATCTTTCTTTAAAAAATCCGTTGAAATAGAAAATCTTTTGAAGAAATTTAAAGTCTTTTCTGTAACAAAATCCTCAATATTTTTACACATTAACTGGCTAATGTTAGGATGGGGAATGTTAAAACTTTTTAATGTCAGTTTTATTGGGCTTTGGTAAAGCAGCCACATACTTACCTTCCAAAAGAGATTCATATTTCTCTTTAAAACGTTGCTTTTTTCTTCGCGAAACGTTTGCTTTCTTCTTTTTTTTTTTTTTTTTGCTAACAAGCGGTCACTGCCGATCATTGAACCAGGTCTTCCTTTTTTTTTCTTTGATTCATCAAAAATAATTTGTCTTCTTCTATATTTACCATATCTAATGCATTAGCGTGAGCAACATCCGAGAGTTCCTTTTCGCGGTTTTCTTGCAATAATGTTCGCCGCTTGCAATTTTTCTGCAATTTCTTCCATTCAAAGTATAAACTTTCTACTTTTGAAACGCATTTGCCGACTGCTCTTGTTGGAATTCTCGCTTTATTCCACAATATTTCTATTTATCTTACCACTAGAGATGCACTTGCTCGCAATTCTAGTTTTACTTTGCGCATATTATAGAATAATACTCGTAAAACTTGCGCATTGGAGGTTAGTTTGGCACCGATAATTGGGCTTGCATCATGATCAACAAGATACAACTTTTCTTGTCCTCTTGTATTCATTTTGCTTTGATTTAAACCTTTTTGCTAGTTAGCCACAAACAACAGATATAATTCAGATTTGTTCTTTAAACTTTAACTTTAATACAACTTTGAAAGTAATATTCACTTTAAACTTTATTTTTCACAATGTATTTCGACTATAAACATCAGTTTCTAACACACTTGTTAATTAATGTTGAAGAATACATTACATTTTTTAACTATGTGCTGGACTTCGATTTTTGTACCTTTGTGGTTTGACGGTCAATATATTTATTTCTATTGTCACGTTCGTCGGGTTTGTTGAGGAAAAGCCACGGGCATGGCTCGAGTTCTGCCCGCAACGCGATAATGCAACGATGCACGGCCGGTGATGCGACCGAGGTCATCGGCCGTTTCGGCCTACCGCTCCCTAGTGAAGTAAATTCGTGGGCGAGCTGACAAGGTTTATTGGACAAGTATGCACATAGACAAAATACAGACAAATGTAGGGTATAAGCGCGACTGGGTACTTTCGGCCAGCTCAGCCCGCCGAACCGATCTGGATCCTCAAGCGAGTCCCTGTATTGCAGCTACCTGGGCCGAAGTTAATCAACCGGTAGCCAACGCTCAAGGCGACTCTGAAGCTTTGGTCAGAAAGTTTCGGTTTAAGTAGGCCTTGCTGGCCATAAAATGGAAATTCAGGACAATAGTCCTAGATTATGACTGGTGTTCGCTGCGCTGTAAAATTCTGATTGGCCGAAACCTTTCGTAAACGACCGACGGCAACCGTATTGGTGCGTTGGCCGCTATCGTGCGGTTTCGGGTACGGTGGGTGGAGCCTGTAAATCGGTCCGTGAAATTATAAATATGAGTGCCTGCCTTGGCACTTCGTCATTCGTATGCTGCTGTTCATGGGATTAAATGCTTAGTTCTTATTACCTAATTATACTTAAGTTCTATCGTAAGAGTTTTTTTCTTTTTTGTAGAAAGTTTCTAACCTGCCCATCAACAAATAACGTCTTAAATCGTTCGTGTTGGCTCGATTGAGGTGGGTGAACACGGCTCGGATTCTGCTCGCGGTACGTGCATTTTCGCGTAGCGATGGGGTGAACCGGCCTGAGGTTCTGCTGGCGGTACGTGCATTTTCGCGTAGCGATGGGGTGCACCGGCCTGGGGTTCTGTCGCGGTACGTGCATTGTAGCGATGGGGTGAACCGGCCTGGGGTTCCGCTCGCGGTACGTGCACTTATCGAGGGTCTTGGGTGTAACATCCGGCCGCCCTCCGGGAAGACGTTATTTGAGGTGGGTCAGGTTCGGCACGGCATCACTTCACTTTAGCACTCACTCAAGTTTCGGCCCGACTGGGTCCTGGGGTTGACGCGGGAGCAGTGTCTGGTGCTGGGGTGGTGATGTCGGTGATCGGTGGCGCGGCATGCGCCAAAGTTGGTGGAGTGTGGGGGTCTGTAGGGCGCCTGGCGGGACGAACGTGATCCAGGTGTAACTTGACTTGGTGGGCGCCTCGTTTAAAGGCGTTGCAGATGCGACAACTCCGGACGTGATCGGTAACTTCTGGGATGAGGGTTGGCCAGTAGTACCTCTCTCGGATGACGCGGATGGTCTCCTCGGTCCCCGGGTGGCCGGTGGTGTAGTGGTCATGATAGCGGTAGATGATCTGCCGTCTCACTTCTCGTGGTGTGACGATCGGGAACCGGTCTCCCATCCGGCGTCTCAAGAGGCCGTTTTGGACGACGTAGAGGGGCTCGGCGGCGTTGTCCTCTGGAGGTCGGGAGGTGTCCCGGAAGTAGTGGGCTAATTGCTCATCCCTTTGTTGGGCGTCCTGGAGCTGGTGGAGCAGGGGCTCTTCGTCCGTGGTCAGCAGAATTCGGTGTGGGACCTCAACCTCTGGAGCCGGGCGGCTTTCTTGCGGTAGCAGGCGCTCTACATTGTCTAAATCGGAGGGGATGGTTTCCTCGCCCGGGTTCCTGGACAGTGCGTCTGGCAGCTCGTTCTCCCGTCCGGGGATGTGCTCTATTGTATAGGCGAATTCCTGGAGCAGCAGTGACCATCTCATCAACTTGGAGCGGGTGTCTTGGAATTGCCGGAGCCAGGTGAGGGCCTTGCTGTCCGTTCGGAGAGTGAACGGCTTTTCCTCGAGATAGGCGCAGTAGCGTTTGATAGCCCAGATAACGGCGAGACATTCCTGCTCGTTCACGTGGTAACGTTGTTCTGCAGGGCTGAACCGAACGCTGGAGTAGCTCACGACTCGCCTTCCATCGGGAGTCTCCTGGTACAGGACGGCGGAAGCCCCTACTGCACTCGCATCGGTTTGTAGGACGAATGGTTGGTCGAAGTTGGGCCGATGGAGCGAGAGTGGTTTGGCGGCCAATTGTTTGACTTCCCGAAATGCCTGGGCGGCGGCAGTGTTCCATCGAAACGGTCGCTTTGGCGATAATAGGTCCGTCAGGGGCGCGAGGATGGCCGAGACGTTGGGGATGTAATCCCGCAGCCAATTCACCAATCCCAGGAACCGCCGTAAGCCCTTCCTAGTGGTGGGTTGTTCTGCCCTTTGGATGGCCTCGACGTGTCCCTCTTGGGGATGGTTTCCGTCCGATGTGACTACGTGGCCCAAATAATTCAACTCCGTGGTGGCGAAGCGACATTTGCCGAGGTTCAAACGGAGGCCGTGTTGGACTAACCGCTCGAACAGCAACCTTAGATGTCTCTGATGTTCTTCAAGGCTGTCAGAGTAAATTATTATGTCGTCTAGATACGCGATTGCGAACTCACGCAAGTAACCGACCAGAACATCTTGCACCATTAGCTTCTGAAACGTTGTGGGGGCTCCTTTCAACCCAAATGGCATTACATTAAATTCGTAGGCGGCTCCGTCCGGGGTCGCGACTGCGGTCAATGGTTTGGAGCCCTCATCAAGGGGTATTTGCCAATACCCGTTCTTCATGTCTAAGGTGGTAAATATCCTGGCGGTACCCAGATCCCGCAGAGACTCTTGGATCGGAGGGAGGGGGCTGGCCTCATCGTGCGTCCGATCGTTCAGTTCGCGGTAGTCCACACAGAACCTCGGTTCGCCGTTCTTCTTCGTGACGATAACCACGGGTGAATTGTAGCTGCTGTGGCTTGGGCGGATCACGTCGGCGGCGAGCATGCTTTCCACCTGCTCGGTGATAATCCGTTTCTTTTCCGGGGAATAGCGGTACCGCGGAGCCTTTATCGGTGTGTCGTCGCGTAATCTTATCGTGTGTTTTATAGTGGCAGTCGTCATTGTAGGGGAGCTTTCCTCGAACAGCGCCGTGAAGGCGCCGAGTGTGCGGGCGAAGGTCGCACGCTGTTGCTCCGACCATCCCGAGGTGTCAACCGGGATATCGGTGAGGGCTTCGATATTCGGCGGAGGAAGGGTGGTTCTTATTTTGTCGAAGAACAACGTATGACCCTGTCCGGCTCCGACGTGGATACAGCCCCGGGGAATATCAATAACGGCCGCTTGCTGCTGGAGCCAAGGGTATCCCAGAATGATCTCGACGTCGAGCTCTTCGACGATTGTCGCGAGGCACTCAAAGTCATGTCCCACTGCGCTGGCAACGAGCAGACCCTGGGAAGTCGCTGGTGAAGGTTCATCCTCGGATGGCGGAGTGGAACTTCATTGTCGGGATTTTGCTGATGGCACCGGATATCCATCCGGGCCGAGCTAGGTTCTGGCTAGCGGCCGTGTCGATCAGGGCGGTTACTGTCCTTTCCCGGGCTTGGAGCTTGATAGCAGGCGTTCTGGGGTTCCCCAGGATGGTGGTGAGGGTCGTCCCGACGCCAACGGCGCGACCCTGTTGGCTTCCCCGGCGGCGTCGTGGCGTCGAAGCGGCCGGACGGGGCCGGCGGCGGTTGGTACGGTTGGGCAGGCGCAGGTGGGCGTTGTGGTGCAGGTGGGGGCTGGGTGTGCTGAGCCGGCGGCGGTTGGTGCTGCAGATTTGGCGGTGGACGGCGGCGCGGCGCTGGCGACGGCTGGCGTGGCGACGCGCGTGGTGGTTGGGACAGGGCAGTTGGCGAAAGTCGCGGCGGCGGGGCGCGTTGCGGCGACGGATGGCGTGCACGGGATCCCTCCGAGCGGTTGGGGCAGTCCCGGTTAAAATGGTACTCTGGGCAGAACCAACACTTCGGAGGGTTGGTGGTAGTTCTGGGTCTGGCCTCGGGGTTCTCCCGGGGTGTCCGCTCGGTGGTGGCGGTGGTAGGCTTTGGTCTGACGGGGGCGCGGAACTGCTCGAAGACAGCAGTCCAGCGAGCACACTGCTTCAGCAGCTCCTCCATGGTGGTTGGGGAGGCCTGCGTGAGTTGGATGCAGTACTCACGCGACATCCGCTCGATGATGTGTGTCACCAGGTCCTCTTCCGGCCATTGGGGATCCAGCCTCAGACACAACCGCCGTAACCGGTTGACGAAGGCATCCGGAGGCTCCTCCAACGTCTGATGTGTTTCCGTGGCCTTCCGCAGTTCTTGGCGACGTTTCGCACTTAGGAACTCCGTTCGGAATCGCCGCTGGAAATCTGTCATGTCGACGAAGCTGTTTTCATGGCGCTTGAACCATTTGTAGGCGTCAGACGTTAGAAATGGACGGACAGCGTCGTCGACATCCTCGGAGATTTCGAAGGTTCTACCGTTGAGGTGCGCTACCAGCCTCTGGAGGAACACCTCGGGATCCTCGGTGAGCTGGCCGGAGATGGTTCGCGGCGGTTTGGTTTCGCTGGCGGATCGGGCTCCCTGCATCCGGGCGAACATCTCCTCCGTTAACAGGTATTGCACCGTTGAACCGTGTCTGGAGGTGGTTGGTGAGGCGGCGGCGGTTGGCGAGGTGGCAGCAGTTGGCGAGGCGGCGGCGGGTATGACTGCCGGTTGTGGCGCGGTGACAGCTTCAGTCGTGGTGGCGGTGCCTGGGGAGGCACGTGCAGCTGTTGAAGCGCTTCTGGCAGCGCTTGCGCGAGCACCGTTGGCAAAAGGGTTCGCATCGCGGCGAGCATCTGCTCCACGATGGCAGGTGAAGCGCGTCCGTCCCATTAAGTAGCGATCCCGCTGGGGCTTGACGGGGCCAGGACACTTGCTTCGTTGTTGGTGGGCATCATCAGCGTGGGCGCCGTGGACATCGCAGCTTCATCCTCGTCTAGGGAGAGGTTTACCGACCGCTGGTTGCTCCTCGTGTTCATCGTTGCTTAGTTTACGTGGGCCCGGGAATGTATCCACAATTCCTCCTCGTCTCCTGGGTGTTCAGGTTGCCGAGCTCCTGGCCCCACGTTGGGCGCCAATTGTCACGTTCGTCGGGTTGTTGAAGGAAAACCACGGGCATGGGGGTTATTTGCAGACGGCTAGCTCGAGGTCTGCCCGCAACGGGACAATGCAACGATGCACGGCCGGTGATGCGACCGAGGTCGTCGGCCGTTTCGGCCTACCGCACCCTAGTGAGGTAAACTCGTGGGCGAGCTGACAAGGTTTATTGGGCAAGTATGCACATAGACAAAATGTTAGACAAATGCAGTCAAGAACATAGACAAAATACAGACAAATGTAGGCTAGAACATAGACAAATGTAGACAAAGTATAGTCAAGAACATAAACAAAATTTAGACAAACTGTAAGCAAGGACATAGACAAATGTAGACAAAAATATAGTCAAGAACATAGAAAAATATAGACAAATATAGTTAAGAACATAGACAAATTTAGACAAATATGGTTAAGAACGTAGACAAATCCAGACAAAGATGTAGTCAAGAACATAGACAAATCTAGACAAAAATGTAGTCAAGAACATAGACAAATTTAGACAAAATATGGTTAAGAACATAGACAAATTTAGACAAAATATGGTTAAGAACATAGACAAATCTAGACAAAAATGTGGTTAAGAACATAGACAAATCTAGACAAAAATATGGTTAAGAACATAGACAAATCTAGACAAAAATATGGTTAAGAACATAGACAAATCTAGACAAAAATGTGGTTAGGAACATAGACAAAATATAGATAAACTGTAAGCAAGAATATAGACACATGTAGACAAAATATAGTTAAGAACATAGACAAATTTAGACAAAATACATACGTATAAGCGCGCCTGGGTACTTTCGGCCAGCTCAGCCCGCCGAACCGATCTGGATCCTCAAGCGAGTCCCTGTATTGCAGCTACCTGGGCCGAAGTTAATCAACCGGTAGCCAACGCTCAAGGCGACTCTGAAGCTTTGGTCCGAAAGTTTCGGTTTAAGTAGGCCTTGCTGGCCATAAAATGACAATTCAGGACAATAGTCCTAGATTTTGACTGGTGCACCGTATTGGTGCGTTGGCCGCTATCGTGCGGTTTCGGGTACGGTGGGTGGAGCCTGTAAATCGGTCCGTGAAATTATAAATATGAGTGCCTGCCTTGGCACTTCGTCATTCGTATGCTGCTGTTCGTGGGATTAAATGCTTAGTTCTTATTACCTAATTATACTTAAGTTCTATCGTAAGAGTTTTTTCTTTTTTGTAGAAAGTTTCTAACCTGCCCATCAACAAATAACGTCTTAAATCGTTCGTGTTGGCTCGATTGAGGTGGGTGAACACGGCTTGGATTCTGCTCGCGGTACGTGCATTTTCGCGTAGCGATGGGGTGCACCGGCCTGGGGTTCTGCTCGCGGTACGTGCATTGTAGCGATGGGGTGAACCGGCCTGGGGTTCCGCTCGCGGTACGTGCACTTATCGAGGGTCTTGGGTGTAACAATATCAATCTAACCAGTTAAATAAAGAACAGGCAGTCCATCTAATGATGCATTAAAATCTTTCTTTACCTTGTACTTGAAGTCACGTAAATATAGGTTGATATGTTACCTTCTGTTCGACAATCCTAAACTTGCAAGGAGTCGAATTCCTGACGAAAGTAGCAATATCGATCCCATCGACTTCAACATCCTGACGAAAACACACGAAGTTGTATGAATGGTGTATTTAACAAGGGCGAAAAAGGACATACATATCAATCAGCTATTAGTGGAAGAGGGATAAAACATCACTATGTTCTGATAACGGAATTGTCTCGGACGATGTTGACATCATAGATATATCGAAGGCGAATGTAGATATTCCAAATGATGAATAGGCGTGTATCCCATGGTGAATTACTGCGATCTTTCGTCCAGCATGAAAATATATATATAGACGACCAATTATCCGCACTGACACGCCTAATCTTGAAAGGAGTTAAGTTTATGGTGAAATTAAAAGGTATTGGTCACATCAGGACCAAAAACAACCTATCAATATGTAAATGTATACGAACTTGAGTTCATCATAAAGACGAAAATGTAGGAAGTTGTATTGATCGTGTATTTAACAAGGGGAAAAAGGATATACATATCGATCTATTACTAATGGAAGAGGATCAATACATCATTATGTTCTGATATCAAGTTGTTTCGATCGGTATCAACATCATAGACATATCAAAGGTGAATGTAATAGAATGTTAACCCTATTGACGATAACCGAGACGAAGAAAAAAACAAGGTTGTTGGGGTGATATGAAATTTGTAAATCACGATCGAAAAACGGTGCTACGTATTATGGTCTACACCGACTTTGCTTGCATAAGCATAACAGCGTACACTGGACCGGATTGCATCAACGTTTTCGTCCAACGATTGACGGAAATACATCAAACAACTATACAACCGTCACATGGAATTTCCCAAACACATGAACCACCTCACCGCCAGCGGGCGCAAAGCATAACACTGAAGTCGAAAAATGATATATATGCAAAAAGGCGTTAAACGAACACAAAGTAACAGAGCATCGCCATTTGACTTAACCATTCTGGGGTGTAGCGCATTCACGCAATACACTCGTTCCGATTTTCTTCTATAATTTAAGTGGATATGACACTCATCTTCAAATACGCTAGCTGGACGACGATAGCTAAGATATCGACGATATCCCACTTAATAAAGAAAAATATATCATCTTCATCAAGAAGTTTAAATCGGATCAGTATGTCGATAAGGTATATGTATTTCGAGAAATAAATATTAAAATGAGATTTATGGACTCTTTCAGATTTATGGCGGTATCTATTGAGAAACAGGATGAAATTTTTCTCAAAATCAATGTCAATATGTGCAGACGTACGACTAACAGTTGAAGTTCATAACAAAGAAACGTACATCCCCGTACTAATATCAACAAACGTACGAAAATTAAATGAATCGACTCTACTGCCCAAGACCAGCTTCCATGACACATTGACAGATAAAGGCGTTAGCGATCAAGACTACGAATACACTATAGTAGTCTAGAACACGATCACTCGTTCCAACTTACTGTAATATCGGAATATTATCTTAAAACTGATCTCCCGTTGTGCGCAGACGTATTTGGAAATTTTAGAGAAGTATATCACGATTCACAAACGATTTGAACCCAACCCACTACAACAACAACTGGTAGTTTCACGAATATGAGTATTCAATGTGTTTTATCTCAAGTTAGTTATAACCTTCCTATACTCACGCATACGGTCTGTGAGACCGACTTATATAGTATAGTACACGTCTTTCATTTTGACGTGAGTATAGGAAGGTTAACCATGCAAGAGTCAAAAATAAATACCTAACCGGCTATGATAGCAGTGACCCATCAATCTACCTAGTAGTCTGAGGTGCTAATAATTTATGTGAGTAAGTTATGTCCCAATCGCTGTCCTACAACAAATTCGAGTGGATGAACCCCGATGAAGTTGATCACCTCGACGTTAGTAGCATAGCGGACAACGATGAAACGCTATTGAACGATGTCCGAAAAGACCATCAGCTCCTTCTCGAAAACATAATTCATACAAAATCTATAACACACAGCATTGCATTATACATCATCGCAACCTTAAGCAGACCATATTCAACGGTCTAGAACTCCCACTCACCCATCGAGTACTACGATTCAACCAGTTCACATGACTGAAATATTACATTCATTAGAACACCTTCCTGAGGAACCAATCCGAGAATGACTTCTAGATGAATTTTTTAAATTAATGAACAATTCCGTTTACAGAAAAAGGAAGGAGAACATCGATAAACAAGTATATATTTAACTGCTAACGTATTGAAAGGATTTGAGGTGAAGACGAGACGCTGGACGTCTGATTGCAAAACAGAAGTTTAAAAACATCAACATATTTAGCGATAATTTTCCAGTAATTCAAATGAAGATACTTAAAGTCGTCTACAATAAATCAGCATATATCGGTTTCATCGTCTTGAAATTGTCGAAACTGCTGATGTATGACTTTCACTACAGCTACCTGAAATTGTTGTACTAGAATAAAATACCATTATGCGACATGAATACAGATAGCATCATACTTTACATTGAAACTGAGAACGTGTATGTCGATATTAACCTAAATTCGCATACATTTAACACAACTGATTATGAATACGATATAATTCGTACGAAATAAGGTCGTGCAGGGAATGTTTAAATCGAAGAATTTATCGATTTTCGATCAAAGATGGTCGGACTTCAAGTAGATAACTGACAAATTAAACGTGTGAAGGGATATGACCAACGACAATTTGCTGTATAAAACGCAGCATCTATTCAGGACGGCTCTCCACGATATCTATCTAATATGGAAAACAGGAAATTGGCACTACCATGCTTGAACGATAAGAGGTGCATCCATACTAATAGGCTAATGATATACATACATACGCCTAGGGTAGAACAAGGCCATCAACACGGCGAAAATAGAGGTTTAAGGTAAAAAGTGCAATTACCATCCAGAAGCAAACCGAAACCTGTTGTTCCACGAATTTCTTCACAACCAGATTTATCATCATTAGCTTAAACAACACGGACAACGTAAATATCTACAGCTACATAAGATATCTCTCGTACTGAAGCAAGGTGAGATTTTAAGACATCTGTATTTTTATGAAAATATTAATGTTTGTATGTGAACGCCAGTTTATCTGACGGTCAATATATTTTCAATGAAATGCAATGTCTGAATGTTTTTAACCGACTCGAATAAACCGCGGACAGCAGCCTGTTTGTCATGCGAAACATAAGTAACATGTACTACTCGTAGAAGCTGATTAACCAAAGAATATCCCTACTGAACACTGGCTTGGATATATGCGTTAAAATGGATGACGACGAGCAAACAAGACGGTATTGGAACTGTGACGTCAGCACTTACGTCAAACTTCAAGACGTTGTTGAGTGGCATACTTGCCAATATGCAGTCGGGGATGGGTAAAGGGGGTCACCCTTTCAGATGGCGCGAATTTTGAATTTGCGGGGAAGTTGGCGCGAATTTTGAATTTCCAGGGATGTTGACCCGAATTTTAAATTTCAGGAGAGGTTGAGGCGAATTTTGAATTTTCGAGGTTGTTGAACCGAATTTTAAGTTGCAAGAGGGGTTGTATACCTTCCAGGCACGCAGGCATGCGTGTTGTCCACCTGTCGGAGTCGATGAGGTAGATGTGTAGATGTGTAGATGTGATAGATATCGTGCAGAGCCGTTCTAAATAGATGCAGCGATTTATACAGCAAATTGTCGTTGGTCATATCCCTTCACACGTTTAATTTGTCAGTTATCTACTTGAAGTCCGACCATCTTTGATCGAAAATCGATAAATTCTTCGATTTAAACATTCCCTGCACGACCTTATTTCGTACGAATTATATCGTATTCATAATCAGTTGTATTAAATGTATGCGAATTTAGATTAATATCGACATACACGTTCTCAGTTTCAATGTAGAGTATGAAGCTATCTGTATTCATGTCGCATAATGGTATTTTATTCTAGTACAACCATTTCAGGTAGCTGTAGTAAAAGTCATACATCAGCAGTTTCGACAATTTCAAGACGATGAAACCGATATATGCTGATTTATTGTAGACGACTTTAAGTATCTTCATTTGAATTACTGGAAAATTATCGCTAAATATGTTGATGTTTTTAAACTTCTGTTTTGCAATCAGACGTCCAGCGTCTCGTCTTCACCTCAAATCCTTTCAATACGTTAGCAGTTAAACATATACTTGTTTATCGATGTTCTCCTTCCTTTTTCTGTAAACGGAATTGTTCATTAATTTAAAAATTCATCTAGAAGTCATTCTCGGACTGGTTCCTCAGGAAGGTGTTCTAATGAATGTAATATTTCAGTCATGTGAACTGGTTGAATCGTAGTACTCGATGGGTGAGTGGGAGTTCTAGACCGTTGAATATGGTCTGCTTAAGGTTGCGATGATGTATAATGCAATGCTGTGTGTTATAGATTTTGTATGAATTATGTTTTCGAGAAGGAGCTGATGGTCTTTTCGGACATCGTTCAATAGCGTTTCATCGTTGTCCGCTATGCTACTAACGTCGAGGTGATCAACTTCATCAGGGTTCATCCACTCGAATTTGTTGTAGGACAGCGATTCGCACATAACTTACTCACATAAATTATTAGCACCTCAGACTACTAGGTAGATTGATGGGTCACTGCTATCATAGCCGGTTAGGTATTTATTTTTGACTCTTGCATGGTTAACCTTCCTATACTCACGTCAAAATAAAAGACGTATACTATACTATATAAGTCGGTCTCACAGACCGTATGCGTGAGTATAGGAAGGTTATAACTAACTTGAGATAAAACACATTGAATACTCATATTCGTGAAAGTACCAGTTGTTGTTGTAGTGGGTTGGGTTCAAATCGTTTGTGAATCGTGATATACTTCTCTAAAATTTCCAAATACGTCTGCGCACAGCGGGAGATCAGTTTTAAGATAATATTCCGATATTACAATAAGTTGGAACGAGTGATCGTGTTCTAGACTACTATAGTGTATTCGTAGTCTTGATCGCTAACGCCTTTATCTGTCAATGTGTCATGGAAGCTGGTCTTGGGCAGTAGAGTCGATTCATTTAATTTTCGTACGTTTGTTGATATTAGTACGGGGATGTACGTTTCTTTGTTATGAACTTCAACTGTTAGTCGTACGTCTGCACATATTGATATTGATTTTGAGAAAAAATTTCATCCTGTTTCTCAATAGATACCGCCATAAATCTGAAAGAGTCCATAAATCGCATTTTAATATTTATTTTTCGAAATACATCTACCTTATCGACATACTGATCCGATTTAAACTTCTTGATGAAGATGATATATTTTTCTTTATTAAGTGGGATATCGTCGATATCTTAGCTATCGTCGTCCAGCTAGCGTATTTGAAGATGAGTGTCATATCCACTTAAATTATAGAAGAAAATCGGAACGAGTGTATTGCTTGAATGCGCTACACCCCAGAATGGTTAAGTCAAATGGCGATGCTCTGTTACTTTGTGTTCGTTTAACGCCTTTTTGCATATATATCATTTTTCGACTTCAGTGTTATGCTTTGCGCCCGCTGGCGGTGAGGTGGTTCATGTGTTTAGGAAATTCCATGTGACGGTTGTATAGTTGTTTGATGTATTTCCGTCAATCGTTGCACGAAAACGTTGATGCAATCCGGTCCAGTGTACGCTGTTATGCTTATGCATAATACGCATTCTACTTCTATTTGCTGTTTGAGAGTCGGACTAGTATGATTCTATTGGTTTACAAGCAAAGTCGGTGTAGACCATAATACGTAGCTCCGCTTTTCGATCGTGATTTACAAATTTCATATCACCCCAACAACCTTGTCTTTTTCTTCGTCTCGGTTATCGTCAATAGGGTTAACATTCTATTACATTCACCTTTGATATGTCTATGATGTTGATACCGATCGAAACAACTTGATATCAGAACATAATGATGTATTGATCCTCTTCCATTAGTAATAGATCGATATGTATATCCTTTTTCCCCTTGTTAAATACACGATCAATACAACTTCCTACATTTTCGTCTTTATGATGAAGTCAAGTTCGTATACATTTACATATTGATAGGTTGGTTTTGGTCCCGATGTGACCAATACCTTTTAATTTCACGATAAACTTAACTCCTTTCAAGATTAGGCGTGTCAGTGCGGATAATTGGTCGTCTATATATATATTTTCATGCTGGACGAAAGACCGCAGTAATTCACCATGGGATACACGCTTATTCATCATTTAGAATATCTACATTCGCCTTCTATCGCCTATCTATGATGTCAACATCGTCCGAGACAATTCCGTTATCAGAACATAGTGACGTTTTATCCCTCCTCCACTAATAGCTGATTGATATGTATGTCCTTTTTCGCCCTTGTTAAATACACGATTCATACAACTTCGTGTGTTTTCGTCAGGATGTTGAAGTCGATGGGATCGATATTTCTACTTTCGTCAGGAATTCGACTCCTTGCAAGTTTAGGATTGTCGAATAGGTAACATATCATCCTATATTTACGTGACTTCAAGTACAAGGTAAAGAAAGATTTTAATGCATCATTAGATGCACAGCCTGTTCTTTATTTAACTGGTTAGATTGATATATGACTACTTTCTTTCATGGCTTGCAAATTTTATATTTTCCGGTATCATTTTGTTTTTTCTTCGTCTTACATCGTAGACCTCATGTTAAACCTCCCATTACATTCACCTTTGGTATGTCCATGATATCGACATCGAACAAGATACTTCCGTTATCATGTTAGAATGAGACTTTTGTTCCTCTTATGCCAACAGTATATATATATATATATATATATATATATATATCCTTTTCCACCCCTTGTTAAATACACGGTTCATACAACTTCGTGGGTTTTTGTTTCTGTATTGAAGTCAAGCCTGTATACGTTTGTATAGAAATGTATTTGATGTGTTCAGTATCGTCTAATTTCACCAGCAACTCGGCTCCTTGCTTCACATTGTACAGTTATTTCGTTTGAGAGGTTTGTATAGGTAGATGGATATTTTGTCTAAAATAATCGATGAATACAATGATACGAAACATTGATCCATTCGGGTTAAATCCCGTATTCTTACATGTTTAAGTAAGGTGGGTAATCCCAACGCATATTTAATTGAAGATGTAAACGAGAAACCGATTCTGGGGTGTTCCTATAAACAGGAATTGCAGAAGTTCAAATGTGAGGATGTATACTTCTTCGAAGGGGTTTTACCTAGAAAATGAGATCGAATCAGTTGGATTTTATAACTTCCACAGCAGTTGCATAAACATTCTTACGCTGTTTTGCTATACTTACTTATTAGTAATATGGTAATTATCTAATACTGCGTACTAATTATAAATATTGTTCCACCCTTTAAATAAAATTCGTAGAGTTTATGATGATATCTTTTATTCAGTATAATATGTATAAAATTATTTTTATTATAGTTCACTCGCTGTACTGTTTCTTGGAAAGCGTCGGTCCGGTTATGTAATTTTTCATGTTGTAGGTTGTATTATATCATGGGGTGCCTGCTTTATCATTATTTTTACATTATTGTTCCGGGTGATTTTTATGATGAGCATATCCTCTTCAAGTTTAAGAGAATTGCTGTGCAGATGCGCATGGAAACAAAGGTGTCCATTGTGCAATGTAGCCGTCAGTAAGGTTTGGTCGCGGCATCGAAAATTCTGTTCCGACATGCTATTCGCCCGATGGTTCGTTTTACTTGGTGGCTGCTTCTCTTCTGAAACATCTCGTTTCTTGGTTATGAAATCGATATTATGCGTTTTCTTATGTCGAGACAGACTATCCCATCTCGTAAAGATTTCCTCACACATGGTGCATGTGTAAGATTTATTATTTAAGCAGGGATGTCTGTTCAATCCATCTTTTCTTGCAAACGTTTTGTGACATATCTCACACTCCATCTTAAACTATAATATTGCAGTCTATTAGGGAAAGTATGCGGTGAAATTTAAATAACTTACCTAAAATATGCCTGTCCAACCACGACGAATACTAAGTGATAATAAAATGCTAAACCAGTAGGAAATCAACGCCTAACTATAAACACTAAAACGATATACTGGAGGTAAAGATGTTGAAGTCACGACCTAACTGTCAGAAGGCTGTCGGTAAATTGTGAAGAGCATGGAAATGAACTCGCTTTTATATGATTTGTCGATATTCAATCAGAATGCGATATTTCATATGATGCGATCAATCAAACTTTTTAAGTGTTTTTCTACATGTATCTTAATATATTAATAAATAAGGGACTGGGTTTCATTAAATTTGATTTTATATTAATTTACACATTTAACACAGGACTGTCGTTGAATCCTGTTATGATAATAGACAAAGGAGTCCTGTATTACGTAATTTTATTAAATGCCGGCTGTATAGGATCGTTATAGAAAATCCACATATCTTACTGGCTGCTCCTCCTGGTTTGAAGAAGATGCCTTTCGTTTCAGCTGGTTACGGAAACGATCGACTGCGCTGGTAATTTGTTCTGAACTCGCTTAATTTAAAGTGTAGGTTGCGCGGAAATGATGCACTGCTTAGTTCAACAGTATATTACACAAAAAAAAAAGAAACAAATAATACTAGGTACACTTTACAAATAAATAACTTTAGTAAGCGGTGAACTTAAATTTATGTGTTCAGTTAACCGGCTCCCGATCGCGTTGAAACTAAAAATGACTTAATTTGATTGTTAACCTGCTCACGGCAAGATTGAAACAATGTTTCTATGTGACTGTTCGTCTTCGGTGACAAACTTGTAGTGAGTTAGTTTCTCCTAATTTGACAAGAAGTAAACTTTCAATGGGCGTTACAAAAATGTTATTTTGGAAAATAGAATTTGTCATTGGCTAATAAAAGTAACCCTACCTGAGAGTATTCCATGAAATCTGGAATTTCTAGAAGGAGACACCTTCCCCTTAAATGATAAAATATTTCTTGTTTGAGGAATTTTGCGGTAGGCCTAACACTAGATGTACTCATTATCTAAAGGACACGATGCAGTAGCGGATTTGTACATCTTGTCTTAAATGAATTTCGGGTTACAATGCTATTTACGACATTCTATTCGGCTAGCTTACTAAACGTGATATTCCAGCACGCTAAAAGATTTAAATACCTACAATTTATAAAATGCAAAGCTGGTCGGAGATCCTTACGGTAATACTGTAATATTTCTAAATGCAAAACTTAACTCTAATACATTTCGTGTAAAATAAAATAAACTAAAAATGATTGTACGTGCGAGGTGGTCCTTAACACTTACTGAATGATACTGACTTCTATCCGTATACGACCTGACCGAGCCTGATATGTTTAACTTTGTTGATTTACAATCGATTATTGTTGGTATAAGCGTTCCAGTTAAACATAAGCCTATGTGATACGTTTTAATAATTTACTAACTAATTGACTTACGTTCCATTTCCTTATAATATCATATCGAGGTTCGCTTCGCGATGGCGATTGAATGTGCAACGTGCGTTAAAAATATTACGCGATATGATGACTATATATCGTGCAGAGGCAAATGCCAACGTAATTATCATATTTGATGTGTTAAATTATCAGCTAAAGAATTCGTAATGCTGAAAGAAAGTGGTGAGATGAAATCCCGGATCTATAACAACTGCAAGATGCCAACAGAGTCTATGGATAATATTCCCAAGAACAAAGAGGAACTCAACTTAGAGGCGATTGTAGATGCTAGAATACACGAAGCGTTAAAAATAATATCTAATAATGTTTTCATAAAAATGGAAAACGAAATTTCTAAATTGGTTATGGAAAATTAAAAGCTATGGTTAAGAAACAGTCTTCGATTGAAAATATAAATTTAAATTCGCAAGATAGCGCAATAGAACCTATTTTTGTTTCTACGGAAAAACACCGGACGATAAACGATATGCCCGGGAAAAAACACGAGCATGTCTCCTTCGATTTGCCGCAACAAAAAATTATCGCGAAAGGTTCTCAAGATAATACAACTGATCTCGTAGAAAATAATGAAACAAATGTAAAACAAAAGGGAACAACCGTTGGTTTAAGAAATATACAATCAAAACGTGGCGAAACGTACACAGGTGCTGTAAAGAAAAATGTGAAATTCCAACAAAAACAAGAAACAGCTTGCTCTACAGTCGAAAACGAATCTAATGGAAGGGACGACGGTTTCGTAGAAATTGTTAGAAAACGACGTAACAACTCTAGAAATAATATGATTCAAGGTACATCTTCAATAGGAACACTAAAAGGCGCTATCTTTTACAGCCATATTCACATTTTCGGTTTAGTTACTACGACCTCATGCGATGATATAATAAAGCATCTGGATTCACACAACATCACAGACACGAAGTGCGAGAAAATGATCTCCAAACACCCAGACCAATATTCTTCATTCAAGGTGTCTGCTCTCTCAGATCGATTACGTGATGTTCAGAAACCAGAACTGTGGCCATCTGGTGTAAAAATAAACCGTTTTTTTCCCGCATTCAACCGAGTGTCAAGACAAAATAGCACAGAAAGTCTGGAAAAACGATAATGTCTTTCAAATTTACCACCAAAATGTCCAATGTCTCAGTACATCGTACTTGGAACTGCAAACACAGCTGTTGGAAACTGCCTGTCACGTCGCTTGCCTCACGGAACACTGGCTGTCCGAGACTCAATTCCAATCTGTTAATATAGGGGATTCTATCTGGCTACTGGTTTTTATAGGGATGAAAACAGACATGGTGGATGCGCTATATTGGTTAGCAAGAAATATGAAGCTCGTCCTCTTCTTGATATTAACAACTTCGCAATATATGAAATTTTTGAATGCTGTACAGTACAGTTCCTAACACGGGCTGTAAAAATTATAATAGTATGTATATATAGATCTCCTTCTACGAATATTAATGAATTTTTAATCAATTTTGAAAATTTATTGTCATTTTTGCACAATACTAATTGTCCATATTTTATAGTTGGCGACTTTAATATACATAGATACCTTGGAGTGATCAGTAGAATCTCAGTAGACTCTCGCTCTTACAAAGATCTGCTGCACTCTTATTGCGCTGAATTAACCATAACTAAACCAACGCGCATTGTGGGTAATTCGAGAACGTGTCTTGATAACATTATAGTCTCGAACTATCTCCGGGATGAAATTGTATCAACTAATGTTTTCACAGCGGGATTTTGTGACCACTTAGCTCAAACTTTAATATGTAATATCGAAATAGATAAAAAATCTAATCGTGTTAGCTCTAGATTATTTAGTCGTTAAGCAATTAGGGACTTATGCACGAGTATATCGTCCGAGTCATGGGACAAAGTTTACAGCCCTGTCAGCGTTGACAGTAAATTCAATACTTTTTGGATACCTTTTTGTGGCACTATAATATCTATTGTCCCAAACGTTACAGTACACGTCAAGAAGAGCTATGGCTCCTCTCACCAGAGGTCTTGAAATCAAAGAGCAAAGTATCATTATATCAAATGTTATCTAATCACCACCCCGAATATTTACCTATATATAAACAATACCAGAAATCGCATAATAGACTACTAAGCACAATCAAAAAACAATATTATACATATAAAATTGCAGTAAGAAAATGAATCAAAAGAAATTTGGAAAATTATTAATTCTAACTTAAAATCAAACAAACATATGACTCTTCCTGACAGCACCAATCTGTTGGAACTAGTAAGTAATTTTAGCAACTATTTCGCTAATGAAGATCTCGGTCATACCATGCGTCATAGGACATCGACAAGCCCGGGTATAGTAAACAACTCGGCCACCTTTTATCTCTTTCCCGTTACTAACGATGAAATGATTGACGTAATAAGATCATTGAAAAATAAGAGGTCTTTTGGTATCGATGAAATTCCTCTGCATATAATTCAATCGAATATTTTATCACTTTCAGAACCGTTGTGGAATATAGTCAATTCATCGTTCCAAACAGGTATTTTTCCTGATAAATTAAAAATTGCGGTTGTCAAACCAAGTTTCAAGAAAGGTGATCCGAATAATCTTAATAATTACAGACCTATCAGTCTGCTCAGTACTTTCGCAAAATTGTTTGAGTATGTCATCTACACTAGGCTTATTAATTTTTTCAAAAAACATAAAATCTTAAATAACTTCCAACATGGCTTTTCAAAAGGTAAATCAACTGAGACAGCAATCTTTGAATACACGGAGAGAATATTGTCTGTATTAGAAGATCGCAATTTGGCATGTGGACTTTTTTAGACCTCAATAAGGCCTTCGATAGTGTAGAACACGCTATCTTATTATCTAAACTCGAATGCTATGGTGTGCAAGGCATATCATATAGTTTGTTAAAATCATATCTTACTGGTAGGAAGCAATTGGTAAGTCTCAAAGATCAAAGTACTGAGCCGGTTTACTCGGAGATGAAGGTTTTGAGACGCGGTATTCCACAGTGGAGCTTACTGGGTCCATTACTTTTTAATATTTTTATTAACGATATTGATAGGATTATACAGGGCTCTGAACATACGTTGATAAATTACGCAGATGACACAAATTTGTTAATACAAGGCAAAAATTATACAGATCTTATTAATCAATGTAGTCATTATTTCAATATAATGCAAGATTGGTTCTCAATGAACAAACTGCACCTAAATAAATCCAAAACGGGATGCTTGCTCTTCAAAGCCTCTAGCCTTGTACCCACCCCGCCAACTATTGAAGTAAATAATACAAAATTTCCATTATTAAACCACGTCAAATTTCTTGGAATTTATGTGGATGAAATTTTAAAATATAACTACCATGTAGATAATATATGTAAACAACTCAGTTCGCAATGTTATGCCATTAGAATACTGAAGAAAGTAGTGAACCCAAACGTGGTCAGAGCTGTATATTTTGCAAGTTTTTACGCACGCATCAAATACGGTATCATTTTTTAGGGACATTGTAATGAAATGCAAAGAATTTTTATATTGCAGAAACACGTGATCTAGGTTGAGTATCACAGAGAAAGGCCTATCTTACTCTTGTTTAAGACTATACAATAAATTACCCTTATTCATAGGAAGGCTAGGAACACTTGAATCTTTAAAACGCAAACGGCGGGAATGGTTAATTGAGCTGGAACCATATGATATGGAAGAGTACTTTAATTAGTAATATAGTTAAGTAATTCTAATTTGACATATTCATGTATACAACGTATACTATGAAATAAAGAATTATTATTATTATTATTATTATTATTAAAGTATAATATATAAACCTATTTGTGATGTCTTATGATGTAGCGTACTGTGATCATCTCGCGTGTCGTCTCTAGTGTCATCTCGCGATTCCTCAGTTTGGTGTATTTTACGTTCAAACGTATAAACCGATTCTTCACGTTACTGATGAGCGATCGAAAGTATACAGTGTTCACCAGAACTAACTTGCGCACGCGCAGTGACGTCACCACTTACTGTCTGACGTTAAACACCTTGATCAGTGTTAAGGAAGTTGTTGGGGAACTACCTTTCTATACGTAGCATAACATTCATCCCGTTCATATTAAAATATAACGTTGAAACCTGTTTGTGATGTCTAATGATGTATCGTACTGCGATTGGTGGTCGATCAATCGTATGAAACTCGGGGCATCCCCCGATTCCTTACTTTGGTGTAGTTTACATTTAAAAATATAAACCGGTTCTTCACCTTACTGATGACGGAACAATAGTACGTAGTGTTCACCACGACTAACTTGCGCGTATCCAGTGACTTTATTATTTACTGTCTGACGTTAAACACCTTGATCAATGTTAAGGATGTTGTTGAGTGAACTACCTTCCTATACATATCGGGCGATTTTGAATTTCGAGCTGGTAACCAATCAGAGTGTGGCATTGTATAAGATGCGACCAATCAGAACGCTGCATTTTATAATGAGAACTCTCTTCTCATCCAACATGCACCCTGTTTATGCCATTATGGTATTACGTAATATCTTAGTAGGGATCTATACATAATTATCTGTTTTATCGACATCTTCTGACTACGAGCGAAGTTCTAACATATTCCTGTCTTAATAAATAAATAAACAACTAACGTTTCCTTGTATTCAAGATTCTCGGCTAAACTTGTTTGTGATGTAATAGTAGTGCGTAATATTACGTGATATATAGGAACATATCCGCAACAACCAGTACGTTGGCAATAGCGGCTCTCATGCGATCACCTAAGTCAAACAACGTCGAGCAACGTCAGTACATGGATGGTGTACCGTCGAAACCGGTTGGTGACATCATGGTATTACGTAATCTTTAAATTTTACAAACCTTCCGGCCTGCGCCTCCTGATCCTCCATCTTCTGGTTACAAGCTTAATTTCCTAATTGGGTTTGCTAGCTCTATTACCATCTACAGCTAATTGTACCACACTTTCCGAGCAACAGCGACACCTACCGGCCAAGAGCGTCATTAGATACACTTGTACTACCGACACTACATAGGTGCCCTACCTAACAGCGACACATCTCGGTCAAAAGCTACACTACATACAACCACCTGTATTACCGACACTACATAGGTATCTATCGTCCCAACAACAGCGACACCTACCGGTCAAAAGCTACACTGCATACATAAATCTGTATTACCGACACTACATAGGTATCTATCCTCCCAACAACAGCGACATCTACGGGTCAAAAGCTATACTACATACAGCCACATGTATTATCGGCACTACCTGGGTATCTACCTTACCGACCAAAGAGGCGGGAGTTTTCAATTTTCCGGGGAGGGGGTTGTTACCCCTTTTTTAACCCTCCAAACCGGGGTTGTGATCACCCTTCGAACACGCATGCTTGGGGTGTTGACTACCTTCCAGTATACGCGCTCAGGGTTGTGATAACCTTCGGAGCGGTGGAGCGGTGGGTCTTGAATCGGTCAGCTCTCTCTACTTTTGTAGCGATTTTAATATTGATTTTGGTTTTTGTACAGACGATGCTAGCTGTGCTGAAAATTTGTTTGTAGGCTATGGTTTAAGACGTTTTGTTGAGGATCCCATACGGGTATCGAGAACTTCTAAACCATGTATGTTTTTAGTAATTTCAATGTTGAAAATACGGAGATTCGCGTAGTTGATCCAGGTATCTCGGATGATAGATGTATTTTCTACTATAGTAGAAATTATTGTGCCCATAATATGGACCGTTTTATGTCTTTTGTTAAAAATGAGCATTGGACAGATATATATAATTGTAAAGATGTCAATAGTATGTATAGTTTATAAGAACTTTTTATTATTACTTTAATACAAAAAATTGCTAAGAACCAAAGCAAAAGGAAAACGTGGATTTCTCCCGAAGTTAAGAAAATGTCTGAATCTTTGAGGAATTTATTCGAAATTTGTAGAAGTTGTGATAATGGTATTATATATATATATATATATATATATATATATATATATATATGGTTAGTATAAAGAGGGAAGAAAGCATATAAATTAATGGTCGTGTATTCTACGAAACACTATAACAATAATTTGATGTGTTGCTCCGAAAATAAATGTAGGGTAGCCTGGAACATTACATCCTCATCAAAAAACTCGAAACCCGATTAAAACGGTTAGATAGTTCTAAATGTTAATGGCGAGGATATCAGTGAACCTATACCATAATTTTATCTAACTTATTTAGTCAATATTTTAAAGCTTTACTAACTCATTCAAACAATTTTAGTTATAATGCTGCAACTAATATCAGAGTTTTTCCAGTAAACTCTAATAGTTTATATTTGAGTCCTGTCAGTGCTAATGAAGTTCGTTTAATTATTAAATCTCTAGCCTCCAATCCATCTGCCAGTGTGGATGGTATACCTACAAACATCTTAAAAACCGTTGTTGATCACATTAGTGACCCAATTGCACATGTTGTTAACTCAAGTGATATTTTTCCTAAAGGTCGTAAAGACGCAAAAGTAATTCCTATATTAAAAAAGGGAAGTATTGCAGACATCAATAATTATAGACCTATTCCTCTTTTGCCGCCATTTTAAAAGGTTTTTCGGAAAACATTGTACCTATAGCTTTTTTCAGAAAAATAATATATTATAAATTAATTTCTTGCCAAATAAGTATTGCGAGGATGCAATTCATAACTCTGTTGACATTATGAATCACATTCACTCGAAAAAACATGTCTGTGGAGTGTATTTTGACTTATCAAAGTTTTTTGATCTGATAGACCACAGTACTTTGTTATTAAAATTGGAGTGTTAAGGTATTCGAGGGAGTGCTCTAAATAGTTTCCAATCATATTTAGTAGATAGAACACAAAGAGTTTATATAATCAACATGTGAACATTTACATGTAGTATTCGCAAGATAATAAATAGACCCGTGCCGTGGCTCCATTATGGGTCTTCTGTTATTCTTAGCTTTTGTAAATGACTTGCCTTATATAAAAAAACTATTCAGTATATCAGTATCCTGACGACACATCATGTCCCGTCGATCTATGCTATCTATTTCTGAAAGAACTTCCTGCAGGCAATACTTTAATTATTTAAATATAATTGATGTACATATATGAACTAATAAACTATTATTTGAGGAACAAAAACCTATTTAAAAAGAATGAGTCATATGCTTACCAAAGGTGCTAACGATGTTCCTAGACATAATTAATAAACCTCGTAATTTGTCATTGTATAAAAGAGGACCTCTATATGCAGCGATCAAGGTATATAATGCTTTACCCAGGCATATTAAGAGCGTTGCTGAGGAGGATGCTCTCCGGATAGAAATAAAAAAAAAATTCCAATTGAAAAGATTTTTCATAGTATGTGTACAGACAAATAAAGATTAACGAGGACGATAAAAATTTCATAGAATAGTATGGCAAACGCAACCAGATGAACATTTAAAACATTTTGAATTGCAGACAGTCACGTATGGAACCTCGCCAGCGTCTTATTTGGCTACTAGGTGTTTAAAACAGCTCGCGATCGAAAGTGCTTCAACTTTTTCTTTCGCCAGTAAAGTTATCAGCAAAGACTTCTATATGGATGATTTACTTTCGGGTACAGCAGACGATGTTTCCGTCATAAAATTGAAAAGCGAACTGGAAATGATCCTTGGTAGCGCCGGTTTCAACTTCACAAAATGGAACTCCAATAAACCAGAGATATTAAACCAGTCAATTCATCAATCGGATATAAATTATATTATTTCCGATGATAAGAGTTGCAAAACGTTAGGTGTTTTGTGGAATGCAAACATTCCTCTTTATATTCAGTGATTCCAATCAAAGTTCAGTATCTATGTTAACAAAAGATTGTTCCCTTCAGCTATAGCAAAATTATTTGATCCATTGGGACTTATCGATTCAGTGATACTCATAGCTAAATGTTTAGTGCAGCAACTATGAAAATGTGGCGTAAGGTGGGATGATCTTGTTCCTACTGAAGTTAATCACTTATGGTTAAAATTGCGACAAGAATTTTTTTACGCCAATTAAATATACCTAGACAATTAATTTGCAATTACATGGGTTTTGTGATGCTTCGGAAAGGGCTTATGGGGCTTCTCTCTATATGAGATCGGTGGATAATACGAGAAGGATTGCTGTTCACTTAGTTTGTTCAAAAACGTGTGTAGCACCCATAAAACCATTAACTTTGCCTAAATCAGAATTATGTGGAGCTCTTTTATTAGCAAATTTGATGCATAAAACAATCACAGCCTTAGACGCGAAAATTTTGGATACATTTTATTGGACCGATTCAACTGTTGTTTTGTCTTGGATTAATGCAGGTCCAAGTGACTGGAAAATATTTGTATGCAATAGAATTGCAGACATTCGCCAATTGTCCAATAAATCTAATTGGAAACATGTTAGGTCTGAGGACAATCCTGCGGATATCTTATCTCGTAGTGTATCTCCAAGATCTTTGTTAAATTGCTCACCATGGTGGCACGGGTCATCATATCTTAGTCTAGAATCAGAATATTGGCCTCAAGGGGTAGTTACTAGTTCCGATACGTCTGAACGAAGAATTAAAAAACAATCATGTTGCATGCAGTAGAGCAGTTAAATATCTTTACTTTGTATTCCAGTTATTCTAAGCTACTTCGAGTAATATGTTACTGCATGCGTTTCATGAAACAGTTAAAATCTAAATGCAAATACGATCATCCTACACAAATATCAAATAAAGAGTTGAACGATGCTCGAATGTTATTGGTAAAATTAGTATCAGGTTCGAAGTTTCAACACGAAATTATCTCGTTACAAAACAAAAGGCAATTATCACGTAAGAACAAATTATTATCACTGAACCCTTTTTTGAATGATAATGGAATAATAAGAGTCGGGGAGGGGGAGGGGGAGGGGGGAGGGGAGTTATGCACTCCGATCTTAATTTTGATCAGAAATTTCCAATGGTATTACCCACTAAGCAACCGTTGACTAAATTGTATATTCTGCACGAACATCATCGCAATTTACATAGCGGACCTCAGGTAATTTTAGCGTCTATCAGGCAACACTTCTGGCCATTGAATGGTAGATAAGCTACTAGGAATGTGCTGATGCGATGCATTACATGTTACAAGATTAACCCCAAAATCGTTTATCTACAAATGGGCAATCTACCCGAAGTGCGAGTAAAACCTTCACGCATATTTTCTAGAATGTGCAATATTTCAAGGAGCCCGGATTATTTGGTTTTTGACGTTTGAATGTCACTCCTTTTCATGTGTCAATATACAGTTCACTTAAATTGAATTTTACACATTATTGTTGTATCTCTACCACAATACAATATATTTACTACGAATACCAAGAATGTATTGTATTGTGGTAGAGATACAACAATAATGTGTAAAATTGAATTTCAGTGGACTGTATATTAACACATGAAAAGGAGTGACATTCAAACGTCAAAAACCAAACAGTATGGATGAATTTTTAGGATATTAACAAATAACTTTAATATTATATTTTTAATTTTTCTATGTTGTTTTCTTTTTTGTGTATTTAAATACGTATTCTCTCATTGACTGTGTCCGTGTCTCTACGTCCTGGAAAATAAATATATTATTATTATTATTATTATTATTATTATTATTATTATTATTATTATTATGTATTATAAATAGTATTTATGCAATTAAATACAAACAAAACTTAGTCTTAGCGGGAGATCAACGTTGAGAAAATGCTATATTAAATGAACAGATAACTTTCTTGAACACATATGCAAAGAATTAGACTGAAACTATATAGGTCTCGGTAACTGGTAGAACGCCGGTTATTGCTGGTATCAACATTTTATTTAAACATTGTTTTTTCCTGCATTTTCCTGCTTTTTAGCTGCATTTATAGCAGACGTTTCGCCAACTAATACAGTTAATCATCTAACCTAACTTCTACAAAGGCTGATTCGATCCTAATAAAGAATATTTTAGGTCCATGCATGTTAAATGACTTAATTAGTAAGTATGCTCTCAGTGCTACTCGTTGGCTTCCCTAATTCTCTGCAATTGATACAATATTACAACAATGGGAAGAGCTCCTATTTTCTATTGCCAAAGTGTGATAAGTATTATTTGGCAGAACAATTACGTAGCATAATGAAATGAGTACTATATAAATATTTTTAAGTTCTAACTTAAAGAAATTTACAAATTACAAATTCCTTCTTCAAAGTTTAAATGTCAAACCAACCGAATTATTGGGGGATATATTTCTATTATTTAAGAACACTTTAAGCCAAATAATAGTTTCCGGTCAATTATAAAAAGGTCAAGACCATGAGTTAGCATCATTTAATTTTCAAGTTTACTTAATCCATGAATCTCTAATTTGAATATGAACTGAATGCTTAGCTAGAAAGATTGCAACCAATGATGTTGCTAACGTTGGAGAAAGGTACAAAACATTTATTTGTGTTTGGTGCATGGAATTGCAAAAACGATTACCAGAAAAGTTTCAATTATTTTTGCTGGTACTTCAATTGCTACATTTCAATATAAGACAGGTATAACACACTTACTAATGCAGTTTAGTACATCAGAGTTATATGGAATTAAGGATGATATTGAAGCTGAATGGAATACGATAGGAATTAAAACATGGCAACATACAGGCAACACAGTAGAATTTTGGTCGGATGTACTAGATTTATTTTGGCTTTATTAACTATTCGTATATCTAATGCTACTGTGGAGTAATCATTTTCAATGTATGGTATATTGAACAACAAGCTCAGAAGTAGCTTATACACTGAAATAATGCAAAGTTTGATAATCAAATAATATTTAAACAACTGCATTAATTTCCATCCTACTACTGAAATATTGAGAAAATTTACATGATTTTAAACAAAATACCAGGGATAAAGTGCTGGATGATGATACCTATACCTCTTTAGTTGTTGAAAAGATTTAACATCTTTTTAAGTGTGAAATAAGTGTACCTTGTAATTCATTTACACAAGTATAATTAACACTCTTAATATTTCTTAACACAAATTGAAAGTTTTCTTGTTATAATTAGGACTTCTTGAGAAGTATTTTGTAAATATATTTATTTTTGCGTTGCCTCAGGGGCTCATTGTTAACAAGTTTAACAAGTGAGTTCGGGAATTTAGCGCTCCCGAAGTACCCAAGCTAAAACCCAAACTAAGGTGTAAGGTAACGTGCCGAGAGTTGCCTGGCCGCAGGGGTGTGCGGTATTTAACGTTCCCCTGGGGGCACCACGCGAAATCCCCTTGTAACTAGCCTTACCCGATCAACCGGGGCTCTTCGTACAGCTACGCTATCTATAATTTTCAAGGCTAAAGTGCAAAAGCTTGTGAAACAGGGCCAAGGTTACATACAGGCTAAAAGAGCCATAATCAAGGGCAGCTTCACTAAGCATGCACAAAGGGCCAGGTTTAGTCTAGACAAGGAAATTAGACCTCAACAGACGGCGAAGGCTACTAAACGTAAAGGAAGACCTTCCGGAAGCCAAGGGCCCAGAAGGTTTAACCTTCAAAGAGGCTGCTTTGGAGAGGATCGCGGCAGTATGTAGCGACTATCCAGCCAACCAGACGGAGCCGGCAAAGCTTAAGGCAGGCCAGGACTCTGTTATGGAGGCATATAACAGCATTACGGAGCAAGGGCTTCAAGTCCGCTTTAAAAATACATGTATATGCGGAGGAACCGCTCTCAAGCTATTAAGTCTAATTAAAGGAATAAACCTGGAGAACATACTCTAAGGAGACATAAAAATCCCTAGCTACTCTTCGTAGAGCTACGCTATCTGGAATTTCCAAGGCTAAAGTGCAAAAGCTTGTGAAAGAGGGTCAATGTTACATACAGGCTAAAAGAGCCATAATCAAGGGCAGCTTCACTAGGCATGCACAAAGGGCCAGGTTTAGTCTAGATAAGGAAGTTCGGCCTCAACAGACGGCGGAGGCTACTAAACGTAAAGAAAGGGCAGAAGTCCAAAAATGCGAGGTCGGAGGACAGTTCTCCCTCAGGTCTTCCGAAAGGCAAGGGGCCAGAAGGTTTAACCTTCAAGGAGGCTGCTTTGGAGAGGATCGCGGTAGTATGCAACGACTATTCAACCACCCAGATGGAGCCGGAAAAGCTTAAGGCAGGCTAGCACTCTATTATGGAGGCATATAACAGCATTCCGGAGCCAGGGCTTCAAGTCCGCTTTGAAAATACATGTATATGCGGAAGAACCGCTCTCAAAGCTGTTAAGTCTAATTAAAGGAACAAAGCTGGAGAACGTACCCTAAGGAGGCATGAGGACCACAATAGATCTGGAAAGGCCGCAGTGGAACAGACACCAGTGCCACCTCAAGTAATCTAATCTAATCTAATCTATAGCCTATAGCGTTTCCAAAGACTAATACTTGGCAATCAACGATACAGCACATACACTGTAACGTTAGCTTTGTTCGTAGAGTAAACACAACCTATTTAGACGTTAACTGTCTGCAAATTGATATCGGCTTCGACTGCTCTGATTAGTGTCTGTTTTACTCTGCGAACAATACTGTTATCACCTACTGACGCAAATTTTTCAATTTCTGCGATGCTGGGCTTGTTACCAGGCATGTATGTACGTGGGCACAGAACGCGCCATCTCCTACCACTTAGAATCTATATTTACCGAATAACTTCCATGATTTCCTGATCTTGCAGTTAAATAAAGAATACGATAAATTTAGATCAGACAAAAGCAAGTTATCAATGTTTTGTATTCCAAACGTAGTGTCTATTTATGGTCCAACAGGTTTGATTAGAAACATTCTTCGTAGAAAGCGTACCACAGGACTACAGAGAATACATTTATATTTTTTCAGATATTCTAGATCATTAAATATTTATTTTAAAGTAATTAGGAAACTGAGAGACGTAGAGACGTAGCTTAATAAGTCTAATATTAACATATAAAAATGTAACACAGATTTATTTAAAAATAGAATTAAGTTTTGTAGTTAGCTACCTGTAAAGTAACTCAAAGATAACCGACGGTCTTTGGCACACGGACGCGAGAACGTCGATATGAGCTGCATTTTCGACCAGCAGTGGTCGGTGAGAGTCGGTCGATGTTAATGCACGCATCGCGGGCTGTTAAAATTACAATTAAGTGAAAGAGCGTGGACGTCCTCTTCCTGTACTCAATATCGAAGTGACCGGTAAAAGTCGTGGAAAAACTGATAAAAGACAATTTAATAAATACATATATCTTGTGCGTAATTAGAAAACTACTTTCACTATTCGCAGACGCGCGTTTCGCGGTGATACCGCTCATCAGCGCGATTTTGTGAAGTAGTTTTCATTTCTATAGAAGCTCTATATAAGCTACTGCGTAAGATGTTCGTACATATGCGAGTTCAATTACGAAATTCGGCTATAATGTACTAATTGCGCATTTTTTAAAAATAGCTGCAAAAATGCGCAATTAGTATATTATGGCCGAATTTCGTAATTCAACTCTCATATGTACGAACATCTAACAGACATATATCTTTGTAATAATTGGATTTGTGGCTATGGCGAAAAAACGCTTTATTTTGTTTTCCGTATGCATTGTTCAAAACTGATTACGAAGAAAAAATTGGCGGGAAAAAGGCGCACCTGATTTAATACATTTAAGCGAAAACGTGAAAAACATGAAACCAGCCGTGCGCATATCAGCAATCAAGTGAAATTTGCATTATTTGGGAAAGTGAATATTCAAGCTCAACCTGATTCTGTTTAGTGAATAAATATACAAAAGCGCAACGAGGAAGTAACGAACAACAGGTATGCGTTATCAAAATTTGCATAAAATTTTGTGGGGCTTTCGAGGCAGCCTTAAGAGGACATGATGAAAGTGAACCATCCGAAAATCCTGGTATTTTTCGGGGTTTGGTGAACTTTACGTCAGAACTTGATAAAACACTGAGTGCACATCTTAAAAATGCAACGGTTTTCAAAGGCAGCTCAAAAATGATACAAAATGAGATTTTAAATTGCATGCTGGAAATGTATCGTGAGGAAATTCTTTTCAAAATAAATAAAGCCCTGTTTTTAGCAGTGATGGCTGATGAAACGCAAATACTACATACGTTTCCTCTAAATTTCAAATGGTGATTGTTCCTAGTTACGTTATCAACGAGGAAAACCCAGTAGAAAAGTTTTGCACTCTTTTCCTTCCCGAAAATCATAATGCTGTGTCGTTAGCTAACTATATATTTTTTTGTTATTGATCTCATTAAAAAAATATATAATAATAAAAAACTCATTGCTCAAAGCTATGACGGAGCAACTGTAATGAGTGGAATACATGGCGGAGTTCAGGCAATAATCAAAGAAAAATACGAAAATCCACATTTCGTATATTCGCTATACTCGTCAATTAAATTTGGTGAAGTCACGAGCATGCACAATTAATTCTCAGGTGTGTGTCTTTTTGGAGATTTATATGACATACCTGAATTTTTTAGTCATTCGCCGCAAAGACTCGTGGTTCTGAAGCATTCATAGAAAAAATGTACTCCATTCAGTACCTACGCGTTGGAATTTCAATATTCGTACGGTTAATGTGATTTACGAACATAGAGATCCTATTATAGAATGTATGAAACGGACATGCAAAGAAGCAAGAGGTATTCGACGTATTCTGGAACTTTTACTTTTTGGCTGACTGTTTTTCATTATATTATGCCACATGATGAAGTTTTATATAACCAACTGCAAAAAAGGACATGAATGCAACAAATGCACAAAACTTGGTAAACAATTTTAAAAAAGCATTAATAAGGTTTCAAATAAAATAGATTCTATCATACAGCAAGCTGCAAATTTTAGTCCCCTGTGATGCAAAAAGCAAAAGTTTGAATAATAGCAAAGAAAACCACCGTATTGCATGTATAGAAGTTTGTGATGTTATTATAAATAATGCACAAGAACGTTTTGCTTTTACAAATCACTTGGTTGCCGCATCGCTCTTGAATTCAGACAATGCTGTCTGTAACCACTCATTTCATTAATATAACCTGGACTTAACATGTGCAGCTTATAATTTTTTGAAAAACAATGCCTACGAACGGAGCTGCCAGTTTTGTATTCAAATTTTAAGTGCAGAACATTGAAAGGTGTAGTGCCTTTGTTAAAATTTATCATTTCTAACAATTTGGAAGAAACAATGGCAGAAACTAAAAAGTTGTTGGAAATTCTGACGTCTACTTCCATGACCACTGCTGGAGTCAAACGTAATTTCTCCACCTTGAAGCACATAAAATCTTTTCTTAGAAATTCAATGCGGGAAGATCGTCTATCTGTTATATCGATGCTTTCAATAGAAAAAAAAATCGTCGCCTCAATACCGAACTTCAACGAGGAAGTAAAAGTTTGCCTCCAAGAAATAGGGTAAGGTCAACTAACTTTGAAATTGTCTATATTATTGTAAGTTTTGTTACTAATATTTTTTGTTTTTGGTTATAAATATTAGATATATTTTTATTATCGGGTTATTATTACTATTATTATTACTTTAAACTGGTTGTGGTTCGTGCAGACCACCCACCTTGAAATGTCAGGAGCTGCCACTGATACATATACATAAGGGCGAAGGATATATCTGTATGCATGACACTTAACTCTAATAAACATGCCAAAAACATTACGTATTTTTAATAGCAACAATACACATAAATTCCCCAATAAAGAAAACTTAGATCTGGTAGTAATACAGGGCATAGTCAAATAGAACAATTTAACAACACAAAGAAACCTTTAAAACTGTTAATCAAGAATGATGTTATTAACATCAGTGTTCGACAAACTGTTGACTGTACCCTCCGTTTTTATTAAATGCATTTTTGATCTTCTTTGTACAGAGATACACACTAAAAGAAGATACACCAGGGTCACGCTTAAAAAGTCCTAATGATGTACAAGTTTAAATAGCGTTTAAAACAAAACTGATATTTCTATTCCTTTCAAAAAATAATAATAACTGAATAACTGATAACTAAAATACCAGTGTTGTGCATATACGGTGTACCTTAGGACAATTTATATAGCAGTGTTACTGACTTTCGGGTGGATAAGATAACCAAACCAACTTTTAACACCTAATCAATGGTGTGAGGCTAAGTAAAATGCGAACAATAAAACAAATTTGATCGTATTCACCCTGATTTACGGTAAAATGTACTTCTCCTAAAGGAAATATACTATACACAGTCCGTTCACTTACTACTGCGATGTATAGAAGACAGCTTGTACAATCTTCATTTGCTACGTTTTACTGCTGCTAATTTGCAGATTCATTTGCATTATAAAACAAATCCTTATAATAAGATTACTTTACCAACATGCTAAAAACCAATGAATGTAATTCTCATTAACTGTTGAAATGTAAACATTAACTTCTTAACGGGGGAATCTTTTTTGTCTGTTGCTAGAGGAAAGGATAATGCTGAAATATATGAGAACAATAGTCCGCGTATAACGTTAAAATAATATATGTATTTATATTCATCGCTTTATCCATATGCCACACAGTAATTTTTGCAGTTTCTATGAACACTTACAAGGTACTAAACAGACATACGTACATATATATATGAAATTATATGAACTGGACTCAAAACAAATGAATACAATAAAAGTTTCGATCACAAAGTGCACCTTGCTTTATATGAAAAATATTTTAATCTGTCATTCTTTATTGTTTTGGTGTGACTTATTGTACCTAGGAAATGATTTCTTTTTTTAAAGGCATTCGTCCTTCTGAAAGTCCTCGTCAGATTCTTCGTCATTATTAAGCAGGCGGCTTCCATCATTTAACTTAACCTTACTACATCTCTGACTTCCGGTAGTCAGCTTGGATATAGAAAAACTAGGCACAAAATTACTGCAAGGAGTGTTTGGTGCAGACCTTGATAACCAATTTGGAGTTTTTTTGCCAAATACGCCTGTCACCGAGGATGCAATCTTGGGCGATAGTTTAGTTTGGTTGCTGTTAGGTCCGTTTTGTAAAGGCATGTATAAATTTTTTACTTTTGCTCTGTTGAAATAAGATTTAACTTTACTATTTTGTTGTTGATTATGGTAATGATGTACATCTGGACTTTTTGTTGAGGTAATTGCTGTATCTTGTCCAATAATTCTTTCATTTCTAACGTAGGACTTGTTGCTCTCGGTGGAGAATCTGGAGTGCCCAAATTAGCTAAACTGCTTATATCTGAGCTTGTCATACTATTTGCAACACTGTATGATTGTTGCAAATCTTGTATAGCATGACTCTGCATTCCGTTCGATAAGTGAATAACATTACTGGGCAAGCAAACAGATAAGTTTAACAAATCTGAAAAGTTATGGTCGTCTTCTTGACTTTCGGAATCCACACTGCATTCTTTACCAAGTACTTTTAAATTTAATTTCCTGTTGATCACATGAACGTGACTACTGGTATTGAAACCATCACAGTTAACATCATCTGGTTTTTGATTATTTACTATTGGCAACTTCGTATTACAGAGTACTTGCGTTTCAGTTATCTTTTCTTGTTTACTTTCTTGAACCGATGAATTTTCTACCAAACTCAAATTTGTTTTTTTGTAAAATTCTTGAGCTTGTCGAATAGTTTGATTGTGGTTATTATTGTTGTTATATGTAGAGGTAGCTGAAGAATAACACGATTGGACATTTGTTGTGCTAATATGAGAGTGTACGAAAGAGCTGCTCTTAGATAAATGTAATTCGTTGCAGGTTATAGAAATTGGAAGCTGAGTTATAGTTATAGAATTATTTACCGTTCCATTTACTTCAGTTATTTCTTCCAAACTACCCATGCATGAATACGGTGGGGGTATAATTGTGTTCGCCTGAAAATCAAATAACACAATATTATTAAACAATATAAAATAATATTAACCTACTGAAATATATACATAAATTACGATTTGTTTAACCATGTCATTCTGAATATATTACAAAATATTCTGAAACTAGTATTTCTATTTTTATTAATGATTTTCTTCGCTTGGAAATTAAGTTAAAAGATTATTTATTGTGTAGGTATAAAATGCATATAAAGTATGTTAAATAATTGTAGCAGATTCTATTCTAGATACAACGATAGACGAATATCTGTGGTATACAACCTAAATCAAATATCTCTATCTATACCGTTGATATATGTAGTTGCAACAATACTTGGAGATAGTTATGCTAAATGATATCTATTCGGAAGATCCTTGTGGAGGTTATACAGTTAATACATTTGCAGATAAAAATACAGATACCGTTATCATTAGGAGAAATGGGTAATACAAAAAACAAAATACTCTATGTGTAATAATAATTTTGTTAAACTTAACCACAACCAGTTTAATAGAATAACTCATAAAAGTAGAGATCCCATGAACCAATGTTTAGACACATTGTTAGGGTATGTACCATACTCCAACCTTCTTCCAATGAATCCTGAGTATCCAGATATTATTCACGTCTAAAAATTAATGAAAAAGACCCAAACCTATTATATTATATTATACAGCACTCACTTTGCCACTTGCTATAATTATCCTACAAATCTTTAATGACACTAATTTCAACTTTAATTCTTTCCTGAAAAATACGTAACAATTTTCCTTTTGTGAAATTAAAGACATTTTCCCACAGAATATAATAATGGCCCCTTTTGACATAGTTAACAATGTGACAATTATCCCTATTGACTACACCTTAGATATTATATCCTAGGCCTGTTATCTTAAATGGAAGCATGTGATTCTATTAATATAGTAGGATAAATTCTCAATAGATAGCACTGGACGGAAATTTGCGATCAGTTTCGATATTATCGACAAAGGCTAATGGGGATAGTCATGCTCGTATTCATGAGTAGGGATTCCCAGACTTGTAAACAACTGAGTGTAAACCATTCTCTGACATATACATGACATCTATATATATAAAAATGGATCGTGCTTTGTTCGGATGCTTAAAACTTGAAAACGACTGAACCGAATTGGATACTTACTTCTGCGGATTTGTTTGTAATTGCTATGCGAAGGTATAGGAAAAAAGAAAACTATTAAAACGTTTGAAAAATTAATAAAAAGAAATTAGAGATTACGCAAATGGATGACGTTTGGTGGTTTAGGTTATGATAGTTGTCATTGTGCGCGCAAAGACAATTAAGGTTATGACATTTGTGATTGTGCGCGCATGAATAATTGTTATGTCATAATAGAAGCAAAGTCAGCAATATCCATCACATCAAAGTCTTATTTACAATGCCGCGAGCGAGAAGATCCAATCTTTAACAACGAAGCCGTAATGCAATTAGACTGTGGAATAATGCGAATCAATCCATTGCATATGAAGAAGAAATCGCACGAAAGAGAGGCGCTATGTTAGTACGGCTTCACAAACACAAGAACGAAGAGAGGCCATACGTTAAACGGTTCGGTTGGCAATGAGAAATCGTCGAGCGGAACACAAAGATCAACAACTTTGAGCTGCAAGAAGAAATGCTTCAAGTGTTAATTTGAATCGGAGAGCGTTGCAATACGATTCCACAATTGACTACAGCTCGCACTCTTTCGTCAGAATTAGCCCTATGGAGGTTGTGTGCGTGCATTGCGGTGCATTGAAGTTCGCTGGAGAAACATTGCTTCATGGTGAAACTCAAGAATCACGACATTTTCTTTGGAAAGCTTAAAGGTGCAACGCTTGTTTCAAAATGACTTCATTTGGAGCATATATTATTGAAGAACGCGGATTCAGTCCGACATTCAAGGTAATGTTTGTTAATAAGAGAGTAACCTTTATTTTTGGTAATCATAAATCACTAATTATCACTTCCATTTTAACTATACAGATACAGACAAGGACAAATTCACCATAGCATTGAATCATTACAGCCGGTTGAACACGCATAGCACAAAATAATGGTATTAATGCTGTTTTATTGGGCAGAGATAATCGCGTGCCCAAAAGGGATCAGATATATAACAAGGGTATTGAATTATTTAGAAAACGTAGGAAATCGAAATAATTATTTATCTTTTCGCTCCAGTTTTGGATATTCTATGATGTATTATATTTCACATACTAATAATATAAATGTATACTTAATTTGTGATTCTATTTTTACCTTCCCCATGAAATAATAGCTTTCGATAACAATTTGTTCTGATAAAAAATCTGTAATTTTAGATTGTTTCTTTACTAATATGTATTTTTATTGAAATGATGGCTTATGGTAAAACAATCTAAAATTTACAGTTTTTTTTTTGTTTTAGAACAAATTTTAAGTTTTACAATAAGGTAGAAATATATTTTTAAAGGCCCGCTTTTTAAAATTAGTTGGATAAATCCTCAATAGATATCGCTTTTATGGAATCACTGTCGTATTAAGAAGATGCTCTTCTATAGTATTATATTTTCTATGATTATATCAACCTTCTTTTCGAATATGTTTCAAAATCAAAATAAAATTTAGCGCTTTAACTTACTTACTATTTTATGGCAAAACGTGTTTCTTTAATAATTTATATTACAAAGTTACTGATGGGTTTGTAACGGCGTAAATTTCCGCCCTGTATATCAAATTCAGATGCAGTGTAGATGACTATAACCAAATTTAACACTTTTTCGTTTAACATATTTCGAAACCGAGTTTTATAAACACTGTGATATGTTTTGACTCTCATTATCACCTTTCACATAAATTTGTAGCTCTTCATTACTACATATATTTATATATATATAATTTATCCTTGAAATAATTCAGATAGGATAAACAAACTTCATTCCATCCCAAATCTAGCTTAACAATTCAAATTCCCAATCCATATAATAACAATCGACAAACAACAAAACATTTAGGGGGTAAGCTCGCCCTCGAAATTTCAACAATTTTCAGTTATTTGCAATTTATTATGACCTAAATAAATTTGAATTATATACCACAAAATTTTCCTCTTATAGGTTTATCCAATTGTGCCAAATTTGTTTTTTCCTTAACGCTGTTAACACTACCCAAAATTGGGTTCAGTGAACTAATGAAAAAAGGGCCCATAGTGGGTCTACTGGAAATATAATTTTCGCTTATATATCATATATATCTATTTTACGCTGCTGAAATAGAAAATATGTAAACTTTATATGTAGTATGCATACATATATAAAACTGTCGGGGCCTAGGAAAGTGAATTTAATTTTAGATACCTTTTGGGGATATGCATACAAAATGAAAGCAGTTTGCTACAGACGTTTGCTATTTATTTAATTAATCCTTAATTGCTAATAGTTGATTTTGTATTATTTTATAGTGCATAAAAGAAGAATAGACATACGATACACATACGTATATAAATATCAGTACCTGGTGGACCGAGGCTTGCTCGGAGTTCCTAAAATTTTTTGAACAATTTTGAACCAAATAATAACGCCCTTTATTTTAGTTTTGATATTTAATTTATATTGTATATTTCAAGTATATATAGTAGCACATATATATTCAAAGTTTATAAGGTTAAAATTATGTGAATTTACATGTTGTTGTTAGTTTTCGTAGATATTTTTCTTATATTAACATACTACTTTCAGCGCTATCTATGGTTTAGTAGTAAAGTTTTAATTACTTATAATTTCGCTTGGCTGCATGATGTTAAAAAGTTGCTAATCCACGTTTAGGCTAAAATGGGTGAAAACCTGGACTAAATGGATTGAATCGGGACCGAGACCATGCTAAATCGGTTTTTCGTCCCCAAAAGCTCGCAGATATTAAATTGTAACAAAATCTTGAGAGTAATTTTCGATAGCACATTTTATGTACCGCAGAAACAGGTAAAAGCGGGACAAAAAATTTTTCTTGGGACCGGGACCATGCTAGATCAAGTTTGTGTTCTCGAAAATCCCCAGATACTAAATTGCATAAAAATTGCTGAAGTCATTTTCAATAACCAATTTCACATACCGCAATACCAGAAATGTGTGTAAGTGTAGATCGATTTCTCGTCCCCGAAAACCCCAGGTACTAAATTTCATCAAAATCGTTACAGCCGTTTTCGAGAAACCAATTCTATATATATATATATATATATATATATATATATATATACTAGAATTGCTCGTTTAAATATATTAGATATTGGATGCATGAAGTTATCTGTTTCAATTTCTATATAACCACTTTTGTACCAGGAATATAAAAATAGATGACGGCACCTCGAAGACGACAGTTAATTGCGAACTAAAGATTGTAATTTCATTATGTTATTTCGTTAATGTAAGACAATATATATTTATATTGACGATATTGATTGTGGAGCATCACTAATCGGTGAGTCAACAACAAGTCCAGTTAGTAGGGAGAAATGGCCGGTACACGGTCCACCTCCCGTTAACTGAGGAGGTTGGTTTCAACGGCAACCTCTCCTGTTAAATCGGTTCAACGGCAACCGCCCCTGTTAAACCGCTGAAGCGGCAACTGCCCCTAATCAACCGGTTCGACGGCAACCGTCGCTGATAAACCACCTCTCTCTACTCCAGTTGTTTTCTTTGGAGTAGTAAGAACATGCGTGCAGGTGTATATTTTTGCAATGTTGCAGGTACCGGTAATACAGGTGGCTGTATTTAATATAGCTTTTGACCGGTAGGTGTCGCTGATGTTGGGAGGGTAGATGTCGGCAATACAGGTGGCTGTATGTAGTTTAGCTTTTGACCGGGAGGTGTCGCTATTCGGTAGATACCGGTAGTACAGGTGGCTGTATGTAGTGTCGCTTTCTATCGGAAGGTGTCGTTGTTCGGTAGATACCGGTAGTACAGGTGGCTGTATGTGTTCACCATCCATGTACTGACCGCGCGCGTCGCTGTTTGACTTCGGTGAAAGGAGGTGGAACGGCTGTAGCCAGCTTGCTGTGACCGTCGCATTTTTAAATATACAGACGGCACACCATCCAAGTACTGACCGCGACTGATATTGTTTGACTTAGGTGATCGCATGTTGCCAACGTGCCGATTGTTGCGGATCATTCCAATATTTACGTAATATTACGCAATACCATTACGTCACAAACAGGTTTAGACCAGAATCTTGGATGCAAGGAAACGTTAGTTGTTTATTTATTTATTAAGACAGGAATATGTTAGAACTTCGCTCTTAGTCAGAAGATGTTGACAAAACAGATAATTATGTATAGATTCCTAGTAAGATATTACGTAGTACCATAATGGCATAAACAGGGTGGATGTTAGATGAGAAGAGCGTTCTTATCCTATACATCCTATACAATGCCACGCTACGATTGATTACCAACTCGAAATTCAAAATCCCCCGATATGTAGAGGAAGGTAGTTCCCCAACAACTTCCGTAACACTTATCAAGGTGTTTAACGTCAGACAGTAAGTGATGACGTCACTGTGCATGCGCAAGTTAATCCTGGTGAACACTGTCTACCTTCGATCGCTTATCAGTAACGTGAAGAATCGCTTTATACGTTTGAACGTAAAATGTACCAAGCTAAGGAATCGGGAGATGACCCGAGCTTCATACGATTGACCGACCGCTAATCACAGTACGCTACATCATTAGACATCACAAATAGGTTTAGATATTATACTTTAATACAATATTATAAGGAAATGGAACGTAAGTCAATTAGTTAGTAAATTATTAAAACGTATCACATAGACTTATGTTTAACTGAAACGCTTATACCAACAATAATCAATTGTAAATCAACAAAGACAAACATACCAGGCTCGATCAGGTCGTAAACGGATAGAAGTCAGTATCATTCGGCGGCTAATAAGATTGCGTAATACAGGATTCCTTTGTCTATTGATACGAGCATGTAACGCGACAAACAGGATTCAACTAGAGTTCTGTGTTAAATGTGTAAGTTAATATAAAATCAAATTTAATGAAACCCAGTCCCTTATTTATTAATATATTAAGATTCATGTAGAAAAACACTTAAAACGTTTGATTGATCGCATTCTGATTGAATATCGATAAATCATGTAAAAGCGAGTTCATCTCCGTGCTCTTCACAATTTACCGACAGCTTTCTAACAGCTAGGTCGTGAACTTCAACATCTTTACCTCCAGTATATCGTTTTACTGTTTATAGTTAGGCGTTGATTTCCTACTGGTTTAGCGTTTCATTATCACTTAGTATTCGTCGTGGTTGGACAGACATATTTTAGGTAAGTTATTTAAATTTCACCGCATACTTTCTCTAATAGACTGCAATATTATAGTTTAAGATGGAGTGTGAGATAAGCCACAAATCGTTTGCAAGAGAAGATGGATTGAACAGACATCCCTGCTTAAATAATAAATCTTACACGTGCACCATATGTGAGGAAATCTTTACGAGATCGGATAGTCTGTCTCGACATAAGAAAACGCATAATATCGATTCCATAACCAAGAAAAGAGATGTTTCAGAAGAGAAGCAGCCACCAAGTAAAACGAACCATCCGGCAAACAGCATGTCGGAACAGGATTTTCGATGCCGCGACCAAACCTTACCGACGGCTACATTACACAGTGGGCACATTTGTTTCCATGTGCATCTGAACAACAATTCTCTTAAACTTGAAGAGGATATGTTCATCATAAAAATCACCCGAAACAATAATGTAAAAATAATGATAAAGAAGGCACCCCATGATGTAATAAAACCTACAACATGAAAAATTACATAACCGGACCGACGCTTTCCAAGAAACAGTGTAGCGAGTGAACTATAATAAAAATAATTTTATATATATTATACTGAATAAAAGATATCATCATAAACTTTATGAATTTTATTTAAAGGGTGGAACAATATTTATAATAAGTATGTAGTATTAGAATAATGCAGTATTAGTAATAAATAAGTATAACAAAACAGCGTAAGAATGTTTATCCAACTGCTGTGGAAGTTACAAAATCCCATTGATTCGATCTCATTTTCTAGATAAAACCCCTTCGAGAGAGTATACATTCTTATATTTGAATTTCTGCAATTCATGTTTATAGGAACACCCCAGAATCGGTTTCTCGTTCACATCTTCAATTAAATATGCGTTGCGATTACCCACCTTACTTAAACATGTAACAATATGGGATTTAACCTGAATGGATCAATGTTTCGTATGATTGTATTCATCGGTTATTTTAGACAAAATATCCATCTACCTATACAAACCTCTCAAACGAAACAAATGTACAATGCGAAGCAAGGAGTCGAGTTGCTGGTGAAATTATACCATACTGAACACATCAAATACATCTCTATACAAACGTATACAGACTTGACTTCAATACAGAAACAAAAACCCACGAAGTTGTATGAACCGTGTATTTAATAAGGGGTGGAAAAGGATACACATATCTATATACTGTTAACATAAGGGGAACAAAAGTCTCATTCTAACATGATAACGGAAGTACCTTGTTCGATGTCGATATCATGGACATACCAAAGGTGAATGTAATGGGAGGTTTAACCTGATGTCTACGATGGAAGACGAAGAAAAACAAGATGATACCGGAAAATATAAAATTTGCAAGCCATGAAAGAAAGTAGTCATATATCAATCTAACCAGTTAAATAAAAACAGGCTGTGCGTCTAATGATGCATTACAATCTTTCTTTACCTTGTACTTGAAGTCACGTAAATATAGGATGATATGTTACCAGTGCTATTCGACAATCCTAAACTTGCAAGGAGTCGCATTCCGGACGAAAGTAGAAATATCGATCCCATCGACTTCAACATTCTGACGAAAACACACGAAGTTATATGAATCGTGTATTTAACAAGGGCGAAAAAGGACATGCATATCAATACGCTATTAGTGGAAGAGGGATAAAACATCACTATGTTCTGATAACGGAACTATCTCGGGCGATGTTGACATCATAGATATATCGAAGGCGAATGTAAATATTCCAAATGATGAATAAGCATGTATGCCATGGTGAATTACTGCAGTCTTTCGTCCAGCATGAATATATATATATATATATTTATATATATATATATATATACAGTGTGTCCCAGGATTGACGTTACAAGAGTTGTGATGGACTGAAAATTTTTGAATTTTATTTTAAGATTGTAGAATTAAGCCCTGCTTGGCCTGAATAGAATTTTAAGAATATTTTCAGTTTTTGAAAAACAAGTTGGCCTTGACGGTAAAGCGAAAACTATTTTCTTTTCGGGTAACCTACCCTTTTTGTTCATGATACATCAAAATGTTACTAAAAAAGTTGTTCAGAAAAAAATTATGGCTCTGTGCAAAATTTCAGAAATATTTACGTATTTTTTAGATTGAACAAAATAAATTGTTTTTTAAAGTCTGGAATATCTGAATTCGCGTAAAATAAAACAATGGGAGGCCATGAAAACAAAATTGTTCACTAATCTGAAGTACTGCCAGATTACAATAATTTGTAGTATCCCTTAGTTCAAATTTCAATTAATGCTCGGTCATGTTAACGTTACAGCAGAGAATTTACGTTGTTCAGTGTTATGGGCTCGGACAAATTGCACTAAGAGAAGTGGTGCAGCAGTTTAACGAGAGATTTCCCAATACCAACCTTACACGTATGACTGCCATGCGAGTAGTTAAGAAATTTCTTGCAATTGGCAGCGTTCTTAACGTAAAGAAAGAAAAGAAGAAATATGATGAAAACGATGCCGTAACTATTATTGCTCTTGATTCGGTGGAAGAACATCCTAGACTATCATTGAGCGAACGTTCACGTAATCTTAATGTTAGTAAATCGGAATTACAAAGAATTCATAAGGCAAACAAGGTAAAGGCATTCAAACCAAAATTTGTGCACACTATCGAAGAAGGTGATGAAGGCCGAAGATTATTATTTTGTCTTACCATCGGAGAGAAATGTATTGAAGAACGAAATTTTTATCAAAACATTGTTTTTTCTGACGAAGCAAATTTTACTACAAATGGCGTTGTTTCCTCTCAAAATTGTCGCTATTGGACTACACAAAATCCAAACTTTCGGGTCAATTGTAGACGACAGTATTACCAAAAAGTGAATGTATGGTGTGCCGTTTCATATCGTTTTGGCATTATTGGACCTTTCTTCGTAGAGGGGCGGTTAAATCAGAATGTTTATGTACAGCTACTTGAAAGAGTACTTATATGACTTGCCGCTTACAGAAAGACAAGCAATGTATTTCCAACAAGATGGATGTCCTGCCCATTCGACAACACGCGTAGCTGAATCGATAAATTTGGTGTTTGGAGAAAAGTGGATAGCTAGAAGTGGTCCGATTGCGTGGCCTCCACGGTCGCCCGACCTCACAATATTAGATTTTTTATGGGGTCGCCTCAAACAACTGGTTTACTCTCAACCAATACCCAACAGTAGAGAAGTACTAAAGGAAAAGATAAGAAACGGCGTACAGCAAATACACATCGAGGAAGTTCGTAACCGTTTCAGAGATTTCAGACATCGCATAGAAAAGTGTGTACAAAATGGCGGTAGTTACATCGAATAAATAATTTATTATTACATTATGTACAACAATGTTATTACGTTTTGTAAATTTAATTTTTGAGTAAATACTACATGCAATTTATTTTTGACGGATTAGTCAAAGTACGTAAATATTTCTGGGACTTTGCATAGAGCCATAATATTTCATTCTGAACAACTTTTTTAGTAACATCTTGACGTATCATGACCAATTATCCACAGGACGACCAATTATCCACACTGACACGCCTAATCTTGAAAGGAGTTAAGTTTATGGTGAAATTAAAAGGTATTGATCACATCGGGACCCAAAACAACCTATCAATATGTAAATGTTCATGAACTTGACTTCATCATAAAGAAGAAAATGTAGGAAGTTGTATCGATCGTGTATTTAACAAGGGGAAAAAGGATAGACATATCGATCTATTATTAATGGGAGAGGATCAATACATCATTATCAATCATTATCAGTATCAACATCATAGACATATCAAAGGTAAATGTAATAGAATGTTAACCGTATTGACGATAATCAAGACGAAGAAAGAAACAAGGTTGTTGGGGTGATATGAAATATTTTAAATAACGAACGAAAAACGGTGCAACGTATTATGGTCTACACCGATTTTGCGTGTAAACCAATAGAATCATACTAGTCCGAGTCTCAAACAGCAAATACAAGTGGAACGCGTATTATGCATAAGCATAAAAACATACACTCGATCGGACTGCATCAACGTTTTCATGCAACGATTGACGGAAATATATCAAACAACTGTATAGTTGTATAACCGTCACATGGAATTCCCCAAACACATGAACCGCCTCATCGCCAGCAGGCGCAGAGCATAACACTGAAGTCGCAAAATGACATATGTATATGCGAAAAGGCATTAAACGAACATAAAGTAACAGAGCATTTCCATTTGATTTAACCATTCTGGGGTGTAGCGCATTCCAGTTGTAACCTCAACTGCAAAATACCTACACTATATGACACTCATCTTCAAATACGCTAGCTGGACGACGATAGCTAAGATATCGACGATATCCCACTTAATAAAGAAAAATACATCAGCTTCATCAAGAAATTTAAATCGGATCAGTATGTCGATAAGGTAGATGTATTTCGAAAAATAAATATTAAAATGCGATATATGGATTCGTTCAGATTTATGGCGGTATCTATTGAGAAACAGGATGAAATTTTTTCTCCAAATCAATGTCAATATGTGCAGACGTACGACTAGCAGTTGAAGTTCATAACAAAGAAACGTACATCCCCATACTAATATCAACAAGTACGAAAATTAAATGAATCGGCTCTACTGCCCAAGAACAGCTTCCACGACACATTGACAGATAAAGGCGTTAGCGATCAAGACTACGAATACACTATCGTAGTCTAGAACACAATCACTCGTTCCAACTTACTGTAATATTGGAATATTATCTTAAAACCGATCTCCCGCTGTCCGCAGACGTATTTGGAAATTTTACACAAGTATATCACGATTCACAAACGATTTGAACCCAACCCACTACAACAACAACTGGTAGTTTCACGAATATGAGTATTCAATGTGTTTATCTCAAGTTAGTTTTCACCATGCAAGCGTCAAAAATAAATACCTAACCGGTTATGATAGCAGTGCCCCATCAACCTACCTAGTAGACTGGGGTGCTAATAATTTATGTGGGTGAGTTATGTCTCAATCGCTGTCCTACAACAAATTCGAGTTGATGAACTCCGATGAAGTTGATCACCTCGACGTTAGTAGCATAGCGGACAACGATGAAACGCTATTGAACGATGTCCGAAACGACCATCAACTCCTTCTCGAAAACATAATTCATACAAAATCTACAATAAACAGCATTGCATTATACATCATCGCAACCTTTCGCAGACCATATTCAACGGTCTAGAACTCCCACTCACCCATCGAGTACTACGATTCAACCAGTTCACATGTCTGAAATATTACATTGATTAGAACATCTTCCTGGTGAACCAGTCCGAGAATGACTTCTAGATGAATTTTTAAATTAATGAACAATTCCGTTTACAAAAAACGAAGGAGAACATCGATAAACAAGTATATGTTTAACTGCTAACGTATTGAAAGGATTTGAGATGAAAACGAGACGCTGGACCTCTGATTGCAAAACAGAAATTTGAAAACATAAATATATTTAGCGATAATTTTACAGTAATTCAAATGAAGATACTTAAAGTCGTCTACAATAAATCCGCATATATCGGTTTCATCGTCTTGAAATTGTCGAAACTGCTGATGTATGACTTTCACAACAACTACCTGAAACGGTTGTACTAGAATAAAATACCATTATGCTATATGAATACAGATAGCTTCACACTATACATTGAAACTGAGAACGTGTATGCCGATATTAATCGAAATTCGCATACATTTAACACAACTGATTATGAATACGATATAATTCGTACGAAATAAGCTCGTGCAGGGAATGTTTAAATCGAAGAATTTATCGATTTTCGATCAAAGATGGTCGGACTTGAAGTAGATAACTGACCAATTAAACGTGTGAAGGGATATGACCAACGACAATTTGCTGTATAAAACGCGGCATCTATTCAGGACGGCTCTGCACGATATCTATTTATTATGAAAAACAGGAAATTGGCACTACCATGCTTGAACGGTAAGAGGTGCATCCATACTAATAGGCTAATGATATACATACATACGCCTAGGGTACAACAAGGCCATCAAGACTGAAAAAATAGAGGTTTAAGGTAAAAATGCAATTACCATCCAGAAGCAAACCGAAACCTGTTGTTCCACGAATTTCTTCACAACCAGATTTATCATCATCAGCATCATCAGCCATCTAGAACGTGTTATTAGAGAAGAAATCCGTAAAATAACTCCACAAACAATTAGAAGGGTTTTAAAGCATTTTTGTGATAGAACCGTTACATGTATGGAACGAGAAGGCGGATATGTTGAAGCATTTGTGTAACATTTTCAATGCTTTCTTTTGTGTAAATGCTGTATTTAAATTGTATAATTTCCAATTCTGAACGACTATTCCTTATAACATTTTAAGTATTATTGAAAATAAAGGTACTTTACTCTTATACTAATTTCATATTTTTTGTCATATCTCGTATATGACTAACAAATATTAAAATCTGACAATTTGAACTTAAGTTTTGGATGAAGCAGGACTTTTTATAAAGAATAACTTTTTTCATAAACCCAAGAATAAAAAAGTTTTCCATTTGTCGCGAACTTAGCTAGACACACAGTATATATATATATATATATATATATATATATATATGTATATATATATATATATATATATATATATAGAAGTGGTTTCTCGAAAACAGCTCTAACGATTTTGATGGTGGGCGGTTTTCGGGGACGAGAAATCGATCTAGCATGGTCCCGGCCCGGAAGAATCCATTTTGACGCGGTTTACACACATTTCTGGTATTTCGGTGTATGAGATTGGTTATCGAAAATGACTTTAGCAATTTCTATGCAATTTGGTATCTGGGGATTTTCGACAACACAAAACACAAACACAAACACAAACACAAAACACAAAATTGATCTAGCATGGTCCCGGTCCCAAGAATTTTGTTTGGTCCCGCTTTTACCTATTTCTGCGGTACATAAAATGTGTTATCGAAAATTACTCTCCAGATTTTATTACAATTTAGTATCTGCGAGTTTTGGGGACGAAAACCCGATTTAGCATGGTCCCGGTCTCGATTCAATCCATTTAGTCCAGGTTTTCACTAATTTCAGCCTAAACGTGGGTTAGCAACTTTTCTAACATCATGCAGCCAAGCCACAAGCGGAATTATAAGTAATTAAAACTTTACTACAAAGCCATAGATGGCGCTGAAAGTAGTATGTTAATAAAAGAAAAATATCTACGAAAATTAACAACTTGCAAATACACGTACTTTTAACCTTATAAACTTGTAATATATATGTGCTACTATATATATACTTGAAATTTATGTGTAAAGTGAACATATAACAATACTGTTATGTTCGTGGTGAACAACCGTGGGTTGAAAAAACGTAAATAATACACTAATATAGGATCAACAACTATTTATTGTTAACTAGAATTAAAAATTGCTTTTGCCAACACAACACCTAAATTCGAAGAACAGAACTATTAGGAAATATCGAAGAAATTTTTGGATTTATACTAAATGAAAACAACACTGTTCAAAGCATTAACAGATTTCTGGAATTGCACGCGCATAAAGAATCAATTATTCCAAAACTATGCAAATAAACTAAAAGAAATCATTATGGTTATGAAGGCGAGATGCTAAATAGACAACTCAGAGACAGATTTGCTACAGGGCTTAATCACACAAAAGTTGAAATCGAAATGAAGCAGAAGTGGCCTGATTTTGAAGATAATCGTTGGTGGAACAGAAGAAGAAGTAACATTCGCACAAGTATTTGAAGTGGCTCAAGCATGCGAAGCTGCAGAGAGAGATTGCAACAAGAAACAAAGAAACAACAAAAATCAGGTTGATCAAAAAGGAACAGTGTAAGCGGTGTGGTAAGGAAAAAGTCAATAATACACTAATATAGCATCAACAACTATTTATTGTTTTTATGTCGTTAGGCATTCACAACTCTCTCTGATATCTATAACATAACAAAATGTGTATGTTACTATCGTTACAGCTATACAGACAGTGATCATTACGCCATTACACCACTTCCGGGTGTCCTTCGTGCAAAATGTCTAATATCTGCTGCCGGAGTGTTCCAGGTACTATGATCTTACCTTGGCAGATTAAGATACCGTTTTCTACTGAGATCTCCGTGCGGTTATGGTAATATGGTATAAATTCGCGTATAAGGCTTTAATTACATTGTGTTATTATGTACTGTTTTACTTTTGTGAGTATTGGGTATTTGTTTGTGTGATTTCGAATCGTCTGTTGTTGATAAGCATATCATTTACCTTCTCATTATATAAGCTTTTGTTTAGTTTATGGATTTGACTTACTTCTTCAGATATTTCTTCGTACTGATTAGGTAGTCTTGACAAAAAATCAGCTACCGCATTGTTGTTATGTCGACGGTATATGATGTCGTAATCGTATGCACCAATGTACAATGCCCATCTGATCAAACAATTGTTTACTATTTTTGGTAAGTCACGTTTCTGTCCAAAAAGATGTAGCGGTTTATGATCAGTGAGTAGTGTGAAATGACATCCTCGTATGTACTGGTCATACTTTTTATTGAGAAGAAAATGGCAATAGCCTCACGGTCTATCACAGAATATTATTGTTCAGCGTTGGTTAGCTTCCTTGATGCAAAAGCTATTGGTTTTCACATTTGGAATGTTCATCATAATGAAACAGAAAGCCTCCAATGATGTCGTGCTCTGATGGTCCCCATGGCCATCTCACTCTCTTGACTTCAATTCTTTGACATTTGTTGGTATTTGTGCATTTTGTATGGCGTGTAACTTACTTTTTGACGGTCGAATACCTTCGCTGTTAAACTGATGTCCTAAATATTCTATAGTTGGTTGAAAAATATTTTTTTAAATTGTTCAAATGTTCCTCATCATCTCGTCCAGTTACAGCAATATCATCGAAATAGACAGCTGTGTAGGAATTTCTTCTAGAAGGTTTTTAAAGTATCGTCCAAATATGGCTGGTATGTTCGTGATTCCGAAAGGTAACCTGTTGTACTGGAATTAGCCTTTGTGTGTTTATATGACGACATATTTGCGTGATTCCTTTTCAGTTTCGAGTTGTAGATAGGCATCTCTTAAATCGATTTTAGAGAAATTTTGGCCGTTGGCTAATTGTCTGCGTAAGTGATCGAAAAGTGGTACTGGCTTTTCCGTTTTTCCGCTAGGAGTACCGGATTTATTTTCGTTTTGAAATCTTCGCAAATTCTGATATTTTCTTGTTTCTTGGGCACGTTTACCGTCGGTGTCGCCCATTCAATTGGCGTTACATTTGGATCCACTGGCGAAATGATTTCTCTTTGGAGGAAACGTTCGACGTTCTTTTGGATACCGAATTTGATTTGTCGTGCAGGAATGTGCACAGGTTGTGAATCTGGTTTCATGTTTGTAATGTAATTTGACCTGGTAGTTTTTTATTTTGCCTAATGTGTCTCCAAATAATTCCTTGAAATCCTTTTCCTTGATAATGGTTTCCAAACGTCTCTCGTGCTTTCCTGATGTGTGTGCATTACATTGAGGTGTACTATTTATTGTATACACTCCTGCTGGCAATGGCATGTTGAATGCTTCGCTCCATGGCAAACCAAATAACATTGGGTCAGTATCCTTCATAACAATTACAGTGAGAGACTTGGTTGTTCTGTTAACAGTAACGTTAACTAAGGTTCTACCCATTACTTTTAGACAAAAACCGCCATATGCTTTTAACTTCGATGCTTTGGACAGCTTTGGATTTCCTATGGCGTTCCATAGATGACTGCTTATTATGGAGTAAGTAGCTCCTGGATTCCAATCCATTGTGCAACGTATGTTGTTTATTTTAACGTTTATTTTCTTGCTCATTGTTCTGTCTCGCGTTGGAGGAGTTCTGTCTCCTGTCTTAAATATTATCCCTTCATTTTGATCACTTCCGTTTTCTGAGCCGCGTGTTGTACTGTTATCGCTTTCCCAACGATGTGTTGTTCTGTGAATTCTTCTACTGCGGTACGTGGTTCTAGATTTGTCTGAAACTCTTCGCATATAATTCTTTGCATTATTTTAGCCTTAACTGTCTTCAGGCAAACTGCTTCCCAGTGACCATCCAAACTACAAGCTTGCCATTTGGAATTGACTGTTGGATAAATGGAGTCCAGCGGTCAAGATCTTTTCAAAAACCAAGTTAAAAATTTAGGCAGAAAAGCCACTTAAAGACGTTTTTCAATGATGAAAAAATCTTTTCTCTAACTTTATATAAACAAAGTAGTAAGAGGTATAGATTCGTCTCTTCTTTGTTTACATTGTCTACAAGAAAGACAATGATGGCTCTGCTTAATACAATAAAACTAAATCCAGGATTAATGAATCTGTTTTCAGTCATTTAAAAGGTATAGCAAATACACTGAAAGAATGTGAAAAGTAATGCGTACTTGTCTTGCAAAGGATGTTGTAGAGCGGATTACGCCTTAGTCATTTTGCTACGTGGTATGTTTAAGGTTTGGAAGCAACCGATATACTATGGTTTTCATGAAAGTACCACAAAGACAGTTTCATTAAAAAATATTATTAGAAATGTCAACAAAGAAGTCCAAAAAGTAGGTTTGACAATATTGGCATGTGTATGTGATCAGGGTAGTACCAATGTGGCTGCCGTAGACAGTCTAATGGTAGACACCAGATGAACGTATTTGCAGAAGCAAGAAGAAATGGGTCATGAAAATATCTTTGAAGTAAATGGGTTGAAACTAATACTTATGTACAATCCTCCACATTTGCTAAAGGGCATCGACAAAGATATAATATATGTTAAGAATGAGAAACAGTTATGTAGAACCTTATGACAAGACATTTTTCTCACATACAAAATAGATGCCCCATCTGGAATGTTAAGACTAGTGCCTAAAGTAACAGACCGAGTAAAACAAGAAAAATGAAACTATCTTTAAGCAAGTATTTAGCGTTAAGACCGCATCTACAATTATACGCATGAACATTTTGTTTTTACAGGTAGTCGCACTATTGATGGTAGTTCTACTATGATCGCAGAACGGGTTCGAATGGCAGAATTATTGCTATTTTTCGATTGACTTTTCGACACAAAAATCTCCACATTTGAAATTTTAAAGAGATGTGACGTTCTTCGAAAATATGTACCTTCTTAGGAAAAACAATAAGAAAGTAATACCACCATCTTTGAAGCACTGGGTAGTAACGCTGAAAAGTTTCGAAGCTCTATATAAGCAAATTATATGGAAACTTGCTTTTCATCAAGGTCGTTCGGAGAACTATTTTTTGCGACAACATGCAGGTCATAACGTAAATCCTACCTGTACAGCATTTGAAAATTATTTTAAAACGCTGCTAGTTAAAATGTTGTCTCCAGATCTCCAGATCTTCTAATTGTGAGGACGGTGCTACTGGAGAGTACTTAGAAAATGTAATGCCAGTTACGAACGCCAATTTCCTACATATGAATATTGATGAAACAGCACTCAGCTTTGTAAGTGAATGTATCTTAAAAACGTGTTGGTGTGCATAGGTAATTGCGAAGAATGTAAACGTTGCGTCCTTACCTGAAAACATCCACAACACCTTAGTTTCCTCACCGCTATGGAATGTACCCATGTAGAGCAATTATATTATTGCAACGATGAATTTCTGGGAAATTTGATATACATATATATATATATATATCAATATATATATATATATATATATATATATCGATATATATATATATAATGTATATATAAGATGTATAAGTCCCTGTTGTCTATAATTGCATCTAAGCAAACATTATATTAACATTTATTTGTTGACTATTTGATTAGATGCCCAGATCATGGAAACAATTTATAAAATTGTTAATTTTTAATTATTTTAAAGGTGCCTCCCGATTTTTAAACAGACAAAAGTTTAGAGGCACATCTTTAGACGATTTTCTAAAATATTGCAGAAATAAATATTTTACAAGTACAAAAAGATGAATATTGTAAACTGGCCGTACTATGACAAAATTTACTGATTTGTTAGATATATATAGTGCATGCAAAATATAGCTTGTAAGATACCAGTATACTTGGTCTGTCTGTTATTTCTTTTCTTTATTTTTAACCATATTCATTACAGGTTGTGTTTGTAGACAATGTTAATGTAATAATATAATAATTTAATTTATATGTGATGTTGATGCTTTGATATAAAGTATTAAACTATTTCATGTTTTTTGTCTTGTCTTATGTGTATCTGATTTTTAAGTCAAATTTCTGTGGGTTTGGTGAATAATTTTGTGAAATTGATTTACATTTGCTAGAATTATAATTGTTGTAATTTGATTAATATATGTATTTCAGTAATATATATTTATATAATAATTTCACAACTTATATAAAACCATGAAACTGAATATTATAAGAAAGCGTCATTAATAGGGCGTGAAAATTTCAGAAAGATACATTATTTGGGCGATTGGGTCAGATTTATATCTGACTGAATCGCTAAGATGATTTATCTTTGATTATGTGAATATATTTAAAAAATACATAGTAACTTTTTAAATTGTCATCGCATTTAAGATGGCGTATTTAATTCAAGAAAAATTCGCGGAGATGGTGCGCAAAACCTATACACCAACGTTTTAACATGAGTTTTGCCATCTCCTCTCTTTATTATTTCTGGCTCGCAACGCTATCAGTCTCATAACTACCTTTATTCCAGCTGGAAAAAGATCCGTATTCTTTTGAAGTTTCATTCTATTAACTATTATAAACTATTGTCCAATAACTGTCGAGTAGCATATTATACGTACCCAACCATGGTGTCAACGCGTAAAGACGCTGGACCAAAGAAGAGAAGAATCACAGAAGAATTAAGAAGTTTTTAAGACAGGTGGATTAGGAACTAGTTTTTCCTGGAAATTAAAGCCCATACGCTTGATATGCAACGAATCTATTTCTATATTGAAAGAGTATAATATCAAACGGTACTACTAGACCAATTTCGACAAGACCAAGTAAATTATTTAAAAAAATTTTCTGCGTAACAAAATATATCTACTAAAGTAAGTTAAAAGTCAACATCTTATGTAAAAGCGAGTTATGCGGTAGTCATCATACTAGCAAGAAAAATGAAGTCATATTTGGAAATGAGTCTGTCTTTTTACTAGACTATCACTAGGCGTGTGGACGATAGTGGAAAACATATAGATAATTTGAAAATGCTCTAGTATTGGATGGAATCACAGATGTAGCAGATACTGCCCAAGTGGTTATTTTTATCAAGGACGTTGATGTCCATTTTAAAACGACAAAAGAATTAGTGGCAATGTATCCACTTAAGGATACTACTAACTATAAGTCACGAGATTTGTCTGAGACAGTGTACTTTGACATTGAATTGCTTTTCGTTAAAACTTAACACCTTATCGGACTTAACAACAGATGGTGCTCCAGCAATGGTTGGGAAACACAAAGACAGTAAAATTGATTCAATACGAGACCTCCGATGTCAGTAATACTTCAACGCTAAATTTTCATTGCATTATGCATCAGGAGAATATATGTTCCAAGTTCCTTAAAATTGATTATATCATGAAAGTGGTTGTCAAAACAGTGAATTTCATTAAGTCGAATGGATTGAATCACCGTCAGCTCCAAGAGCCTAAAGCCTATTGACTCAGATTATGATGACTTTACATTTTATGCAGAAGCAGGATGGCTGATTTGGCTGATTTGCAGCAAAAGATACAATCATTTTTTGCAATCAAGTAAACAAGTATCCCAGAGTTTGAAGACCTAAATTATGTTAATGCTTGTCTACAAGCGAACGATCAATTAATAATTTAATTAATAACTTGTATGATCTTATTTCTGCGTTTCAAATTAAATTTGGCTTATGGCAACAATAGTCGAGAACAAAAACTTTTCTACATTGTCATTGCAACCAGGCGTCACACAGGAGACGGCGGATAAATACGCTTGTTTGATATCTGACTTGAACCTGGAATTTGAAAACTGATTTCAAGATTTTCAGAAACATCATGTGCTTTTTTTGTACATTTGCAACGCCATTCGCTCTAGACGTAAATTTATTGCCAGGGAGATTACAAACGGAACATTGTGTGAATATATGTTGTAATACACAGTTAAAGGAGAAATTCCTTCAAGTTAGTTTGGAAGAGTTCTATAAAACAGTATTTGGGCAAGGATCATTACCCTGCGTTTTACAAACATGCTCTGTCGACGGTTCAGTTATTTAAAGACAATTATGCGTGTGAACAGCTTTTGAGTCGCATGAAACACATCAAATCACAAATGCACAACATGAATTACTAATGTTCATTTCGGAAATTGTTTGTGTGTAGCGGCAACCTCAGTCGAGATCAATATTGATGCATTTAGGTCGGCAAAACAAAGTCAGACGCCTCACTAAACTAAAATATTTTTAAATGATCAAATAAATAAGTTTGATTCTTAGTTTGTTTTCTTTAACAAAATAAGTATACCCTATCTCTTGTATCTTTTTACATTAGACCTGGCAAGTATTTCACCACTGCCTCACCTTCTGAGAAGCGAGAATGTGATTGAAGTTGTAGTAGGCTTACTTGTTTGCTTTGATTAACAAAAATGGCCACCTATGATTTAAATTGTAGTAGGGAACGCCAATGCGAAATTAGGAAAGGATTAAATGTATTGCCCAGCAACAGAAAAACCTAGAAAATGGGAAACTGTTGAAAGACTTCGCAAAAGATCTTAATTAACACACATATTATCAAGAAAAGAATATTCTTAAGCGCACGTGGAGGAATCTGGATGGCAAGTATACAAACCAAATAGACCATGTCCTCATAGAAAAGGACTAAGACAGTGCTAGAAAGATGATTAGAAGTTGCGGAGACAAACCCGACCACTTTATGGTTGGGATTTAAATGAAACTGAAAGCTCGGGAATTAAAGCACAAAAGAAATCATGTGTGACGTTTATGATAATTAGACTACTGATAATTATATAAACGTTATTATTAGGAACGTATTATATTTAATATGCTATAATAATATGTCACTACTTGACATGGTTGACGTATGTTACGTTGGGTGTGTCATTCCGATTATAGCTGGCTTGGTACCTGGCACTGAAGCTCATGTTACAATATGTAATATTGCAATATGTTACATCCCCTTTGCTTTTCTTCTTTTTTACAAATTCAATTTCTAGATTGGTTTAACAATTCTCCCTGATCGCGTTGTGATTGTTCTTGAGATTGATAGTGATGTCATGTGCTCAGGTGGTGAACTCGTTGCGGTACTGCCTTGTCTCTTTCTATTATATCTTGCCTGATTCCATTGTCATTCTCTGTTTCGTTTATTACATCCTTTTATTTATCTATGTCTGCCTTGGTTAACTTTAAATGTGCTGCATTTCTTCTGTAGTTCCCTTTCTCGATTTTTACAATAAACGATCTAGGCTTATTTGTGTAATCTTTAATAGTTCTCTTTTGCTATTCCTTTTTCCTTATTTGCATACCAATATTATCAACAATTTGCATTTCTTGAGGTGGTTTAGCTGTTTTATCAGCGTGAAATTCTTATGTTTGTCTTAGGGTTAACAGTCACTTTCTAACACTGTCCATAATTTTAGGTTGAAGTAAATTTTCACTTATTGATATTGTCGTTCGGGTTATTCTGCTCATTAGTCTTTGATTTGGGGAACCTAAAATGTTATCTCTAGGAGTGTTCCTTTCATTTAATAAAGCTATGTAAATATCGGATTTATCTTTGAAGCATTTTAACAGTAAAGATTTGGCTTCCTTCGCATCAATATCTGCCAATCCGTTAGAACGTGGAAACGTTAGACTTGATGTTTCATGATCAAACGTCCACCTTTCTTTGAATTCCCGAAATTCTTTCGAAGAGTATTGTGGTCCATTTTCAGTTTGTAACAGTAAGCGAATCCCATATGTTGCAAATCAGCTTTTCAAATGAGTCATTACCTCAGCGGATGTTGACTGTGCAAGTTTCTTAAACATAGTACCCTGAGGAGCTATCAGCAATCAGCAAATATTCTTTGCGTTGAAAATGAAACAAATCTGAAACTACTACTTGCCGAGGTAGTTTTGGTACATCTCTATTCAATATTGCCTCCTTATTGTTATTTCGTGAAGTTCTTTGACATGTTGCGCATCGTGGAATAAAGTCGATTATATCTTTGGTCATTGTTCCAAAAAAACAATCGATCTCGCTCGATGTAAACAATCTTGTAGTCCTTGATGTCCTTCATGTATTGTTTCGAGAATCTTACTTTTCTACGCTATGGGTACTACAATTTTGTCTCCTTTACATACCCATCCTTCATAGTAGGACAATAAATTCATCCCGATAATTACAGTAGGCTTTTAGTGAACCTGTTAGTTTAACTGTAGTGTCTGGCAAACCTACTTGAATGACTTTATTGGGTAAGAATTTATTTAGGTAACCGACCATACTCAATGCTCTTTGTAACTGTTTCTTGTCTTTTGGTGTGTGTAACCTCCTTATTGCTTCTACTTTTATCTCGTCTATTGATAAACCACTTGAATTCAATCTATGACCTGGGAGCTTGACTGATGTTTTATTAAAAACATATTTTTGCTTATTTAATTTTAAGCCTGCATTCTTTTAAATATTCAATACCTCTTGGGTGATTTTGTTTAGTTCCTCCTCTGTTTTGACATGAATTAATATGTCATCCATTGAGCACTCTGTATTTTTACTGTTTTATAACAATGTACTCATGACTACCTGAAATATCCCAGGTACTGAGGCGAAGCCAAAGGGAAGCCGTTTAAAGGCATGGTGTGGAAAATGTTGGGTATTTTTAATAATAATAATAATAATAATATTTTATTTCGTGTCCAATAGTATAAAACCACAACGGACACATACAATCAAGCTAAATACACTAAGCAAAAGTACAATATGCAGCAATTGAACGAAGTCTTCATATTTAGGTATTTCTATAAATATACATACGTATATATGTATATATTATATATACGTAATATTAAACTAACACACCACAAAAAATGTCTTTATATAACATATCACCACAACGACACAAACCTGTTATTGACGCTAGGTACATGACGTTTGTCCTTATAGGGTCCAAGTAAAATGAACATATATTTCGCGATTTTTATGGCGGGCACATAAAAAGGTACACAAGAAAGCAACTCAGGACAGTCAATCCTGTTGTTAATGAGCCTGTAAAGAAACATCGCACTAATGCGTTGATAGCGCATATGGAGTCATGACAATTCGTGTGATAGAAGCAGTGGTGCATGATCGTAGTTCCTCCTCGGATAGTTACCAGTCTCCTTGAATGTTAAAAATTTTAAGAAACGTCGCTGCATTCGCTCAAGTCGAAGTTGGAGAGATGCATAGTGAAGGTACCATATAATCGCTGCATATTCTAATTTACTCCGAATCAATACATAATAAAGAGTTTTAATAGCAGCGCTATCAGTAAATGTTCGTGTGCTACGAAGAATGAAACCGAGAAGTTTGTACGCACTATTGCACACCGATGTAACTTGTTGACCAAAGCAAAGTTTATCATCAAACAATACTCCAAGATCTCTTGCAGTATCCGATGAGGACAGGAGCTGGTAATGGAGACTGTAGTCAAACGTAATCTTCGATACCTTCCGGGTATACCTGACGACGCAGCATTTATCAATATTAAGGTTAAGTTTATTATGGATACTCCAACCGCCAATAGTTGCTAGATTCTCTTGTACAAGCCTGGCGTTATGAAGAGATTCAATTTTATGAAATATTTTTAAATCATCTGCAAACGCTACATAACGGCACGTCAATGTTTGCAAGAGGTCATCCATAAATACCAAAAACAGCAGCGGCCCTAAATTGGAGCCCTGTGGGAAGCCAGATGTTATTAAATATTGCTTAGAGGAGAAGTCGTTGTAAGTTACATAGTTGATTCTGCCAGTAAGGTAAGATGTCATTAATTGCAGCAATGAAGGGGAAAGCCGATAGCACTCAACTTCTGAATCAATAAGGAAAAGTCGATGGAATCAAAGGCTCTCGTGAAGTCGGTATAGATCACGGCCAACTGTGAGCGCTGATCAATAGTCTCGCAAATCGTTTGTGTTATGCAAGCAAGATTAGTAACCCTTGATCCACCCTTCATATAACCATGCTGGTGCCAAGATAATTTGATTTTGATACTACTGTAGATAGAATCATATAAAATGTGTTCAGAAACCTTTGAAAAATTACTCAATACAGAAATAGATCGATAGTTTGTGATCACCTCTGGTTTGCCTTTTTTGAAAACTGGCGTAATTCTAGCAATCTTCGAAACCATTGGAAAGACACCGTATTTTATACATAAGTTATAGATAGCACATAGTGGGATAGCTAGAGCCATACGACAGTCTTTTAGGAAGAATGAAGGAATTTGATCCTCACCGGCAATGGAACCACTTTTAAGCTTAAGGATGCTGTTAACAACCTCTGTCTCAGTAATAATTTGTATACGAAAAGAATCATGAGGGGAGAAAGTGTCAGAAATACCGATCTCGTTGCTAGGTATAACATTTTTAGTAAATGCATCCGCAAATGCATCAACTGTAGTTTTCGGTTCGTTGAACTTTGTGTCACCATGAGACAATTGCCCTGGAACGCGTAACTGACTCTTTTTGTATTGATATATTGCCAAAATGCTTAGGGTCAGACCTCAGATTAGTTTGAATTTTATTGAGGTAGGCTGCGTGAGAGATGCTTATTTCTTGTTTAGTAAGTTTACGTAATCGCGCAAAATCTTCATAAAACCTAGGACTGCCAGTAGTTACCCACTTTCGGTGATAGTAACTCTTCATTTTAAGTTTATTAATTACAGGCTTGCTGAATCAAGGAGGATAAAAGGTCTATACTGAGAGGTAGGTAACAGATTTACTCACTACTCTGTACAATGTTTGATAAAACAGGTCGACAGCTGTATTCACATCCTCCGCGCTCAAAACAGAGTTCCAGTCGGCATCGAACATGTCACCGTAGAGAGTATTAAAATCAGCACGAGAAAAGTTGAAGCGTAGATTGGTATTCGTCAGAAAACGTTTCATTGAAGATGCACATGGAACACTTAAGAAGATATGCAACGCTGAATGATGTGAGTGCTCAGGAACAATAGGACCAGTACAGTGATCGACTAATACGTGAGAATCAATGTTGCAAAACACGAGATCAAGAAGGCGTGAGTTAATATTGAGAATGCTATTAAATTGGTTAAGAACTATGGATAAAGTAACATTGTTTATAGATATATATTTAGGATCGGTAACGTTTGGAGGAAAGTAACTTCTTATATTGAAATCGCCGACCAACATTAGTGGAACATCTGAAATTACCAGCTCAAGAGCCTCAAGGAAAAGAGTAATGTCGTCCGCCGACAGATATGGTGGTACATACACTGCTACAACCATAAAGCGGAAATTCCTGACTAAAGTTATCAGAGAAAGGATGCTCAACGATTTCACATGATATAGTTGCACCAAGCGCAATAAGAACACCGCCTCCCCTACTCAACCCAGCAGCCTCACAATTTCTATCCTTACGAAAAATAGTATAAGATCGAGGTATGAATTCACTATTCTCACCATCAGCAGATAACCAAGTCTCAATGAAAATTATGATACTGAAATCGGAAACAAAACGATATTCATATATTAAATTAAGTTTAGTCCTAATCCCACGTAAATTCTGATAATATATGCCTACTTGCGTGTTAATATTACTATTGGGGCTAATTAGTTTTCCTGTGTCAACAACTGGTATGCCGTTTTTATATTTCACCACCAATTCTGTCTCGCCAGTCTCTAGACGTCGCGTCGTTCACATTCAGATTTAACTAATTGGAATAATTTACGCTGCATCAGTGTTTTGTCGCTAGACACTGAAATATTGCGAAATTTTTCGAAGTTTTTAAGCTTTTTACAATTGCAGAAAGCTGTTGATACAGAATCGGCAGATGGCAGACGAACCTTAATAGGACGTTTCATAATCGGCTTAGTAATATCAAACTTACCTAAGCGAATTGGTGCAACATCATAAGTGATTCAATATTTCATTAATTGACAGTTTATTATCTATTTCCTGATCTCGCTTAGAACCACGGTTTGTTTTGATAAGACCGTAAATAATTCAATTAGTACTACGACGTTGCCGTTCGGATAATTCAGATATAATTTTTTCATTATTGTAGAGAACATCTAACTCAGAAGCAAAACCGGAAGATATCTTACATTCAAGCTGCTTGTTTTGATTTTGCAAAGCAACGACAGCTTTAAAACTATTAAGGTCATTACCCTTACGTGAGCAGTCAGAACACGACCAAGCAAGACCAGTTTTATTGTGAATTTTCAGCGCTTCAGCTTTTGAAATATCTACCCAATCAATTTTATAACAGTGGTCACAAATTGCACAATTAACAATTAAATGTGGCTCGGCGCTACAGCCGCGGCAGGTACATTTTTTGTTCATTTCATAGCAACTAGTACAAAGAAGCTATAAGGATCTAACGGGGACACTCACTTCACCTTACAGCTGCCCGTCTCAGGGACTTCAAAACAAACTTACACAGGAAAGAATGGGTAACGGAGAGGATCGGCAACAGATAAAAATGGAAAAAGGAGAACGAAAATATTGTACGCCAGATACTATATTGAAAAAGAAATAAAACAAAAATGCACGTGCAAGAAACAAATACGTGTACCGAATTCAAGTAAAATTGCTTAAAGCAGGAACGTTATTAAGAATTTTGAATTTTACTTAATACTCACGAGCAGAAAAGTTCAAAATGGTGAAATACACAAGTTTTTAACAACCAATTAACTTACATTAGTATTAACCGTAAACTCACAGGGCTACGAAAACACGTGTATCTCACATGCAAGTACAGTACAGTAGTAAACTGGGTAAGCTTGATCTACCAAAAACCTCTATTACAGTCAAGCAAAGTAAAATGTTTTGATCCATCAATTTTCACAAGTATTTTCTCTATTGTTTTTAACCCTAGAATACTAACGCTATTTCATACTACGTTAATACTAACGCCGCGTAAATTTTACGTACTATGGAGTTTTTCCTAAAACGCTTTAATTAATGTGATTATTTCTGTAATTTTTTTTATTTTATTACATGTTGTTTATTAAATAACAAAAGTTAACTTATTATACATATTAAGGACTAAACAAAAACAATACTTAAAGTAAAATAAAAATTCATGTTTACTTTGCTGCAATAAAATAAATGCTCCCATGTGTACATATATCATCAGTCCTCGTTAATGCAGTCTTTGCATACTTTTATTTGATGCTCCCCACATAGTGCCACGCTTTTACAAACATGACAATATGTGGTTGTCATGCACTTCTTTGAGTGGTGACAAAATTTGCAATATGTCCTCTTTCCCTTTTCTCGAGAATGTTCTTCGCAAGCCGGGTCGATGTGAACAATTTTTGTTATACTTTCTTTTAATTTTGATGACAAGCTGAAGGTGGTGCTCAGTCATTGTTCCTGCCATGGCCGGGTAAGTTGTTCTTGTAGTTTAAGCATAAATTCTATTCTTTTCATTGGCTTAACCCCTCTTTGCACTGTGTTATGGCTATAAATAACATAAGAATTAACTGTTGCAATATTCAGCATGTTATAGAAAAAACAAAGAGGCCAACGTCTGGTTTTTCGATTACAGCACATGTTCTGACTTTTCTGGTCAAACGTACCAACCGCACCTTTAGTGCAATTATAAGTGTGCACAATTTCTGGTTTTCCAGTTGTTGAGTTAAGTGCACCATTGAAATGTATTGTTGATATCAATAAAACATTCTGATTTTGTTTTGGTATAAAAGACACCTCATCATAAACAAATCGAGAAGATCCAATACTATGCGACTTCAGATCAATTAGTTTTGGGAGTATTTCTGCCTTGTTTTTGCGTAAAGTGCCCACAATAGTTAAGCTGTATGGGTTTTCCAACAGATTTTGTGCTAATGGAATGCTGATGAACCAGTTATCCATTGTGATGTTTCGGTTGCTTCCGTAGAAAGGTTTCGTCAGTTTCCCAACATAGTAAGTGGCCAATGGCTCCCTTCAGTACTAGTTGACTTGCCAAGGTAAGGTTCGACATTTATTGTATTATTTTGTAGCATTAACGTAAGTATGTAAGTATGTAAACGTAAAGTATGACAATTTTTATCCCAAATTTGTTTGGCTTATTGGGGATGTATATTTTAAATGGGCATCTACCACGAAAGCCAACTAGCTACTCATCTATTGTAACATAGGAGCCAGGCTTAAAATTTATTTTGCATTTGTCTTGTATAGAATTATCCCAAATTTCTGAAATTGGAGCAAATGAGGTTTTTTATTCTTGCGCTCTTCTCGCGTAGTGTGATCGTCAAATCGCAGTGCGTTTAATAGGAATTCGAACCTATCTTTACTCATTGTTGCTCTGTATCTATCTCCCGAATAAGAAGTGTCAAATAAGAGATTAGTAGTAACAAGTAAGCTGCAGACAAGATAATAAACCCAACAGGGCTTTCAACTACACCAAATGTGTATCTGAAAATGTGGCTTTTTTCAATTTGTATTTCTGTCTTAGCTGAGAAATTTTTAAATTTGTGTGATTCAAAATTGTATTAAATATATCTTCAGTCATAAATAAATTAAATATATCTTTTGGCTCTATAGCCTCCTTTGCTGAGGTCGTTGGGCCTAATTAAACATTAAAAAAATTTATTTACAAAAATAACCAATGCTGTTATTACTTTCCTACCTGGCCGGATATATATATATTTCCTGAAGCGGATTTATTGCATTCCGCAATGACAAGTTATTCCAAACGTGGCCATTCTTGTCTAAAGTTACGCTATTTTCTGGTTCTGCATTAGCTACAGGAATTTCTTCTGTTAGGTTCATTTTTTCCGCTTATTACTTTTTGGTAAATATGAAGTTTTCCGTGATGTATCAAAGGCTTCTACCAATTCTTTTTCGATGTCATTTTCATCTGCTACAGTGGGACACCAATTCTTATCAGCGAAAATGTCGTCGCTGTCAAAATCCTCCTCCTCTTTATCACTGATATCACTACAGTCGCTAGAGTTTAGTAATGCCGCAACATCTTCACAGTTGAGACCGCGCTTGGAATTCATTTGTTTTTTATTTGCCATTTTCAGTCACTACGTGAAATACTCTACAAATTTATACTCTTATTACTAACGCCACGTAAAACTTACGTGCACAAATTATGCTCTTACCGCTAACATCACGTAAATTTTACGTATAGCCTTTTAACGTTCACGTTCTTAAAGCAGTTTAATGACTAAATGTGCTTTGTTTATGCTTTTGCGCTTGTTCAAAAACTATTGAAAAAGCACTTGTTGAATTTGGTACTGTTAGGCTGCTGTATGCTTACGTAGCAACAATATTAAAAAAGAAAACTACACCTAAAATTTTCGTGGGTTAGTATTCTAGGGTTAAAGGATAATGCCGCCTTTCAATATTTCTATTTAACTTAGAAGGATCTATGCATATATGTACGTAGCTTGTTGTTTTTCATTACTATTACCATGTTGCTTAGTACTGGTGTTGGAGTTTTTATTGCTTCAAACACATCTAGTTTGACCATCTTAGCTAGTTCAGTTTTTACCTCGTTTCTAGTACTATATGAAATTTTCCTAGCAGGTTTTATGTCAAAATTTGCATCTTTCTTTAAATCGATGTTATACATAAAGTTCTTTAGGCAACCTAATCCATTGAATATTTCATCATTGCATGCAACTGATTCTATTCTAGCAATCAGCCCTATCTCTTCACATGATTTTAATCCAATAATAGGTGTAACATTTGCATCCGCCACTTTAAAATTAATTTCCTGCCTTTTATTTCTAACTTTGGTATCTATGGTATAACCTCACCTAGTACACTGATTTCCCATTATCGTATCTAACCAACCTTATTGTTTTTGATTGTTTTAATGCTGTAACGACTTCTTTAGGGAACACGTTAGACCGTGATCCAGTATCTAATATCATTCCTATTGTTTGGTTTCCAATTTTAACTACACTATTCTTGCCCATTATAACCTCATCAATGTATAAATTTTCTTCTTCAGTATTACTACCACTATCTGGAACTGTTTGTATTTTCTTTTCTGACCCTCCTTTGTGTCACAGAATCAGACAGGTGAGACAAATGGAAAATACAGGGAACAAAGGAAAAATGCAAAAGAATTCAATGGAATAGTCTTTAAACAAATGGAAGGAAAAACTAATAATTGAGAGATGGAAAGAGTATTTCAATGAATTGTTAAATAAAGATCATGAATATGAGGAGGAATGTTATACCGAGGAAGAAAACAAATACATCACGAGCCACCACAGATATCACACATATCATTAAGAACTTAAAAGTAAAAGAGCCCTGGACCAGATACTATTATAACAGATATGTTTAAGTTTGCAGGGAATAAATTTAGAAACAATATACCACCTAACAGAATAAATGGCGGACAGAGTATATGCTAACAATGGAGGGAGGCGATAACATGTCAAATATTCAATAAAGGCAGTAGATCGGAATGTATTGCCTTACTTCATGTGACAATCAGTCATTGCCAATGGCCATTAAAAACAAGCTGAGGATGAGTACAGGAAGAAGTGTCGTTGAATACCAATGCGGATTTAGAAAGGGAAGAATCGGCCAAATTTTCACGCAGGCAGAGAGTCACGAGCATAAAAAGTCAACATTTGTAATGTGTATAGACTTCAATTAATAGAGTTGAATTCTGCAAAATAATAAGTAAACTAGGATTAAGCCCTAAAATAATTGGCTCTCGTAAAGATGACGCTGTACTCTACAAAAAATAGAGTAAAAGCGGTTTGAAGAATATCGGAAAATTTTGAAGTTGAAACAGGACTATGTTATTTAATATAGCCCTTGAAGAAAGGATAAGATGAACCGCAATAAATAGAGGAAGCCTTATATACTACAGAATCATCAATGCTTGGCCATCGCGAACATAGTGGCTATTATCAAGAGTAAGACTGAACCTAAGGTAATGCAAAAACAGCCGAAAAAATTACAAATAAGTAACGCGAAAACAAAATATATGGTGTGGGATGATATGAACTTTATGGACTATCAGCAAATGGAAATACAGATCAGAGAACATAAAACACGAATTTGAAGAAGTGGAGAGATTCGACTATTTAAATACTGCTTTTACTAGAAAATCGGAAACAAAAGATATCTGGAGGATAGACAATCAAAGATTCACCAAAACCAAAGCAATAGGTGGAAAAAGAGAAGAGGCAGGTCGAAGAAAAAGTGGAAAAATGAAGTGGAAGAGAACCTTAGGAGTTTAAATTTTACTAAACTATAAAATAAAATCAGAGGACAGAACTAAATGGATAAAAATAGTAAATCAAGCTATGCACCTATAAGACCTATATGTACATTTCTATGTTGTTTTGCTATTTACTACTTTCTTGTTTTTGTGTGGTCATTTGTTTTTTATATTAATAAAAACGAATTGCCACATGTATTGCGGAGCATCACTTGAGGACAGCTCAACCGATTTGGTTGATTTCTTTTGTTGTGTTTGTAATTATCAGGAGAAGGTTTGTATGTAAGAGAATCTTAAAAATTTTAATGGAAAAGTTGGAAATTTTGATGGTATTTTTATAAGAAACAAGCATCTTTATGTCAAATTTGACGTTTCATTACGTGAGATGAGGCACAGTTTGACAGTTCTGCGATATGGCTATCACATATTTTCATAACATCCAAACATTATTCGTCCCTTAAATTACCATGAGCCAGAACTAATATCTTAATAAAGTCTTCTCTTTATGTAATGTCAATTAATTTTAATGTATACTATTCAGAACACTTTTAAATTTAAAGTGAAATGGCTTACTTTGGAATGACTTTTGTTTTTAATGTATTTTATTAGCACGTTATTGCGTTTTAATGCGGAATATTTTATTTATTTTCCATGGTTTTGACTCCATTATGTCATCATTTTTTATTACATGTACTTATGTATCTAAAAGAATTCTCTTTATTTATTCTATTCTATTTTTTTGTATTAGATACTACACATTTGTATTTATTATAATGTGTTGTCCTGTAATTGGCGTCATGCTATTGGACAAATAAAGAACTATTATTATTATAACAAAATAAGAAAAGATGCAGAGCTTAAAGGTCTTGCAACCAAGCAATTAAAAACCATTAAAAAAAAGAAGTGTGACATGTTGCGAAGTGATTTTATTGTGGTGTGCTGGAGAGATTAATTTGGTGTATTTGGAAAAGTGCCACCAATAAGGCGTCGAAATATGGGTCTGCGTACGCCCAATGCAAGAGAATTACATAATCATCCAGTCAATGAGACTAACGAAGAGTGTAGACACCGTTTAGGCGCTAATCGAATAAGAATTTCCAATCGCGAACAATTATGACTCCGAAACAACGGATACAGTCGAGTTCGACTCGCTCAGTTGGAGATAACCTACAAAAATAATTTGAAACAACAACAAAACAGACGGCCCAATGTAACTCTAAAGTTAATAACGAATATGCGAGTCGTGTTACAAAATAACGAATCAGCGAAAGTGTTTTTCACGAGATTATTAGACATTGGCCATGGAAAATTTCCGGTTGACGCTTCCACTGGCCTAATTTCGTTTCCACCTAATTTTTGTTAATTCCCAAAGTCGGAAGAAAAGTTGATTACCAAAGTATTCTTGAATATTGATTCAAATTACAAAAGCCATGTATTGTTAAGCGAACGAGCTATTTTGGCAGCGAAAAATAAAGACATAGACGATTTGAACAGAAAAATTCAAAGTCAAATCGCTGGCCAATTGCATTCGTTTAAGTCAAGCGATTCAATTACCGGTTCAAATGAAGTAGGCAATTATCCAGTTGATTTTCTGAATTCGCTGTATTTGCCAGGAATGCCGTCGCACAATTTGCAGCTCAAGGTCGACTTGGTGGTAATCCTGTTATGCAATCTGAATCAACCGAAACTATGTAATGGAACAAGACTCGCTGTTAAGGAGCTGATGAATGACGCGATTGAATCGTTGCTTCATCATAGGAAAGTTCAAAGGCGAAGATGTTCTGATTCCAAGAATACCGCTGATTCCAACCGATTTGCCGTTTCAATTTGCGAGAGTTCAGTTTCCTGTTCGCTTTGCATTTGCAATGACGATTAATAAATCGCAAGGCCAATGGCAACGCCAAGTGTTTGGAATGAACCTTGAATTGCCATGTTTTTCCCATGGGCAGTTTTATGTGGCGTGCTCGAGAGTAGGTAAACCATCGGCACTATTCGTGTTGTCTCTAAACGGAAAGACAAAAATATCGTTCATCACCAAGCGTTGCTATCAACTTATTGCTTAATTTTTGTAAACATTTGTAATATTCAAATATGGGTGCTCTGAAACCTGGTCTCAACATTAAATCATAATTAAAATTATGTATCTATCTTCTATCAACATCAATTTTTTTATAAATTGACAGGACAACGACTGTCGGGTCAGCTAGTTGTATATATAATACAGTGGCGTCTAAAGTATTGAATAAATTCAGTAAAAGAGAAAAAAAAATTTTGTTGGAAGAAAACCTTGGACAGGTCGATTTTATTTGATAAAAATACTCACAACGTCATAATTGTTTTTAATAACAACCCCTAAGTTTTTTTCTTGATTTTCAGAGATGTTTCTATTGCCGTACTCACAGTATAAAAATGTTGTCATCTTACATAAGAAATTCTTCGGGTAAATGACAATGGAATGTTGGAGAACGTAAATTTGATTGTTAACGCAAAATAAACAAAAATCCTATGCTAAGCAAATATAATCTTAATAAAGAAAGTGTTCGAACTGCTATCAACCAACTTCCTGATAATACGCAAGCCTGTATAGAAATTCTTCTTAAGGCCTAATTCTGCGCATTTCATCTCTAACACGATATTCTAGTTCAGCTAAATATTGTGATTTAATGATTTAGACCTTGGTTTCAAATAACTCTATAAAAGGTAATTAATAAGGTTTGCGGATATCGCGAACCATTCTATAGGTCCTCGCCTGCCAATCCACTTTCTCGGAAAGCTATTTTTTTTTAAAATCTCGAGCTGCGTATATGTAGTGTACGGGCGCACCGTCTTGCTACTTGGATCATTGTCACATTTTTTGCAAGCTCTGGAACAAGGTCATTTACGAAAACATGTAATGTCCTGCTCCTGCGAAAGTTCCTTCAAAGAAGAAAGGCTTTACTATCGTTATCAAGTATTCTAGCCCACATGTTTAATTTCTGTCGGTATGTGCCATCCAATGAGGATTTACTTGCAACTTTAACGATTCACTATACCAATGACACAAAACATTGCCTCATTCGAAAAAGTAATGGCAGGCACAAACGTCGATTTGGTTAGCACAAATCTATTATAGTTTCACAAAACAGGTATGATATTATTCATTCTTCATAATACATAACACTATTGCCTGACTAACTTTATTACCTAATGCAACCAATCCAACAGTTTTGCGCAATTTAGACTCAATCTTACTAACTAGATTTGCTAATAAGGCGATCTGGATATTTTGCATTAAACAAATGGTAAACTGCCTTCGGAGTTCTTGTCTTATCCCTGTATCCGATGAGAATAAAAGTCTCAATCCTGTCCAACAGTTAAATATACTATAATACTTGCAATAAGATTTCTGTTCCGCTAATGTCAAGAGGTCAAGAAGTGTGAAACTGACAGTAGGGAATAATGGGCGGTTCTGGGTCAGACCCTTTTTACATTGTTCACCGTTCGGGCATCCCCGCCGTTCTCAGCACCACCTAGAATCTCCGGTGGCCGTCGTAGGGTATCTAGGATCCTTTTGTATACCTCTCTCTTTCTCGCACTCATGTAAAACGCCGTAAGAAAACGGGATATCCGCCTCTTAAAACACATATAGCTCTCTCTCTCTCTAACGATTTATCGGCAATTTTCTGTGCTTTCTTATCATGTGTTTCATATACAGTCTTTTCCGAAAGTATTCGACCATGCATAAAACAGTCGCTTGCAAAAGAAATCGCCCGGAAAAAGGGTAAGCGTAATTGTTGAAAGGTGATACGTGATGGATGACGAGCAAAAGTTAAATAACCGGTCGCAATTATTAGACGATATGTTTGAGAAATATGAAACGGCCACTAAAGACGAGAACAGATTGATAAATGAGGTGGAATATCCATTGAAAAAAAAAAGTGTTACGTATCAACCGGTCAGGTCTTCCGAAAAGCAAGGGGCCAGAAGGTTTTACCTTCAAAGAGGCTGCTTTGGAGAGGATCGCGGTAGTATGCAACGACTATCCAGCCACCCAGATGGAGCCGGCAAAGCTTAAGGCAGGCCAGGGCTCTATTATGGAGGCATATAACAGCATTACGGAGCAAGGGCTTCAAGTCCGCTTTAAAAGTACACGTATATGCGGAAGTACCGCTCTCAAAGCTGTTAAGTATAATTAAAGGAATAAAGCTGGAGAACGTACTAAGGAGGCATGAGGATCACAATAGACCTGGAAAGGTAGCAGTGGAACAGGCATCAGTGCCACCTCAAGTAATCTAACATCTAACATCTAGTACCATCTGCATTTCTTCAGCAAAATCCAATCCAGGAATCTTAATGGAATACATGCCTTGAATTGATTATTTGATAGTGTTGGTTGTTTATTATTGTTAAAAGGGTGCCATCCAGCCATCTGCAACGATTTACTCTCGTTGTTGTAAGGTAAGAGCGCCTTCATAGTACACGAAATTCCGGGTTTCATACATCGATACACTTTAACTCCGTTCAATTCATATCGTACTTGATCAAAGAGGAATGCGTATGCGATATTCGTAAGCTCACACGTACCAGTCCCCTCAGTGCTTGGATTAAATTTACCTTTCAAATATAAATAACTATCGCCAGGAATTGTATACACATCATGATTATTTATAGGTATTCATATTTCATCATTCAAATCGAAATTATTAGTTCTCAGATGATATGTAAGATATCCTTCTTTCGTTATGGCTTTGTCAAATTTAATACCTTCGTATATTGATAGCAGCTAGTGGTGATAGTAGTACTGCCGCTCCTATGCAGAAGCTCGATGCTTAATTTAAGAGTAAAGGTACTTATCTACACCTTATTCTTGAGACCTATTTTAACATATGGAGTGCTGTCCTGGCCAGCAGCAGCGAAGACAACCTTGAAGAGGTTAACAACTGCACAAAATAAGATGCTACGAGTGATCGCAAGAGCACCGTGGTTTGTCAGAAATGCACAACTCCACGAGGACCTAAATATCGCGCCTCCCGACGAACACGTGGCACACTGGAGAGGACCACTCGATCTGACAACCCGGTGCTTCAACATATTTCAGAACTTGACCAGGACAGACCCCCGCCTAAGACCCATGTACGGAAGGTGCAGACTCTCGTCGTCGATTGAAGATGTGGTACTAGTCAACCCGCCGATCAACAATCACAAAGGACGAAAGAAAACGCAGTGGCCGGATCCACACGATCAGTTTTTTCAAACTCCAGCGGTGAGACTGTGGCCGCCAAGAAGAGGACCAGGAGGCCGAGTGGCTTCGAGTCTCGGCGCCAGTAAAGATCGCAGTTCCCAGAACTTATGGAATAACCCGGTTGTACTTGTGGAGGGAACAATGTATGTGATAATCGTGTATCATGGAAGGCTGACGTCGTTATATTACGCTCTATCCTCATTGAAATCACTTTTATAATCTTTACGGGTAAATCTGATGTGTGCTTTTGTTTAGGTTTCAATACGCTATGACTAAAACCTAATATGCAACCTATAGAATCTTCCGATTTAAAATTAATTTCAAATAATTTCAAATAGCTTGATTTCACATTTTACAATTAGTGTATTATTATTATTGGGTTTGAGCGACATTGAATCCTTAGGCATTACATTCTTCAAACAGTCTTCTATATCCGTTATTTCATATAAACCTTGTAGGATTGAATCGTCATTCACATGTTGATCACTTTATTTAATAAAATATACAAAGCTAAGGTAAAACTAAATAGAAAAAATGCACAGTACACATTAGTGATACAGGCCAGCGGTCATTGCTCTCTGTCTCTCTCGTTAGTCTGTCTGTCCACTTGCGCACACACAACCGGTGGTTAACGTATCCACTTGGAAATAATTCTTGCTACACATTGCCCCTTTGGATCACACAACCGACCCAGGTGTGATACAACACGATCAAAGAATTATTTCGAGTGATTCGAAATTTTAACCGGAGGGATCTACGTGGTTCGTTGATCGCCCACGGTCTTTGTGAATCGGCACTTCGCGGTGGTACACTACGCAGTTCACTCTAAGCCGAAACAGATGCAGGCGTCGATTAAGATTCCGGAGTGGCTCGGTAAGGCCTTCCTCTGGGACGACGGGGAGGCACAGGCGCAGCTCCTGGGGTCGCTCGGGATCTTCCTCTGGGACGACTGGGAGGCACAGACGGAGCTCCTGGGGTCGCTCGCGGTCTTCCTCTGGTCCGAAGTGGATGTATTGGCACATGCGGGGTCATTTCCGATTTCCGATGTGGAAGGTTTATACGGAGCCAGTGCGGAGACATCGTATACACCACAGGATACCAATGGGTTGGATGGATCCACAACTTCGTAAGAGGTAGCACTAACAACTGGGGAAATTCTGTAAGGGCCATCCCTACGGGGTACAAATTTTGAAGTAATCCCAGCTCTAGCTCTACTCAAGACATGAGTGTTAACCAGGACTAAGTCGGATACTTTGAAGGAAACAACTCCTCTCTTAGTATCAGCGTATTTCTTACGGGCGTCTTGTTGACGTTCATGATTATCTCGCGCTTCATAAAGCTTACTAGCAAGTAAGCGGAGATACGGAGTTATTTGCGAGACAAAATTATTATTATCGATAATGCCCTTGAAATCTCGGCGTACATCATCAGGCGTACGCAATTCTCTACCAAAGGTGAGGTATGCTGGCGTATATCCAGTAGTTTGACATACGGAGGTATTTAAAGCAAAGCGAATAGAAGGCAATTTATCTTTCCAATCGGTATGATCCTTCGCTGTGAGGATGGCTACCTGCGTCTTCAAATCTCTATATTTCCTCTCTACAGGATTTGCAGCAGGATGATACAATGGAACTAAGCTTTTAGGTACTACTTGCTGTGCTTCCTCACCATCATGATCTGGTGAGTAACGATACAAAATTCCATTCATCATTAAATAACCTCGATCACTCCATCTTCTAATTTCGACCGAACATTGTTCTGGTGATTGAAAGCATTTGATAATTTGGGCGAGATCGGGATCAGACAGCTGGTTTTCTCGTGTTGTCTTCATGTCACTGACTTCGACTTAACGTATGAGCCAGGGCACTCTGACGTCCAGATACATATTCAATCGTTAAATCATAAGGTTGTAAAGCCAGGGCCCATTGAGCAAGATGTTCTGTTGGAGACTTCAATGACATTAGTCATCGAAGGGGTTGGTGGTCACTCTTCACTATGACCTTGGAACTTTTGATATATCCACGAAATTTCGAAAATGCCCATACTAACGCCAGGCCTTCGCGCTCGGTTGTATGGTAATTCATCTGCGCAGGAGTCAGCAGACAACGGGCATATTCTATGACTTTTTCCTCGGCTCCCTCCCCTTGGAGTAAAGCTGCTCCCAATTCATAGGAACTGGCATCCACTCTAATAATAAAGGGTTTGGTTGGGTCAGCTTGACGCAACACAAGTGCAGTAATCAATAACTTTTTCAGTTGATTGAAAGCATTTGCTTGATCGGGTCCCCATTTCCAATTAGAAGTTTTCCTTGTTAGGCTATTCAATGGTCTAGAAATTTCAGCAAAATTTGGAACAAATCTTCGAAACCATGAACAGGTCTGTAGGAAGCTGAGAACTTGTTTTACATTTTGAGGGGCTCTCATGTTCATAATGGCGGATATTTTATCCGGACGCGGGTTTAAACCATCTTTACTCACTATGTGACCAAGATACTTGACACTATCGGCACAGAAAGTACATTTGGCATGATTTACAAGAAGCTTGAATAACTGGAGTCTCTTAAAGACATCCTCCAAATCATTCAGATGTCTCTCGAAGGTTGGAGACATAATAATCAAATCATCTAAATATGTTAAGATGGAAATGTGTGGTAAGCCAGAGCGAAAGCGATCTGCTAAACGCTGGAATGTTGCAGGTACTGTTCGTAAGCCAAAAGCCATAGGATTGTACCTGAATGTACCAAAAGGAGTTACAAAAGCAGTTTTATCTCGGTCTGCTTTCTTGATCGGTATCTGATGATAACCACTTCTCAGATCTAAAGTAGTTATGTAGGCAGCATTCACCGTAGAATGAAGTAAATCATCTACTCTAGGTAAAGGGTACTGAACTGGAACGGTAATCTCATTTAGGCGTCTGTAATCAACGCAAGGCCTAGTAGATCCATCAGGTTTAGGTACCAAAACTACTGGAGCGGCATAAGCTGATTCACATTAATCGATTATTCCATCATCTAATAATTTATCGAGTTCTTTTTGCAGGATTTCTTTCTCACCAGGTGAAAGACGATACGGCGGCTGGTAAACGGGATTGTCATCCGTCAACTGTATGGAATATTATGCATATTGATTCCTTACTTTTCTCGAACACAGAAATATTCTGCTTCAATAATTCAGTCAGTTGATCCTTTTGCTCCGTTGTCAAGTGTGGACCATCACCATCCTGAAGAGCAACTTCAACTTGATAAATGTTGGGACCATTGTCCTTGTTCACTAGAGGTTCTGAGAAGAACTAAAATTTGGTCGAAGAATTTTCTTCGAAAAACCATTGCCACTTAGGAATGTTTAAAACTATACCGGCATCGGTAATGAAGTCTATTCCAAGCAGTGTTTTGCTATTCTTATGCTCAGGCATCACTAAGAATGTAGTAGGGATTATTTTCCCTTGAAGTACAACGTCGATTTCAAAATGTTTCGTATGTACTTGGCGTAATTGTCCATCAGCTAGAATCATCTGTACAAGTTTTTCCTTATAAGGCAAATTTCGCTCACAAAAATGCGAGTATAACAAATTCCCTGCAATGGTGCTTTTCGCGCCAGAATCGATATAGGCAAGACCTCGTCTTCCTGCGATTCCTACTTTAACCATCGGCTTAGACTTCAGGTGAATTGAACCAATTTCTGTCGTGAGAACATCTAAGCATGATGTATCTGCACTACAAACATCGGCAGCATTTACAGCTGAAAAAGGCGTACTATGTGCTGAAGTACGAACACGACAATTGGGGCACTGGAAACGTATGCATATATCCTGGCGTTCCACAGCCAAAACAACTGACATTCGCAGACGTAGTAGGTTTTGCAGAAGTGCTTGATGAAGCTACTTTGGACTGACTAGCAGCATATTTCCTACAATCTGTCTGAAGATGACCAAAATTCTTGCAAAAGTTACATTTGGAACGAATTCGTGTCTTGTCATCATTTGGGCTCGGTTGCTTAGCAACAGGTACAACCTCATTGATACTATCTTCAATGGATCGAGCTTCCTCGATTAAATCCGAAAAGGTATCAATTTGTTCCCTTGGTAACCTATGTCTGATCCTGCGATGTAGTAACCCATAAATCATGTCAATCTGATGAGTAGCATGCAATTTTGGTACGTCAGGTATGCGTGCTAAGAGCGCACGAGCAGAATTTACAAAGATATCGGTAGGTTCCTTGTCACGTTGTTGTCGAGAAAACAATTCTTTGAAAATCTGATATGGCGGCATGTTATAGCCGAAAGAATGTCGCAAATCTGCCAAAGCTCCATTCCAGGTCGATATACTCGGCTTGATTCCTTGCCACCAGATTGCAGCGTTACTGTCAAACAACATGGGTAAACCACGGATTGCATTTTCTTCCGAAATATTTACGCAATCTTTGTAAATGCTAATAGCATTGATAAAAGCCTCAACATCCTCACCTTTGTTACCAGAGAATCGCGAAGCCCTGTTCGAAAAATTCCCGCTGAGTACTGGTGATGGGGTTTGAGCTTGGAAAGTGACTAAGGCTTGAGTCATTCCATTGATGAGAGCTTGAAGCTGCTCTGGTGTCATCAACACCGGATTTGACATTTTAGAAATTGATGATTCCTCACGGGACGTATTGTGCGAACACAACGTAATAGTTCTAGTAATATAGTTATGCGCATGCACTAAATACATGAAATATCCACTGAGAGTCTATTATTATACTGAATAACAATGTGATAAATGGCCGTATAAATACTTCTACGATCGTATTCATAGGAAAATGCACAATTTTTGTGAAATTAGCAAGTCTATTATTGAGGTGCACGCACGATGAACACGTGAAAATACACTGTGGCAATTTAGACTTGAAAAGCAGTACTTACAATTTCTCTTCTTTTAATTTTTTACCTCTAACCTTGCTTATTTTATTCGCACTTGGATAGCAACATAGGAGGCGGGAAAATGGTTCTTTTGACTCTTGCATAAACAAAACTTCGTTTGCGTTGAAGAGGCCTTAAGTTGGGCGCCAATTCTTTATGTAGGACTGAATCGCCATTCATATGTTGATCACTTTATTTAATAAAATTTACAAAGCTAAGGTAAAACTAAACAGAAAAAATGCACAGTACACGTTAGTGAGACAGGCCAGCGGCCATTGTTCTCTGTCTCTCTCTCTGTCTGTCCACTTGCGCACACACAACCAATGGTTAAGGTATCCACTTGGAAATAATTCTTGCTACAATCTGTCGGAATTGTTGTAACTTTATCTTTATCGTAGTAAAATTTATTTCTATCTTCGACTATATTGGGAATCGAACTGTAGCTGTTAAACCCTATTATACCCAATGCACATTGATGGTAAGGATTTAATTCTATCGGTGGATAATAATTAGCGGAGAGCACAGAGCCCGTGCCTTTTAATATAAAAGTGTACGATATGACTGGTAGACTAGCAAGTAGCCTATGTATTATATGTTTTGTAAAAACTTTAAACAAAGATGATCTCAATTCACTGTTTTGAAATTTTGAAATTGGTCATGATTATATATTACTTTTGTTCGACGACCATTCCTATTAAAGTATTTCATCAACTCTAACGGAGGTTTCAAGTTTCCGAACGAGTCGAAATAATACAATATAGAACCCCTTTTCACAAAACAAACCCAGTGTGTTCCCGGTCCTTTATTGCTATCCAGATTAACGACTGCGCTTTCATTCTTATGAGGTGATTATGGTAAAGTATCCCTCTTAAATAAGTCAAAATGTTTTATAGGTTTACTATGTTTCAAAATATTGATATCTGTTAAAGGTCTTTGCGGCAGTCTCATTAGTTTTTTGATGAAGAGGGTTTTATATACAATCCCAATCCCTTCTTGTACGGTTTCATGTATAAACCCTTAAAGTCAATTTTGCATCGTCTTTAATATCCCCCTTGAATTTCTTGAGAGCTTTTTTTACCTTTGCAAATATCGCGTTCCTAAACGGTTTCTTTCCCCCTTTTCTTTTTCTTTTTAAACCCATACCTAATTTTTGTTTAGTCTTCGTCGTGTTGGTAACCATCCACGCAGTGGCCCTTTTACCTAAACTGGTGTGTTTTGCTTTAACACGTGACCAAGCTCGTTCTTCTAAAACTTTATCCGCCTTATCTCTATCTTTTAGGTCCTTGGACTGTGAATATGCAATATCGTGTTCCCTACACGCCGAGTCTAATGGATTTATATCGATATCACCTCGCCCCAATCGTTTCTGAAGTTTCGTACCTGGTCCACAAAACTGATAACCAATTATATGTAATTCAGTAGGTAAATTATTGATCAGGGAATTAATTACACCTCCACCCTCTCTAAATGCTAACATTGAAATGAAAAAAAGAACTATATATGTGGGTATTGATTTATTGCTGCTTTAATCACCATGCAACTCGTGAAATAGAAGGGCGTGTTAGAAATTATCAATTTGGATGATGGTAAAAATACAAAAGGTTCCGGCAGACACGGTAGTCTACTTTTAAATTCAATACATTGTATAATTTGCGGTCCTTCGAATTGCGGTAAAACCAACGTTATGCCTTCACTCTTGTTTAATGTGAATGGTGTGAGATTTGAAAATGTATATGTTGATTCAAAGTCTTTGTATCAGCCTAAATATAGACTGCTGGAGAACATCTTACGGAACGTTAAAGATATAACATGTTTTCCTTACAAATTATAAATCCGGCACATGCTAGGACCGACTCGATATTTATTTTTGACGATGTAGCTTGCGATAGATAAGATAAAATTAGAGAGTACTTTTGCGTGGGAAGACGTAAAAGCGTTGATACCTTTTACCTATGTCAAACTTATACTCGTATACCTAAACATTTAATCAGAGAAGATGCAACAGGACAATACTAATCCAAACAGAACGATACTAAACTGCGTCACATTTACGATGATCACGTGGGCACTGACATGATATTTGAACAATTTAAGGTGATGTGTAGCGAATGTTGGAAAGATAAATACGGTTTCTTAATAATAAAAAGATAGGAAGTCTAAACACAACGTATCTGAAATCGAATTTCGAGCGACGGTTGCAAGATGTCGAAAAACAACTCACCGATGTTGTCTTCGAAACAATGTTTGACACGAAAACCGACGAATTGAGAGTGGAGTTGAATCGAGATATTAAGGATTTGAAATCGACTATCTTGGAAACACGTAATATTGTCGACGAATTTAATACCAAAATAAATAAACCCAAGAAACAAGATACTGAGATACCGACGAGTATTCAACCCTAACAAAGACACAAGATAGTGAGATACCGACGACGAGTATCCAACCAACCAAATCTGAGGCTCAAGATACAAAGATACCGGTAAGTACTCCAGTTCCCATTCTTACTATTTTTCGAAAATGTGTTTAGTTAAACAGGATATTGTTAATGAAATACATCGACCGGCCCGAAGAATTTTTTCGAGAAGGCGTGTGATATTAAAAGGTATCGATGATTCATGGTAGGCTGACTTGGGCAAATCTACAAATTTCACCGGCGATAGTCGAGGTCACAAATAAATACTCATCATTATAGATTGTTGCTCAAAATATCTATGACAACCTATTAAAAATAAAACGGCACAGGACGTGAGGAATGCAATGCAGAAGATACTTAAAGGCTTCCACGAATCTACAAACATATTCCGACAAAGAATTTTATAATATACATTTCCAAAAACTTCTACAAAACTACGACACAAATCCATTATTCAACATTTAGCATTAAAAAGGCTTCAATTGTGGAAAGTGTTATTCGTACTATTAAAGATAAACCGAGATAAACTGTATAAAGCGTTTAGTAATAATAATAATAATAGTGGCTTGACACTCCCTCGGGCGAGGGAGGGGGATTGCACCGCTTCGTCTGTGAAGCTTCCTAGATCCATTGGCCGGGGTGGATCAATCCCCACTTCTCAAAGTTCCGACTCGCCTGCTAATATTTCGCCACAGACTTCTGTCCGCCGTCTTCCGCTGCCAGTTCTTTATTCCAGCCCGTTTTAGATCCTCTTCCACTTCCTGTAGCCATCTCGATCTTAGTCTTCCTCTTCTTTTTCTACCACCTGGTTCCCATCGTAATACAGAGAATATCGTCGAGGAATCTCCCGCTCTTCATACATGCCCTATCCATTTTACCCTTTGCTCTTTGATCCTATTTACAATATCAATACCTTCCATTTCCCGTGCTATTTCATGATTCATTCTTTCTTTGTACTCGTTTTCATCAATCTTCACTGGTCCTAGTATTGTTCTTAGTATTTTTCTTTTAGCTATTCTCAGCTTTCTTCATCTTTTTGGACATGCTCATGATTTCTGCTGCGTATAGTACGGTTGATCTTATTATTGTCTTATAGAGGTTCATTTTTGTCTTTTGTTAGGATTTTGCTTTTTGGTAATTTATGTTGGCATAGAAAGCTCTATTTAGTGACATTATTTTTCCTTCAATTTCGTCCCTGTCTCCACTAGCAGATATCCTCACACCTAACTCCTCAAGTGCTTCCAAATTGTTATTACCTATTTTGATATATTTCTTTTCCAGTTTCTTTCTAAATCCCATTATTTTTATTTTATTTTCATTTAAATGTAGTCCCATATTTTTCCTTCTGTAATAAAGATTTGCAACATATTTTTCATTATTGCCCTGTTTTTTGTTATAATTACCACATCATCTGCATATGCCACTATTTGACCTCCTCTAATTCTAAGCGTTCCTTTGTCTATCTTTGCTAACACGTATTGCTACGCTAGGTTGAAAAGCGTGGCCGAGTGCAGTGCAGTGCAGTGCATCCCCTTGTCTGACACCTTTGTTAATTATGAACTCTTATGTTTCTCCAAATTGTGTTTTTATGCTAACTGCAGTTCTTTTCATCGTCATCATTATCAATCTTCTCCATTTTTGTGTTATTTTTAATTCCTTTAATGCCAGTATTAGCTGTGTTCTATTTATTGAGTCAAATGCTTGTCGAAAATCTATGAAAGGCATCTCAATTTCTAACTTGTATTCATGGCCATGGTTATTTGTTTTATTGTGTGAATTGCATCTACAGTCGATCTTCCTTCCGTAAATTCACATTGATATTGTCCTATAATGGTCTTATTCTGATTTACCAGTTTTTTTGTATTAATGTGGATAGTATTTTATACGCCGTACTTAGTAGTGTAATTCCCCTGTAGTTATTACACAATTGTTGGTTTCCTTTTAATAAATTGTTACAATTTGTCCATTCTCCCAATCTTCCGGTATCTTTTCTTCTCTCCATATTTCTAGTATTAGTAAATGCAAGCGGTTTTGTAGTTCATCGCCTCCATACTTCAATAGTTCCATATTTATTTCGTCTTTTCCCGGTGCTTTTCCATTCCGGGTATTTTTTATAATTAATTTAATTTCTTCTAGAGTTGGTTCATGTATTGCTGTTTCTTCTAAAGCATGTTCCATTTCCTCTTCTATTTCTTCTACGTTGCCTTCACAAGTAGTTAATAGTGTCTTAAAGTGTTCTACCCATATCGCTTTATATTCTTCTTTATTCTTTGCCGCTTCACCCTCCTTGTCCTTAATACCTACTGCCTTACTTTTATACCCTTTATTTCTTTCTATAAAATTCTTTTGTGTTCCTATTAATTCTTTCTTTCTCAATTTCCCCTAATTCATAATCTATCCAGTCTCTTTTGTTCTTTCTTATAAGTTTTTGCACTCTCTCCTCGTCTCTTCATACTCTTTTCTATCTGTATCTCTCCCTGTTCTTATCCACTTAATCCTTGCTTGGATTTTTGTTTTCGACATTTCCTGGCATTCTTCATTATACCACTTTTTTCGGTTCCCTTTTTGGTTCTGCCAATTTCTTCTTCTGCTGCCTTATTTATATAATTTTTATGTTTGTTCCACTCTGTCTCTATCTCAGTGTCTTCCTCAATATTGTCTAGTATTTGTCTTTCGACATTTGATTCAAATGCTTTTCTTTTGCCTGTATCGTTTAGTTTGTCTATATTCCATTTTTTATGCTCTGGATCTTCACTACCTTCTTTATTTTCTGTCGCAACGTTCCAGTTACCATATAATGATCGGAATCTGCACAGGCTCCTCTAAATGTACGTACATCTTTTATTGAAGATTGTCTTTTTTTGTAATTAAAATATGATCTATTTGTGTACAGGTTCTCTTGTTTGGTGATATCCAGGTTATCTTGTGATGCTTTGGGTGTTTATGCTTTGTGCTGCTTAGGACCATGTCTGTTCTCATTGTTAAGTTACATAGCCTTTGACTGTCGTTCGTTTTCCCATGTATGCTGTGTCTACCCGCTACTTCTTTTAAGTAGTGTTCTTTCCCTATTTGGGCGTTGAAATCTCCTAGAACTATTAAAGTATCTTCTTGAGGTACCCTTTCTATTTGCTCTTCAACCTGCTCATACAGTGCCTCTTTTTCGCCTTCTGTTGCATTTTCAGTTGATGCATATATGTTTAGAAACGATAAATTAAAAGGTTTTGCTTTGATTCTCAGGTACACAATTCTTTCATTTATCGCTTTAAAGTCTATAACACTGTTTTTAAATTTCTTCATCATTATAAATGCCACTCCGTATTGTCCTTGTTTCTTACCCCTGAGTAATATATCTCAAAATCCTCTTTACATATGTTCTCTTTTCCCTCCCATCTAATTTCCTGAATTGCAGCTACATCTATTCTATATCTTTCTAGTTCTGACTTTACTTCGAATAGTTTACCAGGTGTTAACAAAGGTCTGATATTCCAGGTACTAATTCTCATTTCTTTATGTCTCCTTCTTTTCTTATCACTCATTGAGTTTCTAATTTTCCCTTTATTGTTTGTACTTCTTACATTAACTAGTATCTCTGTCCATTTCCACGCCTAGTCGTTTTCAAGGTTTTTGGAGTGGCCCGACTTTTTACAACTGATAGTTTTTTTCTTGGCTGCTTTTGCTGTCTTTTTCTCCAAACCATCCTCCTCCTCATTCCATATAATTTCCTGTCCTTTCACTATTACTTTCAAAAACCTATTTTTGCTATGGCTCCTTTGTTACCATCACAGATATGTGCTAATGCCGAAACCGTTCTTAGACGTTATTTGCGAATGGGAAGGTTAAAAACCTTCCAAACAACATCCCCCCGCCCATTAGCATCGAATTTGTTTTGAAAATACTATATAAACCCGGCGCACTCACCAAAATAGAGCCAAAACAGTACACCTCTAGCCTTCGTTGCGACAGGATGTGTTTACACGCTCTGTCAATCCGTTCGCCAGTTTAGTACGCCTCCGTGCATGTGATTTAGTGTTCGCGCTGTGTCTCGTGTGCGTGTGTGTTTTCTGTGCGGTTGTTCTGTGGTTTTGTGCTGTGCAGTGTTCGCGCATTGTGCCGCATTGCTTCTTTTGAAGCAACGCAGTTCGTCGCACTCCGCAGCGTACTAGGATTTATTCCTAGCGGCCAAGAGGCCCCCACGGCCCCTTCAGGACCGTCTTCTCACCGTCCAGCGGCAGGAGCCGCTCCCAAAACCACCACCACCTCCAACAACAGGAATGCAGCAGTGGACAATGCAAGGGATCTTGCAGGTGTCCGAGAAGAAATCGCTCTCTTACAAGAAGCGATCGCCTAGATGTCCAACTCCGACTCGGATATGGAGGTAAAAACCATCACGTCCGAGTCATCGAGTGACTCATCTTCACCCGACGATGACGATTCAGACAACGGCGAATTCACCGTTGCTAAGAAACGTCGACGCCCCCAGACATCCGCAGCTGCTAAAAAACCAAGCGTCGAAGGAGCCGAGACTAAGCGAGTACCAACTGGTGGTACTGGCCTCCAATCTGTCTCGTCCACGGAGGTTCACCCCAAACTGAAAGGCGGCCATGTGCCGCCCGTCATTTGCGGGATAAATCGAAGTGAAGTTCGCTCCGGACAGAAATCCTACGGCGAGGAATCCACACCAACAAGTCGGTGAACACCAACATCGGCATAAGGATTCTGCCCACCATTCCGAACGATTATCGCGCGCTGGCAAGTGCATTATCAGCGTTAAAATACGAATATCACTCGTACGCTCACCCGGAAGCGAAACCATACAAAGTCGTGCTGCGAGGTGTGGGAGAATTTCACTCTGAGGAAGACGCCGCCGAGGATCTCCGGCAGCAGGGATTCAAACCTATCCAATGCAAACGCATGGCGAAGGGTCAAAACCGCACTCCGATCCCTCTAGTTTTCGTAGAACTACAGAAAACTGAGGAATCAGCGAAAATCTTCGCGATTAAAAACGTTTGCGGGCTCGAAATTACCGTCGAGTCTAAAAACGTCTCCAAGGCCTTCGCCACACAGTGTCATCGCTGCCAACTATACGGGCACGGACAGAGAAACTGTCACGCCGTGCCTCGCTGCGTAAAGTTCATCCCTCATCGGCCTGCACCAAACCGAGGAATGATGTGGCCACTTGCGCCCTATGTGGCGGCGCACACCCCGCCAACTACAAGGGATGCCCAAATGCGCCGCACAGCTAAGTCTGTTTCCTCCGTGGCCGAGCCTCAGCCAGGGCCCTCCAATGCTCCGGGAAAATCTACCCCGGCACCTCCAAAACCACCCTCGATTCTTCTAAAACCACCCCCGGTTCTTCTAAAACCACCCCCGCCGTCTCCTTCTCTCAAAAGGTGAAAAGCGTCACTGTTGCCACTCCGACGAAAAACGCGAAGTCTAAAAAAGGAACCCCCCACCCCGCCCAAAAGAACGCAGGTTCCGGCGAAAAGTGCCGTTGCTTGCGCCCCTCCCCAGCCCCACGGTCCGTCCCCTCCAAAACCGGGTCTCCCAGCCGGCAGCGGAACCGCAAGGCACCTTCGCTCAAATTATCGCCCTGGCGTCCAAAGTCAACTGGACCAAAGCGTTCGAGGTGGGGATGATTCTCATCCCCCAACTGCTGCCGCGTAAATCGCTAGTAGAGGCTGGTACGGTGTTCGCCAGTAACATTTCCAACATTCTATCGATCTTTAATGAATAGACACCAAAGGCTCCCGCAATCTCTACAGGCAGCATTCTGGAATGCAAACGGTCTCCCGTCGCGGAGGGATGAGCTGCTGAAATTCGTTCAGAGAGACCAACTGGACGTAATTCTAGTATGCGAAACCCACCTCCGCCCTTCCAATCGATTCAGCCTCCCCAACTTCAGCTTCTACCGATCAGACAGGGGACACGGTAGGGGCGTTGGCACGGCGATTTTCATCAAGCCATCGTTACGCCACCATGCGAACGTCACTCCATTTCTGCGTCACATTAAAGCAACAAGCGTCACCGTCGAGGCAGCTTCCGGAGCCTTAAAGCTCGTGTCGATCTACAACCGCCCCGGCGTTCGCATTCTTGAAGAGTATCTGAAGATCTGGGAGAACTCTTTCAAGATCAGGGGACCACCGTCGTGGCCGGAGACCTGACCGTGAAACATCCGTCGTGGAACTCGCTCCGCGCTAACGCCCAAAGGCAATCTTCTTCGCCGTTACGCGGACGAGCACGAGCTCATGATCGCGGGGCCAGTCGAGTCCGGCCAACGGATGGGGAGATGTTCTCGATATCGCCGTGATGAAAAACGTCACCATGGCTTTCGAAGTCACCACCCTTAACGAGCGCTCTTCGACCACAACCCAGTACTTCTTCAACTGGGGGAGGGAGCTGGAAACCCCGACGTCCCGTCCACCCGAACAGTAATCTCCTGGCCGGCCTTCACGGCCCACATCAAGGGTAACTTACCCCCATCACGGCGATTGAAAATCCCGACCAGCTCGACTCAGCGATCACCACCCTCAGCGAGAGCATACTGAGCAGTCTTCGGTATGCTTCAAACACCATTCCCGTACGTGACAAGAGGACATTCATTCCCCAGGATACGAGAAAAGAACCGCTGTAGGAGACGATGGCAGCGGACGCTCAATCCCGCTCACAAAGCTGAATACAACAGGATGGCACAGCAAGTGAAAGAATCCCTCGCCGACTTTCGTGCAAGGCGATGGGATAACTTCATGGAGGAAGCTTCAGAATCCTCCAGCCAATTCTGGAAAACCGTCAGGATCGTCAAAACAAAGAAATTCCCCCACGCCTCCCCTTCACGCTCCACAAGGCATTGTCTTCACCTTGGAGGACAAGGCCGAAGCTTTGCTCCCTCCCTGGAGTTGCAGTGTAGCCCAAACTACGAGAACGCGGACATCGACAATATTAGTCGCGTCCACGGTAGGGTAAGGCGCCTGCTCTCCGGGGAGGATCATGTCTACATCCCTCCCACTTCACCCGAGGAAGTAAGGGACATCCTCAAGGGCCTTTGCCCGAAAAAGCCCCAGGTACTGACGGAATCCCCTCGCAGGCAATCAAAGTCCTGCCGAGGAAAGCCATCTCTGCCATTACCGCCATCGTAAACGCCATCATCCGTCTTCGATATTTTCCGCCTCTCTGGAAAGTCGCCGACATGGTCGTCATTCCAAAACCCGGTCAACCCCCATCTGGCCTCAGAACTATCGCCCCATCAGTCTTCTCCCTGTCCTTGGAAAAGTAGCAGAACGTATTCTGCACCTCCGACTCGTTCAGGAGGTCGATTCCAAGGACATCATCCCCCTGCCCAATTCGGTTTTCGTAAAGGACTGGACACTTCGCTTCAAGTTCTCCGTCTCGTGGAACACATCAAGGGTGGATTCAATAACCACGAATTCACCGGCGCCGTGTTCCTCGACGTCTCTAAACCCTTCGACAAGGTTTGGCATAAAGACTTAATCTACAAGATGCACAGGGTCGGCATTTCTATCGGTTATCTTCGCCTCATCTCCTCTTTTCTCCGCCAAAGAAGTTTCCGAGTCAAACTTCAAGACCACCGTTCTCACCCAAGAAGCATGTCGGCAGGTGTCCTTCAAGGTTCTGTTCTGTCCCCCCTCCTCTTCAATCTCTACATGAGCGACATTCCTACCGTCCCGCACGTTCATCTCGCAATGTACGTAGATGACGTGTGCCTCTTCTCCCACTCCAGAAGTCCAAGAATCATTGAAGGTCGTCTTCAAAATTCCCTGGAGCAGTTAGGTTCGTGGTACGACAAATGGAAAATAGCAATCAATCCGGGGAAAAGCACGGCGGTGCTCTTCTCGCGGACTGGTCATCGTTGGCGGGTACACGGGCCACCGACAGATCTTACCATCCAGGGGGAATCGTCCTATGGCGTTCCGAGGTCAAGTATCTTGGAGTCACAATGGACGCCCGGCTAACGTGGGGCTCGCATGTGCGGTCCGCGATCAGTCGCGCACGGCAGATGTCTGCGGTCATGTACGGAATGATGAATCGCCGAAGTAAGTTGGATCCTGCACGCAAGATTCAACTCTACAAGGCCATCGTCAGACCAACCATGACCTACGCGTCTGCCGCGTGGGCGACTGCGGCGAACTGCCACATGAAAAACCTTCAGACCGTTCAAAACCGGGCGCTCCGCATGGCTCTGGGTGCTGCTTGGTATGTCAGGAACGAAACTCTCCACAACGACTCCGGACTAGAGCCTCTTCAGGACTTCATCCGTCGTACCTCCACTGCCGTCTTCAACAGAGTCCAGGAACACCCCAACCCCGTCGTCGCCGAAGCCTCTGACTGGGACCCTACCCTTCCCTGGTAATACAAACGTCCCAGATCCATCGCCATCGCTCCGCTCCCACAAGGGGCATCTCCCCGCCGGGACCAACACCGAGGACAACAAGCCCCACTAAAACTGAAGGTGGATCGAGTAGCTGGATGCTCGGGTGGGCTCCTCCACAGTCGGAAGAGGTATAGGATAGTTCCTGGAACTCTGCAAACGTTCGCGACCATCGACCATCAAAATAGGGCTGCTGAAGTCAGTGCGTGTACTGAGCCAGGGAGAATCTACGGCGAACGTGGACTGAGATATCGAAACACCGTTACGTACGTTCGTTTACGGACGAAAATTGCGTGCGGAGTTTCGCCTACAGTCCGTGTGCCACAAGCGACGCGAGTTTCCAGTGCGAAGCGAACGGTATAAACCGGTGAGTTTTTGTATGATATACGCAACTAATTGACGGTAAATTTTAATAATTTTTCTGCATTCGCGGTTAACTTTTGTAACGGACAAAGATTTGGTGACGGTGAAAAGTTGATCTTATTCAATTTTTACCTTCCGAATCGAGGGAAATCACCCTCCCCGTGCGAAAGGGGCCAAAACTGTCAGATCCCTCAGATCAAACATTTTAATACACTCTAGGCCGATAGAAATAAATTAAGAATAAAATCAGAGATCGATAAAAGCAATTTATTAGACCTTTTATTTCTTTCAGACGGTGAAAGATTTACATAGTCGATTTTTCACCGTCCATTGTGTGTTTTACTTTTAGTTGCTCACGGTCCTCTTTAGGATCATCTAAATGGCATCCAGCCACCTCCCTCCCTCCTAGAGGATTTTCCACCCCTTCCTCCACAAAGCGACGAGGAGGATAGGATATCGGAAGGCTCCTCCGCTTCCGAATCCTGTCCTCCCGACCCAACTCAAAACCCATATTCCCCGATCTCGCCTGCTCCGACGAGTATCTGGAGTGAGCGGTGCGCGAACTTCAACGCGAACTGACGCGCAGGCGCAGGAACGCGCAGCGAAGGCTGCTTCTGCTCTCGCCGCTGGCGACGAAGCCTCCCACCCCCATCCCGCACTCGAAGAGTCGGTCTCCGACTCCGGGTCGGAAAAAGACGACGCTGGCTGGGTATCCGCCGGCAAAAACCAAAGGCGAGCGGCCGAAAACTTTCGGGGACTAAAAGCCTCAGAGTAGCCCCCACAGCGACCACTCCATCCACTTCCGGAGCCCAGTCTCCAAAAGCTGGACCTCCTAAGGTCACCTCCAAGGTCTCCCAGGACCAAAGAAGCGCTGCCATCTCGCAGGTCTCCCCTCCCCCAACGAGGAGACTAGAATAATCCCTCCCATCCTCCTTAGGGACAAAGCTGCTTGGGGCAACGTCAGCTCACGGCTGACGTCCCTAAAGATCAGGTTCGTGAAAGCCCAGAATATCAGCGACGGTATTCGATTTTTCCCAGAAGCAGAGACCGACTTCAGAGCTTCCATTAGGGAGCTCGAAAAATGGGACTCCCCTATCACACGTACCAGCTTCCAACCGAGAAGCTGTTAAACGTCGTGATCAGGGGTGTACCCGTGGAGACCCTCCTCAAAGAGGTGGAAGAAGAGCTGCTGGAGCTCGGATTCCACCTCGAAGGCATCACCAGACTGCGTCATCCCAGGACAAAGAAAGAGATGCCCCTCATTCTCGTGAAGCTTCCACGAGAAGAGAAGGACGTTTTTCGGTTGAAGGAAGTCTGTCGCCATGTCATTAGCGTCGAATCCCTCCGCGCTCGTGGAAGCGTCGGGCAATGCCACCGCTGCCAGCGGTTCGACCACTCCCAATCCCGCTGCACGGCTCCAGTGAAATGCGTGCGATGCGCTGGCCCGCACCGCGCCTCTGAGTGTCCCTCCACCAAAGAAAACGGGGACACCGCGAAGTGCGCCAACTGTGAAGGTCCGCACTCGGCGAGCTACAAAGGTTGCAGTCGTTTCCCGACCAAACACCCCAAAGCCTTCCCCGGCTCTCAGGCCGCACCTTCGGCCAAGAGCCAAAAATCCAGCCCGGCTAAGGCACCCTCACCGGCTGCCAAACAGCCCGCACCCCCGACATCAAACCCCCAGCGTGCACTGGGGAGGAAGTATTCGGAAGTTACTTCCGGAAATCCCTCCTCTGGCATAAAACGCACCAACCAGCTCAGTCAGTCCCTACTGAGTCCCCCTCTCCCAACAATCCCGACTTTTTCGGGGCTATGTCCTCCCTGCTGCAGCTGTTCGGCCAGTTCTCAAGTGCCTTGCAGCAGCTTCAGGGAACTATTCCGCGAAATTTGTGCTGAATAATCAATGAATAGATTATTTAACACAAATCAACAAGGTAGGTCCAGATTGGTCGCCTGGAACGCGAACGGCATCAAAGAAAGGATGCCCGAGCTGAGAAACTTTCTTTCTTACAACCAAATCGACGTCGCACTTCTAAGTGAGACTTGGCTCCGTCCTGGAGACAATCTCAAGGTCGTAAACTACACTTGCTACCGTCGAGATCGCTTGACGGGCCGCGACGGAGGGACAGCCGTACTCGTCAAAAACTCAATCCGCCAATCCGAGGTCGTCGTGCCGCCGCTCGACTCCCTTGAAGCGACGGCCGTCATGATCTGGACCGATTTCGGTCCTTTAAAGATCTACTCTGTCTACAAACCACCCAATGAACCAGTCCGGCGCGAAGATTATGACCGCATCTTCACCGGGTCCGACCCAGTGGTGATCGCGGGAGATCTGAACGCGAAACACATTCTCTGGGGAAGTAGACTGACTAACCCCCGCGGCAATCGATTACTCGCCATAATCGACGCCCTAGGTTTGACATATCATGCCGCCGAACCCCCGGACACTCTCGATTTCGCTCTGTCCAAAGACGTCCCAGCAAATGTGACCGTCGAAAGCGTCGCAAACCCCTCGTCGGATCTCAATCCCATCCTGGTAACGATAGAAAGTGTGCTACTACACTTGGGAGAAACAGTTCGGCGGCGTACGAACTGGGAACTCTTCTCTTCCAAAGTCACCGAATATCTTAGAGTCGCCGAAAACATCGATGACGCGGCATGTCTCGAGGAAGCCGCGCGCCATCTCACTGAGGTTATCACTAAGGCTTTGAATGAATCATCCAGCATACTCCTCCGCCTCTATACCAACGAACTGCCCAGCAGTTTAAGGACGTTGCGTGCGACGCACAGACGCGGCAGAAAGGTTGCACAAACCACCCTCCACCCAGACGACAAACACAGAGCAAATCGTCTAGCTCGCCAGGTCCGAAAAGCTATGGGAGTGTTCGACCAGGCGGTCTGGCACGACAAGGTGATCTCTCTCACCACCGACGACGGGTCTTTGTGGAAGATCTGCAAGGCCCTGAGAAATCCCCGTAAAAACCCACCAAACCGGCCTCTTCAAGGCGCCCACGGTTTGGGTTTCTCCGAGGTTTGGGTCTTTCGAGGAGAAGGCCGAGATCCACGCGGACCACCTCGAAGAGGTTTTCCGCGGCATTCCCCCGCAGACGACAACGACGAGGAGCAGGACTTCCGTGGCGAAGTGGAACAGGTGGTCAACGGACTGGCAAACCGGCCCGGAACGCCCCTCGACCCAGCTACGTACGACGAAATCCGAGCTATCATCCGAAGCCGGAAAAACAAGAAGTCCCCAGGGTCGGATTGTATCACCAATCTGGCCCTGAAGAGACTACCTCCTGAAGCGACGGAGTATCTGCGCGTAGTCATCAACGCGGTACTCCGACACCAGCACTTCCCCTCTGGCTGGAAGCACGCTGAAGTCGTCAGTATCCCCAAACCCGGGAAAGATCACCACTTTTCCCGAAACTTCAGACCGATCAGCCTTCTCTCCAACTTGTCGAAAATAGCCGAGGCTGTCATCCTGACTCGGCTAACGGAACTCACCGACGATGCAGACATCATCCAGGATGAACAGTACGGCCAATTAATATTTTATCGACTTGCTCCAAAGTATTTGAACACTTACTTTACAGCAAGATCTATAACTGCATAAGACCTTACATCTCCACACAGCAACATGGCTTCATGACAGGAAGATCTACACTATCGAATCTTGCTGAAATCACTCAGTATCATAGCACATCTATGGACAAGAGGACTCAGGTGGATGTCTTGTACACTGACTTTGCCAATGCATTCGACACCATTGATCATGGTATACTGCTGAACAAACTGAGCTCTATTGGTTTTTCATTTGCTCTTACTGAATTAATTGCTTCCTATCTTGAGAATAAATCGAGTTACGTTCATTATAATGGTTTCAGTTCTAACATCTTTACGATTTCCTCGGGAGTACCCCAGGGATCCAACCTTGGCCCTTTACTGTTCAATATATACATCAATGATCTATTAAATAAACTAGATTGCAGGGTTCTTGCATATGCTGATGATATGAAAATATTCTCGAGGATTACCAACCTTTCCGACTGACACCAGTTGCAACGAAATCTGACAATTATTAACAACTGGTGTCAGGAAAACAAAATTAAGCTCAGTATTAATAAATGCGCAGTTCTAACTTTTTCAAGATGTAGTAAACCGATCTTATAAGACTACTGTCTGGATTCAGTACTAATATCAAGAAACAGTAGCATTAAAGATCTAGGTGTATTATTTGACTCTTGTTTGGAATTTACCGCCCACATACAATCTATTTGTTCTTCCATATCACGCACACTGAGCTTTTTAATAAGGTCATGTAGAGGCTTTTCTAATTTGACAACGTTTACGACCCTGTTTTACACACTGGTTCGTCCAAAACTTGAGTACGCATCGATAATATGGTATCCTTACTACGTTTACCAGCAAATACAATTGGAAAGAGTACAGAGAAGATTCCTGAAGAACGTCTCTTACAGAATGAGTGGTGTTTATCGTCCCCGTGGAACTGACTATCAAACACTTTTGAATCGTCATAATTTCATAAGCTTGACTTCACGGCGGGAGATGGCTAGTGCAAGATACCTAATGAAACTAATCAATAATGAAATTGACTCAGCCTATCTTCTATCTACCATAGTTTTTTTGGCCCCGACCTATGCTACGCGTTCTACTGATACTTTCCTAGTTGTCAGACCAAGAACAAATATTTTGTTTAAAGCACCAATAACTCATATGACCAGAAATGCCAATGCTCACTTTCATGATCCTTTTCAGAGATAATTTCATTCTTGCTGTCATGCCACTACTATTTTTATTTTTATTTTTTATTATATATTTATAATGTAATGTTATAATAGGTACATTATATTCGATATCTATATTTAGTTTCTTTGTTTTTCCTTTTTAATTTACAGTGATTAATAAATAGCTTGTTCTCTTAATCTTGATAATATTAACTTTTGCACTGTACTGTAATGTCTATATTGTTTTGTCCTGTAAATGGATTCTGTCTGTTGGACAATAAAGATTATTATTATTATTGTTATTATTATTATTATCTATATGGAAAAAGAGAAGAATCATCCATCGATATACATAGTTATTACTTCTACTGTCAATATAATTGAAAGGGATAAAGAAATAAGAATTCAATTAGATTTATATGAAACTGCAACAAATAAATTTTTAATTACGTCAAGTCACAATACGCACATATTTTATAAGGAATGGGTATGGATTATAAATATTGATGAAAAACAAAAATGTCGGAGGAAACCGGAAAAAATCACTGAGTACTTACTAACACCTTACATTTCTATCACACATATTTATCAAAATATCCATGACGATATCATAATTTTTGATAACTACAGCAATATATTTTACAAGATCGAGTTCCCCAATTTTACATTGAGATATAGATTTACAAAATTGAATATACCAAATAGGAAAAATTAATTATGTTTTCAATACACATTCAGACAAAACGTATGTATTTTATGATAATTATTATTTTGTTGAAATAGGTGAATATGCTCTATTATCAAAAAGACGTGGAATTATTACTGAAGAATTTCCAGGGATTCCACGGAATATTAATAATGTAGTTAGTTATAAAAATCGAAATTTATTATTTTTTCTAAATAAGACGTTACGAATTTAACGAATTCAGTAAGTAGTAAATGTAGGTGTATTTAATTTAAACATGTTTGGAATTCAGTGCGGAAAATACAAGAGCTCTTATCACTTCTTATCACATAGATATTCCTGTAAAAATTCCGTAGTGCGAAAAATACAAGAGCTGTTATCACGTTTGTTACGTTCTTTTTTGGTACCCTGTATATTTGCGTTTAGCGAGCTTGTTTGTTTAACGCTAGACTATAGCAATCGAATGTTTTTCTTCTTCCGAATTTTTCGCAAAGCGCATGCGCGAGTTCTTTACGCCGCTTATCGGGGAATCGTAGGTAAAGTGGGCAGTTGATAAGATCATCTCTTAAGGTCCGGTGAGGAAGAAGGTGAGCGTCGACAAGACTTGTACTATCTTGGGTTGTAATCACGTCGTTGTGGCGGATACGCAAGTCGAAGCCGACCATTGCAAACTTTTGTTGGAGTTTGGTTCGTTGGAGTGTTTTGGAAGCTCTGTCGTTTCGTTTTACGCATGGTTGCCGATTTAAACCTTTCCTCTACGTCCGACCGACATGTTGGATTGAACTCATGTTGAACGCATGGTAAAGCACTAGTTCGATTGGCATTTTCCTTTACTTAGCCTTGTGTTTCTTTTCCATTTTAGAGTTCTGGTTACAGGCAGGAGTTTGTTTTCTTGGTTATCGTCAAGAGTTTACTGGGTACAGTCAAGAGTTTTTTTTGAGTTACGTCGATATACGTGGGATATCCAGCTAAAAGTTTGATTCCTGGTGCATCCCCTGTTTTTTTGTTACCACCTTACTAAGGCGAAAATTTTTCCACCGGAAACACGAGGTGACGCTATCTTGGTTCGGCGGGTCATGCGCGGAATTAAAGCCGGAGCTTAGGAATTCTAGGAAACTCGTACATCTGGAGTAGAAACAAGTCAGTACGAACCTGTTTATTTTCTTTTATGTTTTTTTAGTTGCGTGTATCAAGCTAGAAATTTGCGTTAATCTTTAGTTTTTGTGTATAATCAAATGACACCCCTCATGTGGTATAATTTCATGTTAATTTCATTAACGAGTTAATTTGTTTTTTTGTTATAAAGACCCGAAGTCTCTCTGCACCCCATTTTTTTATTGTAACTTTTCCTTTGAGAACTATTTCGCGTGTGGTCGCGTGGTGCCATTTGTCCTGCGTGGGTAGCTCATTAATACTTTACGTTCGCGACGCAACATACTTGGCGTTTAATGGCGAATGATGTCCGTTTAAGCCGTTTAGTAATTTAAGTTCATATTATTTAACCCCTGTAAACTTTTTACCTTTTTTTATTTATTAATATACGATCTCGTCTCGTATCTTTTTGAGCCTCATTGGAATTAGTGTAAGAACCTCTTGGTTCAGATACCCTCTTACCCTCCAACAACGAGGTACCTGCTTACCGGTCCGCTCCGAAGGGAGATAATTATTGAGCAGGTGGCGTCGTCATTTTCCACCGGAAGGTTTGTTCGAACCCTCGCCCTCAGCACAGCGAGCTATCGGCCTCTCGCAGGTAGAGCACGATCATAATCCGGAGCCGTATTTGGACCGAGGTTGTTTTTGGGAAGACTCTAAGGGACAAGCGGGTGTACTTTAGTTTTTTTTTGTTTTGTTTGTTTGTTGTATTTTTGCTTTCCCTTTTGTGACAACGCCAGCCGATTCCGGAACCGGAATTAGCAATTCGTAACAACTTCTCACTACATAATGTAGTATAATAATACACAAATGGTTAATTACCATTAGAAATTCATTTATTTTAATTCAAGTTATCAAAATCACAGTTAAGGTTGGGAATCTGGTATTCATTTGACATTCGATGTAGCTTTGGGGTTCTATTTATACCTTTTCGACGCCACGCCCACCATCTCTTAAGCATCGTTTTCCCCTACGGGAGTTATCCCAATAATTTAACTCCAGCCAGAGACGTTTAATGGGAGAAGTAAATGTCACCAGAAAGGAAATTTTGTTAAATATTTTATAAAAGCATGATTTAATGTATAAAAAGGATTTGTTAACATTTTAACACACATTTCGACAACAATTACACATTACAAGAATTCACATAAATTTACTGGAAATAAACAAGGATACATCGACGTACAGTACAGGTTTCTATAGCAGCAATGTATTTGGATGGACTGATGAATTTAAGTTTCGTTTCGGGGACAACGGAGAATTCCAACGGCGTCGTCCGGGTTTCGAGAGAAATAAAAGTTTGTTTAGAACGACGAAAATTGACAATCTTAAAAAGTCATTATAAAAAGTCTGAAATATATTTTCAAAAGAAAAAAGGGTTTTAAGAAGAAATATTAGTAAGGAGAAGAAGTACCAGTGAATAAAAGAACCTCACCATACAGAAAAAGCTGCGTCGAGAAATAAAGGGAAAAGAAGAGATACAGGAAGGACCGTCAACGGAAATACACTTACACTTTCACACAGTCTAAAAAATAGGTAAAAATTTTCTTTCGATTTTTATGTTCAATATTTAAAAAGGATTATAAATATAAAGTGTTAATAATTTATGCTTTTATATTTTATCTACGAGCTAGACCGGTGCAACTTTACTATTAAAATAAAATTTTAACTAAATTCTCAGTACAAATTTGGCGCTATATTTTCAAAAGAAAAAGGGTTTTAAGAAGAAATATTAGTAAGGAGAAGAAGTACCAGTGAATAAAAGAACCTCACCATACAGAAAAAGCTGCGTCGAGAAATAAAGGGGAAGGAAGAGATACAGGAAGGACCGTCAACGGAAATACACTTACACTTTCACACAGTCTAAAAAATAGGTAAAAATTTTCTTTCGATTTTTATGTTCAATATTTAAAAAGGATTATAAATATAAAGTGTTAATAATTTATGCTTTTATATTTTATCTACGAGGTAGACCGGTGCAACTTTACTATTAAAATAAAATTTTAACTAAATTCTCAGTACAATAAACATTCTTTTATCATATCATAGAAATGTGAAAATACAACCGTTACTGCTTCATGGAATAGATGGTGGATAAGGATGTGGTCACTTTTTCTGTATAAATTAAATGAAAGGTAAAAAGTAGGTATCAGTAACTACTAAAAGGTATAAATAGTAACTACATAACAAAAAATAAACATGGACAAAGTAAACGCGATTGCCAATTTAACATACCTAGAAACGAAGAAATTATATGATTTGGAAATAAATAAAAAATACAAAATTACCAATACAAAAGTAATAATTACTTCATTTGGAGACAGTATCGTTGTGGAGTTGAAGAAGAAATTTGAAGCGTTTCTTTCGAAACGTTTCACTATTTTATCGAAAGAGGAGATAGCTTCATTGAATAACAGATTCCTAATCGAGAGAGATATATAACGTGATAGTGGTTGGCCATTAAAAGAAGTTATAAATTCAGCAGTTAACATAAATAAATGCAATCCGTTGAAAGGTAACGGTTTCATTGAATTACCTCAAAAATTAAATTCGAGCAAGGCGATTTTAAATATAAGAAATAATGGTAAACTCTGTTTCGTTTGGTGCATTTTGGCTCACTTAATCAAAGGGTACTCTGTCAATACTGATGATTATCCACAAAATTATAACGATTATATCAATTTAATTAACATTCAATTTTCAATTAAATTATCCGACATAGGTATATTTGAAAGACAAAATCCAGATATTTCCTTAAACGTGTTTGGCTTACATAAAGATGGTAAAACAATTTAATCTTTTATATTTAACTAAACGTAATCATAACCATTATTGCCTTATAATTGATTTAGGGAAACTTTGTTCTCAACAAATATGTAAATATTATAGGAAAAAGCTCATTTCTGATAGATGCTTGTGTTATTTAAGACCGAATGAGAAATTACAATTACATTCACAAGATTGTTCGCTATTCGATTCTGTCAAGATTAATCTTCCGGAAGACGGTTGCACATTGAAATTTAATAGTTATCAAAAACATCTACCATCACCATACGTAATTTATGCAGATTACGAGAGTGTCACAAAAAAGTAGATAATGATAATAAAAATGTAAATCGGAATGAATACACATCTTACACATATAAATATCAGCACCATATTCCTTACAGTGTGGCTCACCAAACGATTTGTGCATTAAATCCAAAATTGAATCACTTCGAAATTTATAGAGGTAACCAACCGGTAAAGTGGTTTGATAAAAAATAAAAGAGTGATTATCCTTTAAACAATGGTTTTGGCATTCCTTTTTCGAATAAGAAGATTATAGGTAAAATAAAGGATGAAATGCCAGGTACCGCTATTAGCGAATTTGTCGGTTTAAAATCGAAAATGTATGCAGTACCGATTGATTGTAATAGGGAAATTAGAGAAATGAAGGGAGTTGGCCAAAGTGCAATGTATGAAATTAATTTTAACACATAAGTAGAGGGAGACGGCCAAAACTTCCGCCCCTCTGGTCGGTAAGGTAGATACCTAGGAGGTGCCGGTAATACAGATTTCTGTATGTAGTGTAGCTTTGGATCAGGAGGTGTCGCTGTTGTTGGGAGGATAGATACCTATGTAGTGCCGGTAATACAGATTTCTGTAGTGTAACTTTTGACCGGGAGTTGTAGCTGTTCGGTAGGGCACCTATGTAGTGTCGGTAGTACAGGTGGCTGTATGTAATGACGCTCTTGACCGGTAGGTGTCGTTGTTGCTCGGAGAGTGTGGTACAGTTAGCTGTAGGTGGTAATACAGCTCACAGGCTTAATTAGGAAATTCAGCTTGTCACCAGTAGATGGAGGATCGGGAGGCGCTACAATAACGAAATTCCATCTTGCTTTCGTCCCCGCTTTCTCCATTATAGCCGAAAGAACGATCCCCAGTTTCGCAAACGCGACAACAGAGTCTTCGATCTGGCGGGCTTTCGAAGAAGTCGTCGTAGGGATGGTCGTTAGATGCTTATAACAAGGCAGAAAGTCTTGTAACTTCGCCTTTAGGCTTATAGGCATTAAACACCATTTTCTCTCTATCCATGATGAACTTACGAATATCCGAAATACGTTTACGGGCAGCTGGTGGATTATTTCATCGCTAATTCCTTTAAGATCATCCTCGAAGTTTTGTTCTTTGCGCGTTTCAGGGTTGATACAACTGTAGCATTTACGTATTGGAGACGGCGGTCCATCGATATGTGTATTAGTATCGGATGTGTTGTAATGTTTGTAGCAAGACAATTTTCCTGCAATTTTGTCTTCCTGTAGTCGGGTATAAGACGCCAGTGCTCCTCCAGCGATAAATGATTGACCATTGTTTTTAGTACTGGAACGGGGAGGTGTGGGATTACTTCATTCGGTATTTCGCTAAGGCTTCCTAGATTCTCGGTTATTTTAACAATAGCGTCCCCAACCTCGGAGGCTGCATCCATTTCGAAGTTAATCGCTTGATGCGTGTTAGCAAGTTGCGGTGAATCAGTGATACTTACGCTCGTGCTACAGCTATCTGAATGAAAAATCTGCGAGCGCGCTTGCCTTTATAGGTTTCATCGGTAGCCAATCAGAGCGCGTTACGTCACTAGACATCAAGTTATAGACCGTCTCTATATATTACGCAATATTGCGCAATAACATGACGTCACGAAAGGTTTCGACGAAAATTTTCTTTGTTCGACGGAATAATAACATAAGCACCAATCAGAGCGCAGCATTTACGACAGGGCGAGGTTTATGATCAGCGGTGAAATCGGAAAAAAGGGGGTGCGTTTCCATTCTTTTCACAGTTCAACATCTGCTTCCTAACAGTTAGCCCGTGAACAACTACATCTCTACATCTTTATCAGTCTTTATTACCTTATTGTCGTTAGTGTTTATATTTATCGAGTTTATAGTTATCCGTATTATATTTATCCGTTTATTTCATATTTATTCCTAGTGTTTAGTGTTTACAGTTATCCGTTTTATAGTTACTCCGTTTATTTCCATATTTATTGTGTTTATACTTGTCCGTTTTATAATTATCCCGTTTATTTCCATATTTATCGTGTTTATTAGTATTCAGTGTGCAGCATATTTCAGGTAAGTTAATTTAATTTTACCGCATGCTTTCCCTAATAGGATGTCATATTATAGTTAATAATAATAATAATAATATTTATGTATTACTCAACAGAATAAATCCAACAAGGGGCAATACAAAAAAGAAATATGGATAATACGGATAATGCGGATAATACGGAAAATTAATACAGTGCAAAAATATAATGTATAATAAGGTGGTGATAGAATCAATTACAAATCAATATCAAAAATAGAATACAATGAGAAAATAAAACATCTCAAAACAGAGATTACAGGATTATGTATATTGAATATCGAAGTTCTTAGCGGAATGAAATAAAGGAGCTTTAAGAAGAATATTTGTTCTTGGCGTAGGAACCATGATTAAGTCACCCGATCTTGATTCAAGGCGTGGCACCAGAAAGTTGACCTTTGACAGTAATTCCGGGGCATCCAGCTTACCATAAATCAAATTCACCATAAAGGAGGCACTGATGTGGATTCTACGCTGAGCCAGTGATTGAAAACCGTGTCTTTCTAATAGATCATTATAATCAGTATTTTGAATCGGGTAAAAACCGTCCTGCTTGTACGACAGATACTTCAAAAATCGTCTCTGTATTCGTTCTATTGCTTTGGAATGAACACTGTATATCGGAAACCAGACCGTAGACGCATATTCCAATCTGCTGATAACCAGAGCGTAGAACAGTGAACATATTGTATTCAAATTGGTAAAATCTTTACATGTTCGAATAATGAAACCCAGTGTTTTATAGGCAGAAACAGTAACGGCAGATTTATGCTCAGAAAATGTCAACGCCGAATCAATTTGACACCCAAATCTCTGACGGATGACAAGCAAGAGATAGGTATATTGTCGATATGGTAAGCTGAGTTTATTATGCTTAATTTCCCAGTATATCTAACGAAGCAGCATTTTTCGATATTTAGAGTGAGCTTGTTATCAGAACACCAAGAAAAAATTAAGTTTAAATTTTGCTGTAGAAGATCAACATCCGATTAAGAAAGTATGTTATGATAGATTTTGAGATCGTCGGCGTAAGCCAAGACAGGACATTGAATCGATATAATTAGATCATTTATAAACAGGTTAAACAAAAGTGGACCAAGGTTCGAACCCTGAGGGACTCCTGAGGCTGATACGTAATATTTAGATTTGAATCCATTGTAATAAACGTAATTCTGGCGGTTTGTTAGGTATGATTCAAACAAGGCTAACAATGCGTTATTGAAGTTAAACGAGCTTAGTTTGTGAAGTAATATTTTGTGGTTAATACTGTCAAAAGCTCTAGAGAAGTCAGTATATATTACGTCCAGTTGCCCACCCAAATCCAATGTCTCAGCTATAACCTGCGATATAGTGCACAAATTGGTGACGGTTGATCTACGTGAGGTAAATCCATGCTGACAGAAGGACATAGAGGATTTAGTGAGAAATACGACTTGTTCATAAATCAACGACTCGAATACCTTCGCAAACGCAGGATTGCAGGATTTAGGATTGCTGGCATCACCTCTCTTAAACACCGGACAAATTCTTTCTATCTTCCAGGCATCTGGAAAGACGCACGTGTGCAAAGCTTTGTTGAAAATCACGCATAACGGTTCAGCAAAAATCGAGGCACAATCTCTCACCACAAAACAAGGTATGTTGTCATGACCAGCAGAGAATTTATTTTTCAGTCTCTTAATATGGCGTATTACATCGTCAGTGGTGATGGAGCGGATGTGCACCAATGGATGGTTAGATGGCACGTCAGATAAACCATTAATTGTGTCACTCCGCAAAAAGGCATCCGAGAAAACAGACGCGAAAGCATCTACAATGCTTTCCGGTGTATTATATTCCTGGTTAGAATCACAAAGTTTGCTAGGAATTCTACTCGAACATTTCTTCGATCTAATGTAATTCCAGAAGAAAGGGGGTCAAGCGATAATCTATGTTGTATATTTTGATTGTAGATATGGTAAGCTGTGGAGATCTTAGTCTAGTTAACATGGAGTGTCAGATATGCCGCAAAACGTTCGCCAGAGAAGACAATTTGCAGAGGCACCCATGTCTGAATAAGAGAACCTACTCCTGCTCCGTATGCCAAGAGACGTTCACGAGACAGGATAGTCTGTTTCGACATATGAAAAATAGTCACAATATTGAACCCGCGGGCAGGAAGCGAGAGGTTTCTGTAGAATCCCAGCCGGCTAGTAAGGGGCAGAAGGCCATACCGTCAACCAGCAAGCCGGAACAAGCTTTCCAATGCTGCGGCCAAACCTTCCCGACGGCTGCATTATACAACGGCCACAAACGTTCCCAAGCGCATCTAGCGAATAACGCTACGCTTTTGGAAGAAGGAGTTTTCATTCTAAAAACAAGCATGACGGCTAACATAAGAAAATACAAAATCGTAGAGGCCGTCGACGTAGACATCCCAACATTACTACTCAACCTCAAGCAGAAAATCTGCAGGCTGGTGGACGACAATATAAGGAGATTGAACCAGGGAGTAAAATTGCAGTTAGAACTATACGCCTGGTACACGAAGAACTGCGGGGAGTAGCAAGTGACTGAACTAAAATCTTTTAACACCAAATACGTCGTGGTGACCTCGTCAGCCAATCTTGACGACCTCTACGATGAGCTCGCTAGCAAAATTAAGACTAAAGCCGAGGAGTTTCAGGATAGAGACTCGGTATGGACGCTAGGATCAGTATCGCATATAGAAGTTAACGTCAATGCATATATACTGCTAGGACGATCGTCCTACATAGAACTCCCGAAAGAAATAGTGGATAGAAAGGCTTGCGTTAACATACAAAACAACGACGAAGCCTGCATTGCATAGGCTATCACCGCAGCCCTTCAGCCAGCAAATATAAATAAGAATAGAACGGCGAGCTATGCGCACTATTCTACCGTTCTGAACTTGGAAGGCGTTGAATTCCCAGCGAAGTTAAAGCATATACCACGCATCGAGATACAGAACGACATCTCACTGAATGTATACGGTCTCGAATTCAATGGTGAGATGAGAGCACATGAAATCGTGGGACCGCTGTATATAACCACGACGAAACTTGGCACGCACGTCAATCTGTTGCTGGTGGAAGAAGCGCAGAAGTCCCACTATGTGCTGATAACGGATATGTCGCGATTGGTATCGGCGTCGCTGTCCCACAAGGAACATAAAAATATTTCTGCGACGGTTGCCTCAACTACTTCACTACCAACGAGGCTCTGAGAAGGCATACCGAAGGCGAGTGTAATTAGATCCTCACCGTGAGCATTTTCACGGAAAACTTTGTGGCAATTCAAATGAGAAAGTTGAAAGTGGCCTACAATAAACTCATTTACATCGGTTTCGCCGTGCTTGAGTTGTCAAAGTTGTTAATGTACCATTTTTACTGCAATGAATTGAAGCGAACGTACCAGGACAAAATAATTTTATGCTATACTGACACGGACAGCATCATCCTACAGATTCAAACGAACGATGTGTATGAGGATATAAAACAAAATCCATACAATTTCGACGCATCGAACTATAACGAGGATAATCCTTACGGCATCACCCGACGAAATAAAGCTATACCGGGTAAATTTAAGGATGAGTCTGGCGGTAAAGCCATCGAAGAATTTGTAGGCCTGCGATCAAAAATGTATGGTCTACGAATTGGCAGTGAGCAAGTGAAGAGGGCGAAAGGGGTCCAAAAATGCGTGGGCCACAATGACATCAGCATGGGTGACTACATGGAGAGTCTCACCAATGGGAGCTTGTTATACAAAACCTAACATATATTCAGAACAGCTCTCCATGACATTTATACCGTTGAGCAGAGAAAGCTAGCCCTCCCGCCCCTGGACGATTAGAGGGTCATCCATGCTGGCGTCCATATATATGCCTAGGGCCACCACGCCATCGAGGATCGACAAGTTTAAGGTGTGTATGCAAATGTGATTAACGTCTAGAAACAAACTGAATGTCGTCTTGTTACAGATTTTCCCCCACTACCATCCCCACCAACTGTGACATCATCAATTGCGACCTTTACCTCAATAATAGACAACTCATTGCGAATGCACTTGCAGTATCCAGTCAGCACCCATACCATCAACATCAATACTTCGCGATGGAGCAAGGTGAGATTTTCAGTCATTCTTACTTTTGGAAAAATATTAATAATCGTGTATTGTTACAGCCAATGAGTTCATCGACAACGCTCTCAAAATGAAAGAGAAAGCAATCGTGCATGAACGATAATTGCTCGGACAGTCGACATATACTCTTAATAAAAGCCGCTTCAAATGGTTTGACGTAGGAATCAGCCCTGCTGCAGGTTACGTGCCTCTCGTACGTCTGAAATCACGCAATGTCTGCATATTCCTCACAGACGATGAATGGAAGGAGTTTTGCAAGAACGGGGAAACCAGTTCTAATCATCAGATGGAAATTAGCACCTACAAAGACTTTGAAGTGATCCGTCTGACGAGTCGCAATCAGCAAATGGTTTTGTCGCGTGAGACATACAATAGCATATACTTTTTGAAGGAGCTCATTAATCAGAAAATGTCCCCACTGAAAATGGGCAACTTTATCAAATTCTACAACACTGTTTTGGAAATGTGTACTAAAATGGACGGTGATCTATACTAAAACGTAAAATCACTTTTAACCTGCCATGAAAATTTGATGAACGCACTGCTTATGCTGGAAGCGCTTCACTTCGCCTATAACACCGTATTCTACGATCACGAAATCATGAAGTTGGACATCGATTAGAAGGGAACTATTTTATGTTTATCATATAGTTTGTAAATGTTTATCACCATTTATATTGTATTATACATCATAAGAATTGTTAACAGAATATTTTCAGTTTATATTATATTTTATAAATGTTCATCAACTTGTGTATTTCTACATTTTAGTTGTTTTAACTTATATTAAACCTTGTTATAATTATTTTCTTTATTTAAATAAATTGTTAAAGCTAAAACCAATTTTAAACCTTAATACCTACCTTTAACACTAGTCTCTGGAGAATAAAGCGGGGAAGAACAGACATGGTGACGTCAATACGGTACACCTATGAACGTTCGATGCACAAACAAGAATGAACAGGAATCGTGATGTCAGCACTACGCAGTATTTTTCACGGTTCATAGGGATGTTTAGTACAAACAAGAAATTATTTATAACTTTTTATTAAATAATCGAGTAGTATATTCATATTGTATTGCGTATACGCGTCGAAACCTTTTTTATGATAAAAACAAGCTAAATTAGACTTAGGCAAACGGGGTGCACTACTATATTCTAACTTAACTATATCTAAATCTACATATTTTCTTAAAAATATTTCTTTCTGATGCCCTTTAACATATATGACATCGTAATCTTTACACATATTAACCAATATATTCGCGATCTCTTCTATATCCACAAATCCATCCGAATATTTAATATTCAGGTGATTACGTTCCAACCATCGAACTCGTCGTTTGATTTCATCGGGAAGTAAATGAAAAGGAACTGAAGGCTTGAACAGGTAATGCGTGCTGTGATTATTGAATATCCTCGACGACGAAGTAATTCCTTTCGGTGCTCGCTTGTTAAGATGGGCGTTAGAATTTTCTTGAGCCGTTCAATTCTACGAATCTTAAACGATCGACGGCCATACGTAACAATTCCGAACTCCTATCTTCATCGTCATCCTATTCATATACCGCTATTGGCTCGACGAATGTTACGTGCATACTTAGATTATTTTCTTAACGGTCCCGCTTAATGGTTCGTACTGAACGACGTTGTCGTGTATAATGAGACAGTACGCGACGGTGTCTTTGTTAAATGCTTCTTTAGACTCCATCTCCAATTTAATGTTGACAGCGCTCGACTTTACCGACTTGTTTTGTTTTGAGCAGTCTATCACATAGAGGGCGAAATATCTAAAGTTGTTATAGTTCATGAGTAGCTCGCTAGGCTGACCGTAATAGCTTGATGATAGCTTGGACGGAAGGACGCATACATATGATACGCGATGACATAGCATCTACCCTCCATGTCAATATTCATATCATTGTAGGGATAATTTTCAGAGTTCAGATATAGCTTAACGTTTCTGATTTTCGAGTGATCGAAAAGCGACGCGTTCGCTTTAAAATTGTCTTTCTTACCCTGTTATAAGGCAACGAATATATATCGAGGTCTTTCCATATTCGTGCTAGATTTTGCAGGCCATATGTCGGTTATAGTGGTACGCAGGGAGGGCAACTCGTACAACTCTCATTTACGGAATGGTACGTATATAGACTTATCGTTCTTAAGGACGTTAAGTAATTTTAGACGCGTTTCGTCATTTACGGCTATGTGAGGTACACGCCATTCAATTCTTTCAATATTCAAACTCGCTTTCTTGGTGCTGTTAGCGTCGGTGTTTCTGTAGCAATTATCATCGGTCTTGCTTCTAACCAATACTAGCTCTTGACTGACGTTTATCAATACGCGTTCGTAGTCTTCAAAAACCCTCATGAAGTATTTTATAGGGATGCACGCGCTGAATTTGCCATCGTAGAGCGTCGGCTGACTGTCTTGGAAAGGATTCCATCCAGCCACTTGCAACATCTTGCTTTCACTGTCGTTGTATGATATTAAAGATTTTATGGTTGTAGTACTACCCGGCTTGGTATATCTATCGATCTCGACCCCATTGATCTCGTAGCGGATATGTTCGAACAGGAATGCGTAGGCATTATTGGTCAAAGCGCAGACTCCAGTTCCAGCTGCGTCTACATTAAACCTTCCCTCAACGTAAATCTAACTCTCACATGGTAAAGTGTAAGTGTCGTGATGCTGAATGCAGATGCTTACTTCATCGTTTAGATTAAAATTGCTTGTCCTGGGGTAGTAAGTGTGATACTCCTCTTTGGTTATAGTTTCGTCGAAATTCAAGCCCTCGAATATCTCCAACTTTTCCATTGTTGATTACTTTCAAATCTATGGACCCGAGGACCGCGATGTTGGTATGTGTTAGTTGTTGAACGGTCTGCTCGTGAATGACATGAGACAGTGCTGCACCTTCTATTTTATTCTTTCGAGTGATAAACTCCAACCCCGTTACAATTTCTTCAATTCTAGACGTATCACGATTTGCTCTCGTAGGAAATTCACCGGGTCACTGTTCTGATCTAACAAGGTTAAGGTTATGTTATCTATACTCGTTTTGTTAACCGGTAGATAGGTGCTGCGATTCGATGTATATACTATAGCCGGGTTCCACCTGAGGTGATAATTCGTACAACGTGTGCGATGGACGTGCGTCGTGGTACGCTGATGTAGTTATATTACACTCTATTCGTATTGCGAGGACTTCTATAATCTGTACTGGCAAGTCGGACTCGTATTTTCTGTTCGCCTCCAATGTGTGTCCGCTAAAACCGAGCTATCGCCCTATCGAATCTTCCCGATTGAAACAAATTTTGAATTTGCTTTAGATTTCTACCTTTAAAGTATTATTATTGGGCCTAATCGAAATTGAATTCTTCGGCATGGAAGTCTTTATGTACTCATCCATATCCGTAATTTCATAAGAACCCACGGGAATGGTTACTACTTTATCGTTGTAGTAAAATTTGCTATTTCCCGTAACAACGTTTGGAATCGTATTGTAGGTGTGTCAATTAATTAATCCGAGTGCATAATCGTAGCATGCATCTAGATCAATCGTAGGATAGTAATTTGCTGAGAGCTCTTGGCCTACACCAACTAAGGTGAACGTGTGAGACATGACTGATGACGATACTCCGTCTTACAGACTATTTATTAGGAATTCTAAGCACAAATGACCGCAATTGACTTGATCGTAGTTTTGGAATCTAACGTGATTGTATAGAATGCTCACATGACCGCCCTTGCTGAAGTAGTCTATTAATTCGGGGAGCGGTTTCAGGTTACCAAAGGAATCAAAGTAGTTTACAATTAGTCCTTCTTTACAGTATGCAACCCAGTGTGTTCCCGGACCTTTAATCGAATCCAAATTAACCACCGCGCATTCAAATTTTCGCGGGCGTTTCGGCATAAGGTTTCTCATAAACACGCCTCGGAAATTTGGAATATGAACCCCGATATTATTGATGTCTACGTCCGTCAGAGCTCTACGCGATAGTCGCTTTAGTAGTTTTTTGACGGCTTCAAGAATAGACCCATTCCCTTACGATACGGTTTAAGAAACACTCCCTCGCCTTTCTTGCCCAATGCGATGGACTCAATTGTTTTGTTATACCTGTACATCTCTTCGAGTTGTTTTTGCGCCTGCTTGGCTTTGTTTACCACACTCGTGACGCCAGCGGCACCACAAGCCACACTTCCGATAGCCGACAACCCGGCTAGAATGCGTATAAGGGGTAGTATACCGCCCGTTTTTGGTATTGGTATGATGCGAGGAATGCGTATATTCTCAGGACCACCAGCTTCTTTCACGGCTGCTCTGGAGGCGTCCAAGAGTGCGTTTATTCCTTTACGAGTATCTATACCTTTACGTCGTTTCAGTACATCTTTACTTTTCATAATCTGACGAAACGGTTTCAATTTCGGTGATAATTTCTTTTTCAACTGTAAACCCGCACCAAATCACTGTGTCACTCGCAGAACGATATATTGTACTGACGAGTCCTAATGAGGACGAAACTAATTAGTCTGCAGTTGCGTTTTGCGATTGACATAGTCAACATTTCCTACAGGATTATTGGCATATGCAAATTGTGCTTACTTTGTAGGCTTTTGCACGGTTACTTGTTAACTGCCCATTGACGAACCTAATTTTATTATTAGGTCGTTTATAGAGAGTCTTCTACATTTAATATATTATATTATATTATATTGTATTGTATTATATTTTATTAAATTTTGGCTCTCGAAAACACGATCGCTATGGTAGATTATTAATTAAAGAATTGATCCGACCTCTTCCCTCTTTGAAGCTCGACATTGAAATGACTGTGATAACTGAAGGACTGCTATTTATAGGAGAACGAGAATAATAATACCGCAGTCGGCATGAGACTCGTCAAACAGAAGCTTCACCTGCGGGTGATTGATTTTGATTCTGAAGATTCTCGTCCTCAAAGGCATGGCGAGTTGCTGCCGAATACGATGCGTTGCATTATTAGCGTTTCCTCAAACTGTGGGAAGACAAACGTTATGCTAAGTTTGTTGATTGACGAAAACGGTCTGAAGTTCTATAACGTGTACGTATATTCAAATTCTCTATATCAGCCGAAATATCAGTTCCTGGAGAATATTATGAAACGCGTCCCCGAAATTAAGTACTATACTTTTAATGATAACGAAACTGTTATGGGCCCCTTAGACGCTCGACAAAATTCCGTGTTCATATTCGACGACGTAGCCTGCGACAAGCAGGATAAAATCGTATGTATTTCTCGATGGGACGTCACAAAACCATCGACAGCTTTTATTTATGTCAGACTTATACGCGAATACCAATGCATCTGATACGAGATAATGCCAATTTTTTAATACTTTTCAAGTAGGACGATATGAATTTAAGACACATATACGATGACCAGGTGGGGTCGATATGTCTTTCGATCAATTTAAGTTGATGTGCGCAGACTGTTGGAAAGAGAGATACGGTTTCCTGGTGATAGACAAGGATAGAGATTTAAACAAAGGTTCAAGATGACATCGATGAAAATAATTATCGCTATATCTTGTTACAAACGAACGTACTACACCGAGACTCCGACCCGGAGAAAAATATTAGACCGAATAAAGCGTAAAATATACGAATATAATCAAACCTTTATTGATCACCGAGGGTAAAGAACAAATGTCCATGATTGTATCGAAAGCACCTTACGAGTATGTTTATTGGAACGATATAAACCAGGCATGGGCAACCTTTTTGTAGAAGTTTTATGCTGTGAGTAACTTTGAAAAATATACATTTTTGTAGTATCCTTATGATTCATTATGAATTAAGTTTAGACGGGCCGTGCTAATATGCAACGAAAGAATTCAGTAGCGGGCCGGACAAACCTTATCGAGGGCCGCATGTGGCCTGCGGGCCGGAGGTTGCCCATACCTGATATAAACGAACTGGTGGATCAATTGCAACTTCTGAAGGCATCCCAGACCGCGGTTAATATGAGTCATAACAACGAAATTGTATCGATAATAGAAGAACTTCGAGAAGCGGGCGTTGTAGAATAAATAATCGACCCTTAGCCAATTCTCTTCATTTCCGCGATGAGTATTGACAAGTTTGGACGTTATGGCCGCTTCGGTGGTTTGACGATTAAACATATTAACTTGAAGCGGCCTCTAGGCCTACCCTTAACGCCCGAAGGAGATGTAGATGTAGGAGGAAGACGTGTTACATTTGTGGCAGACCCCATCCACGATCAGGACTGTGTTAATCAAAGTTATATGTCGAAATATGTTGATAATATAAGAAAAATGTTATGGAAACAAATCAATAGTATGGATAAAGTATTAGTGGAAATAAAAGAAACGAATAAAAGGATGGAATCTAAAATAATACAGTTAGATACGTTCGTTCAACGTGTGATAGTGGATGCGGATGCGCGAGGAGTGGCTATAAATAAAATTATTAACGCTATCGATAAAACTGTTAACGTTGTAAAATATTGACATGAGTAAAGTTAAGAACGCCGTAGTCGACGAATTGCACGGAGCGGCTAGAAGAAACTTTATCAGGCGACGTATAATTATCAAAGGACTCGATGACTTCTGGCAAAGTGACCTGGCGGAGTTTTTATCGTATAGCAAGGAAAATCGCGGATACAAATATATTTTAATTCTCATCGACTGTTTCTCGAAATTTCTGTGGACCGAGTCTTTAAAGAGCAAATTCAACTTCAAAACCGGACTCCAAAAAATTTGCAAACATATGCGGGGAAAGAGTATTATAACCGACAGTTCCAGGAGTTGATGAAAACCTACTCCATAAACCACTATTCCACGTACAGTGTTAAGAAGGCTTCCATTGCCGAGCGGGTTATTCGAACAATCAAGAGCAAATTGTATAACAAATTCAGTTTGAGGGGCTCGCATAAATTGATAGATGTTTTACCGCAGGTTACCTACGAGTACAACGATACGAAACATCGAACCATTAAGATGGAACCGCGTAATGTTACATCAGTCAACGAAACCCATCTAATGTCAACCTTCTATAATAATATCGATACGTTTGAACCAAACAGAAGATTTAAGGTGGGTGACGTTGTTCGTATTAGTAAATACAAGAGTGTTTTTGCCAAATCATATACGCCAAACTGGAGTGCGGAGCTATTCAAAGTCGTTAAAGTGAAGGCGGGTAACCCCAACACATATTTAATCGAAGACGTAAGCCGAAGACCGATTCTGGAACAGGAACTGCAAAGAGCCAAATATGAAAACGTATACCTCGTTGAAAAAGTTTTACGTAGAAAAGGAGATCGAATTTACATTAAGTGGCTGGGATTCGATAACTCTCACAACAGTTAGATAAACAAAGATTGTGTGTTGTAGTAATACTTACTCTGTTCTTATTTATTAGTAATATCACATTATTCTAGTACTGTACACTTATTGTAAATATTGCTTATTCTAGAAATAAAATTCATAATGCTTATAAGAACGTGTTTTATTCAGTATAATATAGTTATAGCTTCTGCGTAATTTAATTGAGTGCTAGTTTCCACTGCGTATGGTTGTAAAAATATCCGAAGATCGATGATCAAATTGGTGCTGTCCATAGTTCTTCGTATTTTGTCTAATATCTCTTTCACTATTGAGCGGTATTCGGTGAAAATCCTTTGTGATGCAGTAAAGATTCATTTGATATCGTAATCGTTTTAATCTGTTTATGTGCTGATCGAGTGCTGATCGCAGTTCCTCCCGATTTATTATTCCAGAGAATGTTATACGCTCGGGACCTGGAGTTGAAGTGCGATTGTTTGGTGAACGTTTTATTTTTTACGATTTCGAGTCGATCGTAAGCCCCGCCCCGTCGGGAATGCTGCGATCTGATTGGTGCTTACGTTGTTATTGACTCGAACAAAGAAAATTTTCCTCTAACTCTGTTTATGTATTGCGTAATATATAATATATTAATCGGCACGTTGGCAATAGCGGCTTTCATGCGATCACCTAAGTCAAACAGCGTCGAGCGCGGTCAGTACTTGGATGGTTTACCGTCGAAACCGGTTTGTGACGTCATGGTATTACGTAATATTTTAATTTTACAAACCTTCCGGCCAACACTTCCTGATTCTCCATCTTCTGGTGACAAACTTAATTTCCTAATTAGGTCTGTTAGCTCTATTACCACACTTTCCAAGCAACAACGACAGGTATCGGTCAAGAGCGTGATTACATACAGGCACCTGTACTACGGGCACTACATAGGTATCTATCCTCCCAACAACAGCAACACCCCCAGGTCAAAAGCTACACTACATACAGAAATCTGTATTAGCGGCACTACATAGGTATCTATCCTCCAAACAACAGCGACACCTACCGGTCAAAAGCTACACTACATACAGCCACCTGTATTACCGGCACCTCCTAGGTATTTACCTTACCGACCAGAGGGGCGGGAGTTTCGAATTTTCCGGGGAGGGGTTGTCGCCCATTTTTAAGCCTCCAAACCGAGGTTGTGATCACCCTCCAAATATGCGTGCTCGGGGTGTTGACTACCTTCCAGTACACACGCTCGAGGTTGTGGTGACCTTCGGCGCGGCGGACCGAGAATCGGGCATCTCCCTCTACTCACATACAAATATTCTTTATTCAGTAATAATAAATATAAATAATATTAATTTAATTAATATTAATTAATTAATATTCAAATCAATTCGTTCTGTCAATCATAATTTATATTCAGTTGTAATTAATTAAAAATCACTGGATTCGCAAGAGGATAAGAGGGAGGTTTTAATTGATAACATGGGGATATCAGGGTTCTAGATAAAACTATCTACCAAATTCCTTCATAACGAAATTGGTTTGGGAAACGCAAAACCGCATTGAATTTTACATTTGTCATTTAATACCGATACATTCTGCTAGTATGCACATAACTTAGCACGAGGAATTATTAGTCTTCCTTGCTTAACTGAAATTATACAGAAAGAAGCGAATATGCATCCACCTAATACTCCATATAAAATGTCAAAAGTGATGGTGTTAAATAGTGTAAATGATATGATCGGTATATTTGTATTATATCAGTATTTACCAATACCCATTATTTTGGAATTATTCAATAAATATTCCCAACACCGCTAGAAACAGATTATTACGAAAGATAACGGTGATTGTTACCGTAGAATTTTATATTGTTTGGAAGGCATGTTCAGTGAAACCGATGACCTAAAATGTTCTTTTAACTTAAGAAGGGGTATATTAAATTGTCGGAGTTGGCATGTAGAACTATTTGATCTGATGCAAGAATAGCGCTGCCTTTTATTTCATCTTGAGAAGCCATCGAAACTTTGTCTATGGCGATACGGTTTTAAACTTGGAAATAACGATCTTATTTGTAAAGATTGTTATATACGGGAAAACAGAATCTTTCGAAAATTAAACATGAAGACTAAGAAACGGACTACCTTACATCAACATTTTGAAGTTACACCCTCACTGATGCGTAGAATTTTTCGATCGCGGCAAACTTGGTGCTACTTTTATTTCAAGTACCCTTACTAAAATTATTATCAAGCGAACGATGCTATTCGTCCTTTCATGATATTTCACTACCTGTTGTTGACGCTCGTTTTAATATCAATGATCCCGAAGACACCTACATATGGGATAGATTAATCCCATCCCCATGAAACATAAATTTACATTCTGTGAATATGAAAGTGATGAGGATTCATCATTAGAGAAGAGATGATTTTTCATGTAACATTGTAATAGAATTATCCATATTCTGTATTATTTAGATTTAACACTGTATGTATACGTAGTACTAGTTATACTTTTCCTTTGCTTTTTTGTAAAAATGTTTAATGTTCAAAAAGACACACCCACACAAATAAATAAATATCTTTAAATTTGTAATTTTTAATGTTGATAACATGGCCTGTATAACTCGATTGTCTCTTGCTTATCGCGTGGTAAATGATTCCATATAGTTTCCAGGCATAACGGGCTCCAACAAATAAATGGAAATATAATTAATTGGTATTTAAAAAGGAAATTATGACGTCATATTATATACGATATTGCGAAAATAAAATGTATAGAAGCAGCTTATCCGGTCCGCCGCTCACTAGGTAGCCAACACCCCAAGCGTGTACACTGGAAGGTAGTCAACACCCCGAGCACAGGTTTTTAGAGGGTGGTCATAACCCCGGTTTGGAGAATTCAAAATGGGCGATAAGGCCCCGGGAAAATCAAAATTCGCGACAACCCCTCGGAAATTAAGTTTCAGAAGTTTGCGACCTTCTGGTCGGTAATATAGATACCTAGGTATTCCCAGTAATACAGAGTTTAATATGTAGTGCCGGAAGGTGTCGTTTTTGGCTGGAAGGTGTCGCTATTGGTCGTAAAGTTTGGTACAGGTAGCTGTAGGTGATAACAGAGCTCTGTACGTAAGGTCTAAAGGGTGTTACGCATGTCACCACAAGATGTCTCTCTCGATCAGAAGTGTCGCTTTTAACCGGAAGGTGTCGCTGATGGTTGGAAAGTGTGGTACAGGCACCTGTAGGTGATAATAGTACTCTATACGTAAGGCGTAAGGGTATTAGGCATTTTACCAGAAGATATCTCTCTTGATGAGGACGCGTTGGTCGGAAGGTGCCGCTTTTGTTCAGAGAATAAATAAGTAAAGAGAGTGCGATTACGTAATACCAGGACGTCACAAACAGGTCTCGACGAGAATCTTGGATGCAGGCTAATGAAACGCCATCACAAATTAAATACCACGCTCACGAGACAATCGCACTCGATGCTGTTTGACCTCGGTGAACTAACGGGGGCTGGTATTCTCAATGTGCTATTGCCGTTACATTTTTAAAGTGTTAACTACAGGCGGCAAACCATCCAAGTACTGAGCGCGCCCGACGTTGTTTGACTTCGGCGAACGAACGAGAGTTGGTATTGTCAACGTGTTTTGGCCGATTGTTACAGAGCGCCTCTATATATAATATTACGCAATACAAGACTTCACAAACAGGTTTCGACGAGAAGTTTAGATGCAGGCTAATGAAACGCGATTACAAATAAAATACCACGCTCATCAGACAATCGCACTCATCCAAGTACTGACCGTGTTCCATGTTGTTTGACTTCGGTGAACGAATGAGAGCTCGTACTATCAACGTGCTATAGTCGTTATATTTTTAATAAAGTTCACTACAAGCGGCAAACCATCCAAGTACTGACCGCGGCCGACGTTGTTTGACTTCGGTGAACGAACGAGAGTTGCTATTGTCAACTTGCTATGCCCGATTGTTACAGAGCGCCTATATATATAATATTACGCAATACCAAAACGTCACAAACAGGTCTCGACGAAAATTTTGAATGCGAGCTAATGGAACGTTATTGATTTATTTATATATTTATTAAGACAGGCAGTTGAGTTGAGTTTCAGACGGTGAGCGAGACGGACGCAAAACACGGGCGGTGGGGCGATAGGTAAACTCGTGTACGAGCCCTATCGCAGTAAACCGATCGTAACAAGTAGCGAAGAGAAGACGGTTGAGGTGGAAAGAAGATAGTGGAAACTAATTTGGGATTCATAAAGGAAATAAAAACTAATTATTTAGTGCTGATAAGCGTGTGAGTGAGTCTTGAGAGAAGAAATAGACGAGTGTGAGAGAGATCGTCTGCCGAGTGGGGATAACGCGAAGTGCGCGCTTGAGTGGCATTGAGTGACATTGAGTGAATATTAATAAACAACAATACAAAAGGGTGGATAGTGGTGATTACACATCGAGAGATGAAAAAGAAGAAGGGAAGAAGAGAAATTGGAGGACATGTTTAAAAAATTAAGAAAAATAGGAATAACGTCCCGAAAAGACAAAAGAATAATGAAGAAAAGATAGATAAACTAACAGAGAAAATGAACGAGCCAATGAGAGATATCAAAAATGTAAAGAAAAGAGCAAGGGATATACCAACAAGAATTAAAAGTACTGTCTATTGATGTAACCGTAGGTGCTTGGTGGAACATTTTGATTAAACAAAAATAAAATAGTAATAAAAACACAGAAACAGAAGTATGGAAAATATACTTCCAAACACTACTACAAACAGAAGCAGAGAAAAATATACAACTAGAGCGAATATATCAATAAAAGTATGCTATAGAAGGGCAAGTACAACAGAACAGAACAAGGGAAGAATTAAGAAAAGTTATACAGCTGATGAAGAACGGAAAGGCACCGGGAAATGATAAAAGGACTTAGTGAGCTAGGATTAAAATAATTACTGGAACTACTAAGCGATGTCAGAATGGAGAAATTCACATCCGAAGATTGGAGAATAGGGATTATATGCCCAATTTACAAAAAGGGAGATAGTCAACAGAATTCAAATTACAGAGGCATAACTCTGGGTAGCACAGTAGGGAACTTATATGCAAGAATATTAGAAAGTAGACTTAGGAAAGAATTAGAACACACTTTAGAAGAAATACAATGCGGATTTAGGAAGGGGCGAGGGACTCAGGATTAAACATTCATTTTAAGACAAGTAATAAAAATAGCAATAAAAAGACAGAGAAATACGTACATCCTTCATCAAAATAATAAAAGCATTCGATCGTATATAGAGAGACGATGTATGGAGAACAAGAGGTATGAATGAGGAATTAGTAGAGTGTATAAAGAGCACCTACTACAGAACAATAAATTACGTAAGAAACGAAAAATCAGAGACGTTCATATGTAAAAATGTACTAAAGTAAGTAAGGCTGTACGCTGAGCCCCTTATTATTTAATATAATGTTGGACGAAGCGATTAAGAAATGTAAAAAACAACTGAAGCCATATAATTTAGAATACTGGAAAATAGAGAAAATACAAATAACTGACTTTAACTATGTGGACAATATGGTGATATTAGGACACAACATAGTAACTGAACCATTAAAAGAAATAAACATGAAAGTTAATATAGACAAGACAAAAACAATGGCAATAAGCAAAGAAAATCTAACACATAATATAAAAATGGAAGGACATACATATATGTAATATAAGAAACTAAACCGTTTAAATCCATGGGAGGGATTATTAACAGCGAGGGGTCTTTAGAAGACCAAACAAATGAAAGAATATCAAAAACTGCAAAACCTTACAACATGATAAAAACTCCATTCTTAAACAAAAAAGAAATACCAGAAACAGTAAAGGCAGAAGTGATCCGCAAGGTAGTGAAACCAGTACTGACACACTGTTGCACACTCATGGACTACAAACGAGAGACAAAGAAGCATAATGAACAGCGCAAAAATCAGGTTTCTAAGTCGAATAAAAAATACACCTAAGTTGGATCGGATAACGAATACTGCGTTCCTTATCCTATCTCAAGATAGATTCAATCGAAACAACAGTACAGCAAGGGCAATTAAAATGCATCGGCCATGTTATAAGAATGGGAGAAGAAAGGTTGGCAAGAAAAATATAGGAATCAAAAGAAACAGGAAAAATGAGAAGAGGAAGACCAAGGAAGACATGGAAGTAAGAAGTGAAAAGTGCACAGGAGGCAAGGGAAGAGAAGTGGGAGGACATGAGGGGAGGATGCAGGGAGAGAGAAAACTGGAGACAAATATGGAAGATGGAACCAGACAACTCTACTTTACACGACCCGACGCTTTACGGTCGAACAGGTTTCAAGTAAGATAAGACAGTCATATACTTCAACGTCGCTTTTGATCAGAAGGCGTTGCTCTTAGTCAGAAGATGTTCATAAAACAGATAATCATGTATCGCTCCCCTAATAATATATTACGTAATACCATGATGGCATAAACAGGATATATGTTAGATGAGAAGAGCGTTCTGATTGATGGTATCATATAAAATGCAGCGTTCCGATTGGTCGCATCGTATACAATGCCGCGTTCTGATTGGCTACCAAATTAGTTCACCCAACAACATTCTTAAAATGGACTGTGACGATGACGTTGGATAGTAGGTGATAAAGTCATTGCGCATGCGCAAGTTAGTTCCTGGTACACACTGAATACTATCGCTCGCTCGTCAGTAATATGAAGCACCGGTTTATACGTTTGAACGTAAAATACACCAAACTGAGGAATCGGGTGATGATCCGAGCTTTATACTATAGATCGACCACTAATCACAGTACGATACATCATTAGACATCACAAATAGGTTTGGATATTATATTTTAATACGATATTATAAGCAAATGAAACGTAAGTCAATTATTTAGTCATTTATTAAAACGTATCACATAGGCTTATGTTTAACTGGAACGCTTATACCAACGATAATCGATAGTAAATCAACACTCGGTCAGATCGTAGATGGATAGAAGTCAGTACCATTCAGTAAGATATGTGGATTTTCTATAGCAATCCTTTATAGTCGACGTCTAATAAAATTACGTAATACAGGGTTCGTTTGTCTATTGATACGAGCATGTAACGTCACAAACAGGATTCGACGACAGTTCTGTGTTAAATGTGTAAGTCAATATAAAATCAAATTTAACGAAAGCCCGGTCTATTATTTATTAATATATTAAGATACATGTAGAGAAACACTTAACAAAGTTTGGTTGATCGCATCATATGAAACATAGCATTCCGATTGAATATCGATAAATCGTATAAAAGGGTATGTGTTTCCATGCTTTTAACAATTTACCAACAGCAACAGTCAGGTCGTGAAATTCAACATCTTCACCTGCACTATCGTTTTAGTGTTTACAGTTACGCGTTGATTTCCTACTAGTTTATCGTTTTATTATTATTTAGTATTCATCGTTCTTGGACAGGCATATTTTAGGTAAGTTATTTAAATTTTACCGCATATTTCTCATAATATACTGCAATATTATAGTTTAAGATGGAGTGTAAGATAATCTTCAAAACGTTTGCAAGAAAACATGGCTTGATCAGACATTCCTGCTTAAATAAGGAATCTTACACATGCTTCATATGTAAAGAAATCTTTACGAGATCGGATAGTTTGTCTCGATATAAGATAACACATAATATCGATCCTACTACCAAGAAACGAGAGATTTCAGAAGAGAAGCGGCCATCAAGTAAAACGGGCCATCCGGACGATAGCATGTCGGAACAGGATTTTCGATGCGCCAGCCAAACTTTACCGACGGCTACATTACACAATGGACATCTGTTTCCATGCCCATCTAAACAGCAATTCTTTTACACTTGAGGAGTACAAAAATGTAAAAATAATGATAAAGCAGGCACCCCATGATGTATTACAACCTACAATATGAAAAATCACATAAATATAGGAAGATATTCTGCCAGTACTATTCGACATGAAGATCATATCGATGGACCGACGCTCTCCAAGAAAAAATGTGGCGAGTTAAATATAATAACGGATTAAAATAATTCTTTACATATTATACTGAATAATAATAATAATATATATTTATTCAGTATCATTATACACATTTGGTGTTGAATATGTCAATAAAAAATAAACAGACAAACAAGCAATATATAAGTATAGCGACAACAATCTATTATTAAACAATCAAACAAGCAAGTTTAACAAAAACTTTGGTCAAATATAAATTAAAATTATATACCGTGTATCACGGTGACAGATAGTCAAAAGTGCAAATCAAAATATTAGTTTATGTTGTAAAAGGCATTGGTGATAAGTATGTGTTTCACTTTTATTTTAAAATTTTTTGCTGGTAGTTCTTTTATAGTCTTAGGTAAGTGATTGTACACTTTTATAACTTGCGTCATAACACTTCTATTAACTACACTTTTTGTTGTTTTTATTGGTACTAGATAATCATTTCTTATTCCTCTAGTGTCGTACTGATGTTGATGAAGTCTTTCTTCAAAGAAGTTGTAATTTTCTTTTACAAAGACCACACACTCTATGATATAGAGGGAAGTCAGTGTAAGGATTGATTTATTCTTAAACAATGTCCTGCAACTATCACATTTTCTAAGGTTAAAAAGACTTCTAATGCATGCTTTTGCAGTAGAAAAATTCTACGCGCGTCAACGGATGTACCCCAAAATATAACACTATACCTAAGTCGTGATTCAACATAGGCATGATAGGCTAATAAGCCTGCCTTTTCATTTACTGCATTTGCTATAACGCGCAATGCGTAATTAAAAGATGAAACTTTTGATGCTAAATACTCTATATGCAGCTTCCAGTTTAATTGACTATCCATCAGCAATCCAAGAAACTTCACACCCTGTTCCGTAGCTAAGCTTTGATTATCACACTTCACTGTGATTGGATCTTTTTGAAGTAAGAGATGTGCATAAGGTGAGTTTTGTCTATGTTCAATTGTAAATTGTTTTCTATGTAGTATTTAATATGTATAATGCTGTTGTTACATCTTCTGTTACAGATTCTAGGTCTGTCTTTACTATTGTTGATGTATGATGAAAAGAACTGTTTTGTGGTACAATTTTTTTGGTAGGTCATTTATATATATTAAAAACAATAACGGACCTAATACCGATCCTTGCGGGACACCTTTTAGTACCCATTCAGACTGATGTTCCTTTTCATCATCTACAACACTTTGTTTTCTGTTTGATAGGTATGCTTTAATCAGATTCAACGCACCCCTCTTATCCCCAACTTTTCCAATTTTTTGTAGAAGGTTTTGTAGTCAACACTATCAAATGCTTTTTTAAGATCCAGGAATAATCCTATCGTCATTTGATTGCTATTTATACTTTCCATCATCTCCTCCAGCACTTGATAGGTTGCTCTTGTTGTGGATCTTCCTGTTATATATCCATTCTGATGATTATGGAAGATGTTGTGTAATTTTAAGAAGTCAAAGATACGTTTGTATATGTTTTTTTCGAAAATTTTTGAGAAATGTGTTAAGATTGCCAGTGGTCTCTAATTTTCTAAACTAGCCTTATCTCCTTTTTTATAAAGCAATTTTACAATTGACTTCTTTAATTCATTTGGAAAAATTCCGTGTTGCAATGAACTAGTAATCATGGGCTCCAGCAAGACTGATAATTCGGGAGCGCACTCTTTTATTAATTTTACAGGAATTTCATCATGTCCTACAGTTAAAGTGTCTTTCAATCCATGTATTACCATACAAATTTCATATGTGGTTGTTGGTTGCATCAATATTGAATGAATATTATAAGCTACCTTAGATAAATCAATCGCTGTTCTGCCATCAATATTCCCGCACATTGTCACTAGACACTGATTTATGTTTTTCAATTTCTCACATATGTTTCCGCCTTCTACATCTATATTGTTGATGTTCGATTTTTCAATTGCACCCATTCTTGTCTCAGCTCTTACTAGTTGCCAAGTAGCTGCAATTTTATTTTTGAGGCCGTAATGTATTCAGAGTTTGCGCCTCTTTTGGCTTTTTATATTTGATTATTCAGCTACGTACAGTGGTTTTTATATGTTTCTCTGTCAATCCATCTGTTAATCATATCTTCATACATTTGCCTCTTAATTACAGTCTTTCATAGTTCTTCATAGAACATTGTTGAATCTTTTTGTACAGCACAATTGATTATACTTAAGTTCTATATTACGAATAAAAACTCAAAGCATATATCGGCAGCATTTCCTCTCAGAACAAAACTCCAGTCATATGATAGTAACCAATCTCTAAATACGATTATGTCCTCGTCATATAATGTTTTTTGATATAATATCTTGCTTTGTTTTATATTATCTACAGACAACTCCAGTGTAAGCGAAATCTGTTGTGCGGGGTGATCTGATATCGCAGTATTCACAACAAAGCTCCTATAATTCTGTGCATTTGTCATGATATTATCTGGCGTTGTTTTTGAATCGCCAAATATTCTTGTTGGTTCTAAAATCGTTATTTGTAGATTAAATGTTTTCAACAAATCTCTCATTCTTTTAGTATGTAGATCATCCGGGGTATGGAAATGAATATTGAAATCACCCGTCAGTATCATTGTGTAATGACACCTCGTGGAGAGTGCACAATTCAATATATCTTCCATGATTTCGAAGAACTCGTTAATGTTACCTGAGGGTGGTCTATATATATTTATTAGTAACAGTTTATAGTCTTGTAGTTCCACATAACTGGATTCAATAGTGGACTCAATGCTTTTTTGTTTCAGGTTATTGATCTCTTTAAATGTAATACCCTCTTTCACGAAAATACAGGATCCACCATGTACCATAGTCTCTCTGTAATAACAAGAAGCCATTACGTAATTGTGTAATTTTGTGGTTTTGTTAATATTCATTTGCAGTCAATGTTCAGTTACAGCAAATACGTGAATATCTTCACTTGTATTCAATAATATATTTATGTAATCTATTTTGTTATTAATGCTTTGAACATTTTGATGTAAAACATTAAATATATAATTATTTTTTACTATGTTTTGTCTTATTTTACATTTGTTTCCTTGATTGAGATTTCCTCCAAAAATTTTTATAAGCTCTTATTATAGCGTTTTGGAGTCACATATTTGCATCAAATATTTTTTCATAATTTTCTTCAATCACGGCAACTTTAAACGCTGCAATTTCTAATTTCTCGCATACTAACGCAGGAAGTTCGCACTTGCATAAATGTTCAGTAATATTGGTCTCAGTTGTGTTTTTAACGAAATTTGATAAAAATATCCATTTTCGGTTTTGTACGGCAGTTAAGGTAGTGTTTATATTATTTCCTCGTATATTTCTTTGCTGATTTTATGTTTTTAGCTTTGTCAGTGTCGGTGACCCTATTTACTTCAGTATTTGCAACAGTTTTTAAATTTGTTTCTTTTCCTCGTGATGTTTCTCTTTCTTTTAAAGTTCCTTTATCCTTGTCTATTTTCACTGTTCATTAATTTTAGGGGCTCCATCTATGGTTTGAGATCGTGTACCCATTCTACTAGTTTCCTTTTCATTTGTACATTTCTTTATTGTTTCCTGATTATTCTGAGATTTATCAATATTATTATTAATTTGTTCTTTCAGGTTGTGTATCATGTCATTCTGATTCTCAATTCTTGTTAATAGGATTTTAACATATTCAAATATCTCACCCATTCGTTCCTCCATGCTACAGAGTCTCGGCATCATTTCTAACTTTTTCATTATTTTGCTCAGGACAGTTGTTGCAGAACCACTTTATAATATTCTTTGAAGATTCGATCAATTTTAGTTCAGAGCCCTTATATAGTGTACAATTGTGATGTACACACATAATACAGTTCACATTAGCACATTTTAAGATTTTGTATTCCTTTTGTATGTCAACTTTTGCGGAACAGACTTCACACACATATCCACCTTCCGCCATTTTTTATACCTGTTATTACTTGATATTATTACTAGAGACCGACAGATTTAGGTTAAGTCCGACAAACCAGGCCAATTTGGCGTCAGATAAAAAAACAACAGATAATAAAAGATATCGTCATAAACTTTACGAATTTTATTTAAAGAATGAAACTATATTTACAATAAGTATGTAGTACTAGAATAATACGATATTACTAATAAGTAAGTATAACAAAACAGCGTAAGAATGTTTATCCAACTGCTGTGGAAGTTATAAGATCCCACAGATTCGATCTCATTTTGTACGTAAAGCCCCTTCGACGGGGTATACGTTTTCATATTTGACTTTCTGGAATTCTTGTTTATAGGAACTCTCCAGGATTGGTTTCTCATTTACATCTTCAATTCAATATGCGTTCGGATTACCCGCCTTATTTAAACATGTTTCATGTGATTGTATCCATCCACTTATACAAACCTCTCAAACTGAATAAATGTGCAATGTTAAGCTACCAGCATTATTGGGCAGTCCTAACCTCGCAAGGAGTCGAGTTGCTGGTGAAATTATACGATACCGAACACATAAAATACATCTCTGTACAAACGTATACAGACTTGACTTCAATACAGAAACAAAAACCCACGAAGTTGTATGAACCGTGTATTTAATAAGGGGTGGAAAAGGATACATATATCTATATACTGTTGGTAGAAGAGGAACAAAAGTCTCATTGTAACATGATAAGTATCTTGTTCGATATCGACATCATGGACATATCAAAGGTGTGTGTAATGGTATGTTTAGTGTGATGTCTACGACGGAGACGAAGAAAAGACAAGATGATACCGGAAAATATGAAATTTGCAAGTCATGAAAGAAGAGTTTATTTTGTAATAAAATCCTTTTTGCTACCGAATTTTGGCATTAATTTTCTTGATTCTACTGCGATATGTATGTATGTATGTATGTTAAGTTTTACTGCTTCCGGATAGCGGTTGAATTTTCACCACTTGATTAAATTAATATGTCACTTTACTTTTACAAACTTAATTCGCTTTAGGTTTTAAGTTCAACACTTATCAATTTGCTTTAGCTGATGTTTACTCCACGAGTTTTAAAATACAGCTGTCTCTACTCATCATTAGGCGCTATTCATAAGCTATGTGGGGCTTTTGTATAAAAGCTTTCGGGTATGAACTTTTGTAACGGTCAGATTGTTCTAGAAACTTCCGTAGAAGGTGAATTTCCGTAGTTGGTGGCATCACATTGCTATGTGTGATGCGATTGTTATTTAGTTTACGTTCATAACGCTAGTTGAAATTTCCATTTCCGTTATAATTTAAATCGTCGCATTAAGTCTAAATAGTTCACTTCGTAACAGTATATACAAGACAGTTCAAGGCAAATGATATAAATTATGAAAAATGCGTGTGTTGCGATCATTAAAATAATAAGTGTTACATTGAAGAGTACTTGTTTTTCGTCATCAGAGAAATGGAACGTACTAGATTTAGTTGGAAGTGTTCCTTATTTGGTGTTTTATGTGAATTGAAGGATAATATATTACCAACGTATGCTGATCTGATGAAATTTTATGAGTGGACTCGTCATAATCTTAAATATGAGAGGGAAACTTTAGAAAGCCAACATATAAAGAAATAGAAGCCATTGTTATTGCAAAATTGAAGGAAATATGGGATAAATCGTCTATACCTACAGTAGAGGTTAAACGAATGAAGATGATGCTACAAACATATACCATAAAATGTAAAAATCTTTTGAAGCCTCATCCACAAATTCCTAAAGAAAAGTTGGAAAACTTTCTTTGTAAAAGTAAGATTTTGTTTGATATTTCGGCTTGTAAGTGCAAAGACTTCCTTAAATGTCGTTGCATTAAAAGCAAAAAAATACCTGCAAGAACACGAGGTTTTATAAGAGACCAAAAAAGCAGATGAAAAAGACATTAAAAAGAAAGTTATTACTAGAAAAATCTGCTCCAAAAAAAAAACAAAAATTACGGAAACACTTACAGAAATATTGAGTAGTACATCTGAAACTGAATGCGATGAGTAAGATTATGAAGGAACAGAACAATTTAAACTACGTAAATCAAAAACTGAAACAAAGAAAAAGTCGATTGATTTCAGTTTATTATCAAGAACATGCGACAGGTTTGGAGTATCAGACAGGGCAGGAGCTGCCACCGCATCTGCAGTTCTGCACACTTCAAGTTCTGTGGCTATAGACAAAACTAAGCTTGGTCGAGAAAGGAAAAAAAAAACAGAAAAAATATAACCTTACAACAAAGTGTTTTGTAAATACCCGCTTTATATTTTGATGGAAGAAAAGACCGAACTTCAACTATGTCAGAAAATGGTGGGAAGAAGTACAGGCAATGTGTGATAGAGAAGCACATTTCTTTGATTAAAGAACCTGACTCGAATTTTTTAGGCTATATTACACCTTCTTCAGGAACTGCAAAGTGCATAGAATATGAAATATTCAACTTTTCTTGAACTCGGATATACCACTGGATCTTTTAGTTGCAATTGGTTGTGATGGCACAAATGTAAATATTGGCAAATATGGTGGTAGTATACGTTAACTTGAAAGAAGATTGGGTACACCTTTACAATGGATTATTTGTATGTTGCATATGAATGAACTGCCACTAAGGCACCTGTTCCAGCATGTTGACGGTGGTACATCAGGACCACAGACACTTTAAGGGGATTTTGGCAAGGGTCTTGAAAACTGAAAAAGACCAATAGTAAAGTTTCAATTAATTCCCACGAACCTACCGGAGCTTTCCGTTGAAGATATAAGTGAAGAGCAAAAGTATTTATACAAAATAGTTGAAGCAGTCTCAAATGATAAAGGCACAAACAATTTGGCAAACTAACCACCAGGCAAAATGTCACATGCTCGGTGGCTAACACGTGCTAATAGAATTCTTCGTCTGTATATTTCTGTAGAAACGCCTTCTGCAAATCTTAAAACTCTTGCAATATGTATTGTTAAGGTTTACGCTCCAGTTTAGTTTTCTATAAAAACTCTACCAAGTTGTAAAGACGAATCTCGACACCTTTTTAAACTAATTAAACTCAGCAGATATTTATCAACAACTTTGAAGGTCGTTGTGGACCTAGTTATTCAAAGAAACAGTTATTTTGCACACCTTGAAAATATATCGCAGATAGAATCAAGAAAATTAATGCCAAAATTCGGTAGCAAAAAGGACTTTATTACAAAATAAACTCTTCAATATTTGCATAATTATGTATTTTGATTCCTTTTTCTTGCATTTTTGAAAAATGTTGTTAAATATGATTTACAATTAGTGTCTACCTTTTACAAATGAATTTTATTTATATAAAAAATATACATATGTCGCAAGCCTATAAGTTGACTGGACTACAAACTTCTTAGGTCTTACTTAAGTACATTTTTGAAAGACTTAACATGAAACCGGAGGCAGAGAATTGATTCCGATTGATACCAAACTTAGTAACGCGAAAACATTTATAATTTGGCACCTTTTTGTTACTGTGCCTATAAAAACTTGCACTACTAATGCACACCCTGTTCTTTATTTAACTGGTGAGATTGATATATGGTTATTTTCTTTCATGACTTGCAAATTTCATATTTTCCGGTATCATCTTGTCTTTTCTTCGTCTCCGTCGTAGACATCACACTAAACATACCATTACACTCACCTTTGGTATGTCCACGATGTCGATATCGTACAAGATACTTCCTTAATCATGTTACAATGAGACTTTTGTTCTTCTTCTACCAACAGTATATAGATATATGTATCCTTTTCGACCCCTTATTAAATACACGGTTCATACAACTTCGTGGGTTTTTGTTTCTGTATTGAAGTCAAGTCTGTATACGTTTGTACAGAGATGTATTTTATGTGTTCGGTATCGTATAATTTCACCAGCAACTCGACTCCTTGCGAGGTTAGGACTGCCCAATAATGCTGGTAGCTTAACATTGCACATTTATTCAGTTTGAGAGGTTTGTATAAGTGGATGGATACAATCACATGAAACATGTTTAAATAAGGCGGGTAATCCGAACGCATATTGAATTGAAGATGTAAATGAGAAACCGATCCTGGGGAGTTCCTATAAACAAGAATTCCAGAAAGTCAAATATGAAAACGTATACCCCGTCGAAGGGGCTTTACGTACAAAATGAGATCGAATCTGTGGGATCTTATAACTTCCACAGCAGTTGGATAAACATTCTTACGCTGTTTTGTTATACTTACTTATTAGTAATATCGTATTATTCTAGTACTGCATACTTATTGTAAATAACCCATTAAAACCGGCACATTTACTACCGGCGCAAAAAGATGAAACTTCGTGAAATCATTACTTATGGGTCAACTAAAAAGGAAAAAGAATTAAAAATTTCTCCCTCCCTTCGTGTGGCTTAGGGGATGCGTTGCGAGCACGCAACGCTGAGTCGTACGGTTATACGAAATTTGCTCAATTACTATATTTCGCATTATTTTCATCACAAGTTTTATTTCAAAATGAATATAAGAACATAGAACAATCAAGAAAGAAAATAACAATTTATGAATACAAAAGTAAGAATTCAGCTCTATGAAGAGGAATGGTACGCTGTAAAGCACTTCGGATGGAATCTGACCTTGCACTTTTCACAGGTGAATATTGTTTGACTATTACAATGGCCGCGCCGGAGGCTAGTATTATTTTTTCCCACTGTGTGATCCGTTCGATCTCCTCGGATCACGTTCCTGGCTGCTCGATCTTTTTCTTTTTGCGAATCGATTCCACTCTGTATTTTCTATGATCGCAATAAGCATTCTGCCACGAATACACGAAACTCCAGTTGTCCCATGATCGCATTTTTCTCGACTTTGCGGCATAAGCAGTGTAGCTTCCAAGCGTTTACCATTGAAGAGTCCATCGCATTCGTGAATAATGGCCAATATCATTTTTCTTCCACGAATACGAATGCGATAATTGTTTAGCGCGTTATCGAATAGGTCCACACCACCCATTGTCTTATTATATTCGTGACCTCTGGTTCGACCCAGCGTTGCGTTAACGCAACGCCGTGCTATGCGACTATCTGGTCAATACTAAAAATTCGCGGATCGCCACGAAACAATTTCTTACGTCAAATATATGTAATTAAGAGTGAGAATATATGAGAGAAATTTTGTTCAGCATTTTTCCCGGTTTATTGAAAATTGAATACGGAATACCGTGGAATTCACGATTTTCGGTTGTGAAAAAAATATGGAAAATAGCGAAATCGCGCAAAACGTGCAAACAGGTCGATAAGATACTTCCTTCAACTAAAATATCCGCTTTTTCCGGATTGAAATGTCGCACCTGATGATCTATAAGTGAGGATAAGCGATGCGTTGCGAAAACGAAAAAGATAATGGGTTAAATAAAATTCGTAAAGTTTATGACGATATCTTATATTCAGTATAATATGTAAAGAATTACTTTATTCCGTTATTATATTTAACTCGCCACATTTTTTCTTAGAAAGCGTCGGTCCATCGATATGATCTTCACGTCGAATAGTACTGGCAGAATATCTTCCTATATTTATGTGATTTTTCATATTGTAGGTTGTAATACATCACGGGGTGCCTGCTTTATCATTATTATATTACATTTTTATCCTCCTCAAGTGTAAAAGAATTGCTGTTCAGATAGGCATGGAAACAGATGTCCATTGTGTAATGTAGCCGTCGGTAAAGTTTGGCTGGCGCATCGAAAATCCTGTTCCGACATGCTATCGTCCGGATGGCCCGTTTTACTTGATGGCTGCTTCTCTTCTGAAATCTCTCGTTTCTTGGTAGTAGGATAGATATTATGTGTTATCTTATATCGAGACAAACTATCCGATCTCGTAAAGATTTCTTTACATATGGAGCATGTGTAAGATTCCTTATTTAAGCAGGAATGTCTGATCAAGCCATGTTTTCTTGCAAACGTTTTGAAGCTTATCTTACACTCCATCTTAAACTATAATATTGCAGTCTATTATGAGAAATATGCGATAAAATTTAAATAACTTACCTAAAATATGCCTGTCCAAGAACGATGAATACTAAATAATAATAAAACGATAAACTAGTAGGAAATCAACGCGTAACTGTACACTAAAACGATAGTGCAGGTGAAGATGTTGAATTTCACGACCTGACTGTTAGAAAGCTGTTGGTAAATTGTTAAAAGCATGGAAACACATACCCTTTTATACGATTTATCGATATTCAATCGGAATGCTATGTTTCATATGATGCGATCAACCAAACTTTGTCAAGTGTTTTTCTACATGTATCTTAATATATTAATAAATAATAGACCGGGCTTTCGTTAAATTTGATTTTATATTGACTTACACATTTAACACAGAACTGTCGTCGAATCCTGTTTGTGACGTTACATGCTCGTATCAATAGACAAACGAACCCTGTATTACGTAATTTTATTAGACGTCGACTATAAAGGATTGCTATAGAAAATCCACATATCTTACTGAATGGTACTGACTTCTATCCATCTACGATCTGACCGAGTGTTGATTTACTATCGATTATCGTTGGTATAAGCGTTCCAGTTAAACATAAGCCTATGTGATACGTTTTAATAAATGACTAAATAATTGACTTACGTTTCATTTGTTTATAATATCGTATTAAAATATAATATCCAAACCTATTTGTGATGTCTAATGATGTATCGTACTGTGATTAGTGGTCGATCTATAGTATAAAGCTCGGATCATCACCCGATTCCTCAGTTTGGTGTATTTTACGTTCAAACGTATAAACCGGTGCTTCATATTACTGACGAGCGAGCGATAGTATTTAGTGTGTACCAGGAACTAACTTGCGCATGCGCAATGACTTTATCTCCTACTATCCAACGTCGTCGTCTCAGTCCATTTTCTAAGAATGTTGTTGGGTGAACTAATTTGGTAGCCAATCAGAACGCGGCATTGTATACGATGCGACCAATCGGAACGCTGCATTTTATATGATACCATCAATCAGAAGGCTCTTCTCATCTAACGTATATCCTGTTTATGCCATCATGGTATTATGTAATATATTATTAAGGGGGCGATATATGATTATCTGTTTTATAAACATCTTCTGACTAAGAGCAACGCCTTCTGATCAAAGCCGACGTTGAAACATATGCCTGTCTTAATATATAAATAAACAACCAAAATTTCATTAGTTCCCATCCAAAAGTCTCGTCTAGACATGTTTGTGACGTCATGGTATTGCGTAATATTATATAAGTTACAAAATTTTGAATTTCTCTTGCCGTCCATAGACGTACGTTTCGCGGTTATACCGCTCGTTAGTACGGCTTTGCAAGAGCTGTAAGTTCGTATACAAATTATACGTATATATAGTCTGAACGTTGATGTTTGTACATATGAGAGTGATATGAATACGTGCATTATGAGAGAATTCATATCGAATTCCTCTCATATGTACAAACATCAATGTTCAGACTATATATACATAAAATTTGTATACGAACTTACAGCTCTTCCAAAGCCGTACTGACGAGCGGTATAACCGCGAAACGTACGTCTACGGATGGCAAGGGAAGATCAAAATTTTGTAATTTGCAGTGTTCCCACGGCGGGTAGCAACTGCAGTTACTGCAGGAGGCTGTGGCAACGCAAGTTGTCCACTCTCGTAGAAAAAATAACTGCACAAAATGTGTAACAATCGGCCATAGCACGTTGATAATACCAACTCTCGTTAGTTCACCAAAGTCAAACAACGTCGGGCGCAGTCAGCATGTGAATGAGTGCGATCGTCTGGTGTGCGTGGTATTTCATTTGTAATTGCGTTTCATTAGCCTTCATACAAAATTCTCGTCGAAACCTGTTTGTGACGTCATGGTATTCCGTAATCGCCCTTTCTTACTTATTTATCTTCTGAACAAAAACGACACCTTCCGACCAGCGCCTCCTGGTCAAGAGGACATCTTCTGGTAACATGCCTAATACCCTTTAGGCAATACGTACAGAACTCTATTACCACCTACAGGTGCCTGTACCACACTTTCCGACCGTCAGCGACACCTTCCGGCTAAAAGCGACACTTCTGATCAAGAGATACGTCTTGTGGTGACATGCGTAACACTCTTTAGGTCTTACGTACAGAGTTCTGTTACCATCTACAGTACCTGTACCATGCTTTCCGACCAATAGCAACACCTTCCGGCAAGAAACGACACCTTCAGACACTACATACAGACATCTGTATTACCGGCAATACTTTACCGACTAGAGGGGGATGCAAACTTTGAGTTTCCGAGGAGTTGTCGCGAATTTTGAATTTCCGGGGGTTATCGCCCATTTTGAACTCTCCAAACTGACCATCCTGCAAACACTTGTGCTGGGGGTGTTGACTACCTTCCAGTATACACGCTCGGGGTGTTGGCTACCTAGTGAGCTACGGGCCGAGAACCCGCTATCTCTCTCCACTTATAGAGTTACAGTTTGTGCGATTAAAGAAGGATTAAGGGAAGAAAAGAGTTAACAATATCTTCTAAATTATCGATTCATACACATAGGTAGCCTTATATTTGGAACATTAACTTTAAGAGATAATACTACTCTACGCTGTAATCAAGATAACAAAAAAGCCTTAATAAAAGTTTCAAAAAATGGCTTCAATGTTATCAAATATTTGGCCATCATTTCCCATTCTACAACTGTTAAAGACTCGAAAGACAGAGTGAAATATGATAGTGTTGCTATTATTACTTGTTTCTGTTCCAGCAGTCTTTTAAACATTTCATAGGTGGAATTCCAACGAGTGTCTGCTTATGTTTGGATAAATTATATACATCCTGCATTTCCGATAACTCATCCTTTAGCAAACAGCTATTTTCGAAGTGGGTTATTATGCGACTGCATTTTCAGCGAATAATAATAACTATGTCATGTACCGAACCAACACATCCAGGTTTGTCGTATGAGTAAAACAAGATTCAATAGATAGATGTTGTTCTAATATCCTTACTGCTGCAAACATATTGGCAGCATTATCTGTCACAATAGCTGTTACTTTTTTTCCAGATCTCAATCCCGGTACATGAGTTGCAGTGTAAGGGCTAATATAATGCTTGTATTACTTTCAACAATTTTCTCAATTTGAAGCGTGTAGTTGTTCATGTGATAGTTGCTATAGATAAAACGACATGCCTCTGTTATAAACATATCAGTATTTGCATTTCATTGATTATCAACAATAAGCCTATAAATATTATTACTACTTACATACCACCACCTAGCCCAGCTTTTATGTACGATCATCTATTTCATAGACTTGAGCTGTTGGATTTGTTTGCGCATGATTTTGTTGCGGGTGACTTTAACGTCCGTGATTTGAAAGACGTTACTTGTAGTAAAGCTTATAGCGTTCGTACCTTTGTAGTATCTAATGATGCTAGTCAGATTAGTAACTGTAAAAATTAAAATAATAGACTCTTGGACTTGATTTTTGCTCAAGGTTCAAGGGCTCAAGGCTGTGTGTAATTGTGATAGAGCTGATTTTGCATTGCTACCAGAGGATCCTCACCATCCGGCGTTTGCTTTCGATTTTACCTAGAGCGGATTTACTTAGTAGGTTTGAATTCTCTGATATTCTGAGATCAAATTTCAAACGCTTCAACTTTCGCCAACTGTATGAGTTGTTTTCGACAACTAACTGGAATTCTGTTTTGGATTGTGATCACGTTAATATTGTATGTGACAACCTCTATTACATAATAAGGACATTGCGTTCCAGTAACTGTATCAGGGAGGAGTTCCTTTCCGTCTTGATTTTCGTTGGAGACACGTTGGAGAATCTCCTGATCAGATTGCTAATGCTTTCGCCGCACACTTTTAATCTGTTTTTGTTGACGGTGTTAGTGACAATGAACATTTTTTTAATACTGAAATACTGACCGTTCATCACTTTGCCGAGGATGATGTTTCGAGGGCTATAAGTTCTTTGAAGTCCACAATGACGATGGTTTCAGATTCAGTTCCTGCTTTCATTGTTAAGCATTGTCAATGTGTACCCCGACTTTCACTCCTTCATATTTACAACCTAATAGTACAAAATTTAGTGTTGCATAACTAATTTATTTATTTTTATTTTGTATCTCAAGTATAAGATTTTGAGTATCGACGAAACGATTGAGGTTATTAGTATTGTTTTTTCTGTTTTTTTGAGAGTTTCTATTACTATGATTAACTTTGTTTCTATTGTAAATATTATCCTGCAATTAGCAGATGTTGCTGCTGTTGGGTAATAAGGTATTATTATTATTATTAACTAAATACGCAAAGTTATCCGCTATAGTTATCTTTGTTTACCTAATTCAAAAGATCATATGCTCCTTCTTTGTCAGCACGAGAGGTTCGGGAGATGGCACGACAATGGCCTGTATTCGTTAAAAATCGTACCACAATCGTACTTACTGCTATTATTAATTCGCTTTTTTTCACAATTTTCACCGTCTTGCACAGTTTTTCACTGTCGAAATTAGAAACAAATCTGTTTTGTGTGGGAAGAGCTCTATGGAGGTTGCACAGATGTGCTACTTTCCGTGGAATTTTGAGAGGTACGTATTGATTTGTATACATAACCTTAAATTAAAGAAATAGTTATAAAATTATATACCATTAATAAAATTTATAGATAATCAAAATTCTAGATTGTAAAGTTTACAAAACAACAATAAAATAGAAACTATTTTCAAGAGGAGAGGAAGGTTTTGGATCCAGGGAAGTAAGCATTTGGTTATTATTAGTAGTAGTACTTTCAGTGCTCTATACATTTGCCCCTATATTCATATTTTCTACACTTTGTTCAATAAAATTGCGGAACACAGCCATTTCCAAAGTCGAGATGTGGAATTATGTGCGCTGTAAAATGCAAACCGGTTGGAAACTACTATAAAAAATAGGCTGGATGCACTCCATTAAAGCTACTAGTTTAATATGAAAAACCATGCAGAGTCGTGGACTAACTAGCATCCGACACCCAACTTTTAATCAGGATACGCCTCAAAATTTATTTGGTGCAAATCGTTTGAATTGTGGCTGCATTGAAAACGCAACAGTTCCACAGTTTCTTACTTTTTAAAGACTGAAGCCATTAGTTGTCTCACTAATCCAAGGTTGCAAGAAAGCAATTGTGAACAAAATGAGTTTTTCATGTAATTTACAAACCTTTCTCAACGAGGCTCAAGTGATTGGGACCACAGTTTAAAACAAAAATTGACAGATCTGAGGAGTTTCGATAAAAGTCGTCGGTGTAAACTTAACTTTTACGGACTACTGTCATTGATAGGACACAAGCTTTATGTCCATAAGAAATGAAATAGAACACAAAATTATTTTTTCTTATGTGTGGAATTGAATGTGTAAATACATGTAGCCACTTCCTTGCGTTCATTTAGATTAGGTATGGGCAACCTTTGACATGTTGTGGGCCAAACTTTAGTGTGCAAATACGTTCGCGGACCGCGTTTAAAAGTAGTACATTTTAAAGTAGTGTTGTAGTGTTCATAATTTTTTGCGATAGATATCAGACATGAAATAATACGACAATGTTATTATAATATCAACTTATGAAAATAACAAAATGAAATAATAACATTATAATTAGATCGTTAAATTTGGAATTGTTACAAACTACGAAAGTTAAATAGCGATACCGAAATCAATGAGACACTTGAGCTTGAACTTGGGAAACTAATCCATCGATGTTTGGATTAATTCTACTGATGCAAAGGCGTAAAGAATTTTCCAAATTATCGTCAGTCAGCCTTGTACGATATTTCGATTTATTAACTTTCATCAGTGAAAAGAACTGTTCGCATTTATAAGTACTGCCAAACGCACAAATCAATCTCCTTGCGAATTTTCTAAGCTGCGGAAAATGGTCTTCTTCGAGGTATTTTTTGTAGCAATCACACAACTCCACATCTTCAAATTTAGATTTTAGGAGTGAGTTTTCTTGAATCTCGATCAACTCCATTTGCAAGTGTATTGGAGCATTTTGTACATTACTTTTTGTTGGAGTAGCAAATAAATTGAAACAGTCTTCCATGTTTCTGAAATCGCTAAATCTGTTCGAAAATTGTTCCGACAGTACCTTGAGTTCTTCAGCATATTGAGCATAAGCAATATGCTCATACCCAGAGAGCGTGGTGAAATGGTAACTGTTTCCAGACAGCATCTGTGCCTCCCACAAGCGGATTTTATTCTGAAACGCTTTCAAATGGCTGTACAAATCATTAACTAACTGTCCTTGTTTTTGAAGTTTCAAATTTAAATCATTCAAATAGCCAGTAAGGTCGACCAGAAATGCTAAGTCACATATCCATTTTGGGTCACTCAATTCAGATAGTGGTTAATCTTTTATTTGCATAAAGTCTTCTATCTCATTCATAAACTCGTAAAACCGTTTCAGCATCTTCCCTTTGCTTAGCCATCTGACTTCAGAATAATATGTTACGTCGTCATATTTGCCTGATATTTCATCCAAAAACGCCTTGAATTGACGATGGTTAAGCCCTCGGGATCGAATAAAATTGATGGTTTTTACTACCACATTCATAACATTCTGGAGTCGAATGGACTTAGAACACAAGTTCTGTTGGTGGATAATGCAGCGAAAGACTATCAAATCATCTTTTGCACATTTAATTCAGTTGCTTTTTCGTTCAAAATTCCGATGAAACCTTTACGTAAGCCGACCATAGAAGGTGCACCATCTGTGCATACTCCAACTAAATTTGACCATGGCAAGGCAAAACTTGTAAATACCTTTTGAACTTCATTAAAAATGTCCTCTCCTGTAATGGTTCCTTTTAGCGGCTGTAAAGCAAGCAATTCCTCAGTAACAGTGAACTCTTTATCAACACCTCGAATCAATAGAGCCCGTTGAGCTGTGTCCGACAAATCGGTGCTCTCGTCTAATGCTATGGAAAATGATTCAAAACCAGCCATACGGTCAGTCAATGTTGTTTTTATATCATTAGCCATCATTTCTATACGTCGGACAACAGTTCGTCTTGACAAACTAATTTTTTCAAATTCATTTTTCTTTTCAGGACACAAAACACTGCAAACTTCTAACATGCACTCCTTGATAAGTTCGCCTTCGGAAAATGGTTTTAATGACTTTGCCAATTTTGAACTAACTATAAAACTAGCTTTCACAACATTATCAAGTAGTGTTCTTTGTTTATGAAACATTTGCTGCTGCTTTTCCAAATTTGCAATAAGCTTCTGGATTTTGTCTTTTCTTATTTGTCCTGTGAGTGAGTGCAGCGTAGGATGCTTAGTTGAGTAATGCCTCTTTATATTGAATTCTTTCATCACTGAAATGGATTCATTACACAGCAAACAAATAGGCTTACCATTGTGCAAGATAAAAAAATTCTTCAGTCCATTTTTCTTGAAACTGGCGACCCTCTGCATCTACTTTCCGTTTCTTTCCACCAGACATCATTTTCGTATACAAAATATAATTAGAAAGCACCCAAGATGCACACAAAGTCACAAAGCTAATTGACGGCACTAGCAGTTCGCTAGGATATCCCTCGTCGAAGTTATCACCTCGGTAGCTCAAGTAGAACTGAACTAAAGTTCGGGCCATCCACCCGCTTATATAGGCAAAATGAAGGAATGATCTAGAATCATCTAGTGTAGAACAGTTGAGAAGAAATAATCTTTTGTTGCGCCGCCAGTGAGGCGGCAAACATCGAACGCTTTGATGTTTGCCGCCTCGCTCTTTGATGACCGCCTACACTCGGCTTGCTCGCTTACTTGATTCCGTGAGTTTGAGTAAGTAGTGTAATTTTAATTTTTTTAGGTTTTTCAAAATGTCTCGCGGGCCGGATCAAATCATACAGCGGGCCGGCTGTTGCCCACCGTGGATTTAGATCATTTACTAGTATTTTTCTTGCCTCTAGCGGTGTCCCTTCGAGTGAAGTCGGTATAGTCCAAGATCCCACGGCAAGGTAACTTCACCGAAATGTTAATTAATAAAATTGCATTGAAATATATGTATCATGCACCCCTCAACACGAAATAGATGGGTTGTCTAAGCAAAGTCGGGTCCTAACCGACAATTATTTATTAAAAATATTGAAAATGTAGATAATCACATAAGAGATTTAAATGGATAAAAAAGTACCAATCGAAAGTTTACAATGAGAAAAATTAAAAAAAGTAGGGTTGTCAAGCCCCAGGCGGGTCTAAGGCAAGGTTGTTTAAACATTTATGTCTATATTTTTGGCGAACAACTTCACCGGTTGCTTAATGAAACAATATATATATAAATCGAAAGCTTACGATCTCTGCTTGAAAGTGATCTAGGGTTGTCTGCAAAATTCCGGGTCTAAAGTGGGACAACCCTTCGCTAAAACTTTACATTTTGTGCGCGCGATAGGAAGAGAAAAGAACCACTGCCGTTCTCAGTTCGGCGCCCGCCCGCGCTCCGCTCACATTTGTTACGTATCACGATCTTCTTAGCGCTTGAAATACATTTTGATACACTTTTTCTTATCTTTGTTGGGGTTTAAGCATGTAGAAGCGGGTAGAGTTGGATCTGCGACGCAAATAACGACGAAAACAACAGCCGATCGGTTGAAGCAATTTTTGTTGGCAACTTGTAAAAGAATAATTCATATATTCGAAAAAAAAAACGTCGGTATTAACTAGAGACTCTGGTTTGAAATGAATATTAATAACATAATAAGTAACAACTGCAGTTAGACATTTTACCTAAATCTATTCTGAGTCCATGACATGTGATTGATTTGATAAAGTCAAGTGACACCACCTATAATTTTTTCTTTTCTTTTTTTAGATATTGCAGCAAAAAAATTGTGTTAGCAGTTAATTTAATCTAGTAATCAGCGAGTACTAGGTTTTGGTGTGAAGATTAAATATTTGTTATAAGGGGCTTAAGGAACCAAAGAATTACGCTTATTGTTTTTAAAGAGTTTATATTTATCTTATAATGAAATGTCTTCTTATAACTAAGAGATACATAAAAAATTCTTAATTCTATTCTGTCTCGGAATCTAGCTAGCGACATGATCTTCGTCCATGTCATTTTCTTCTATCAATTCCTCACTCTCGTCGTTTACCGCTATAATATCTTCTATGTTTAAAGGTACAGAGTTTCCCAAAAACCATGTTGGTTTCAAATATGAATTTAAAAACCAGCCACGTTCCTTCGGATCCAATAAAACGCACGTTGCGTTTGTGGCATTATGCCACATACTGTTAACAAAAATGGTACGCAAAACTTTTTGTTTCAATGATTTCCAATAAGGCGGTATGGTTGAAAAGTTAAACTCTTTCACTTTACGTAGAAATGCATTGTTATTTTCAGTGGTACTATACGTTTTTTCAAATATCTGAAACCATGCACTGTTAACGCTTGTGCATTTTTTAATTCCGTACATTAGTGAAGTGAACTGTTGAACAACAGTCATTTTATCATCATCAAAAATGTCGCCAGGATCGGTTACATCAGAAAAATCTCTTGAAAATGCGTGTTTTTGTGGAATAGTTCATAGGGTTTGCATTTCCCTTTCCGAAAAATGCAGCAGTATAGTTACAGCCGCTCAAGGAGTGAAACGCTGGTAAAGCACGACATAAAGTTGAGGCTAGGCTTATCGCGATTTCGGAACAATTAAAACAGTTGATCTCGCGATGCTTTGACGTGTTACCAGCGAGCCATTCTCGTATTCTTTCAATTTGTGCATGTCTCCAAGTAAAATAACAAGTACATCGGTATCTTAAGTTTTACTGGAATTTTCGATTCCGGCTTACAATGAGCGATGAGAAAAATCATGGGCGTGTCAGCTTCAACAAACATTCAAAGCAGTTCTCTTCATGTTTTGTTTCCGCTGGATTTTGAACTACATATAACAAACATTTTTCTTCGACTGTCATGAAAATTTTTTGTCTTGAATAATTGGAACAAGATAATCATTTTCCCAATGGTTAGACAAAAATTTAACAAACACATCTTTGAATTTGTAGTTTTTCAAGGCTTTATATAAATCACTTGGTCTGTTCTGCATTGAACCATGAATAGCGTATAGGATGTAAATTTCTTTTCGAATTTGTCTTTCGCTATCTTTGATTGATGGACTGAGATATCTATCAAAAATTAAACGAATTTCTTTCGCATTTGTTGCGCAGAGCTTTTGCAGGATCAATCTGGACAGATTATTATCAAATGACTGAGGCAAAGATGGACCCAAAAGGTGAAGGAAATAAAAACCGTCAACAATTTCGATGTCTCGCCGATTGGGAATGGAAGGTTCAACATTTGATCGTATAATATTCGCTAACTTTGCTTTTTCTGTTTTGAACATTTCCGCTGAACATTGGAAAAGCGATGGAGGCGCTGGTGCCAAGGGAAAAGATAAGCAATACTCCAAATTAATTGGCTCCTTCAAGGAAATGGCTAAAAGCTTTCCAAAAATATCTCGCTCCATTTTTAAAAGTGATTTCTTCACGCCGTCATTGTTTTTCACCGTTTTCTTGACACATTCTGATGCAAAATTCAGCATTTTGTTTTTTTTTTTTTCAATGGTTTCGAAAATCTGCTCGGATCTGAGACGCATTCATCTATGAAACAAACTTTCTGCTTGTATACCATCGATTTCACATTTACAAGGCAATCAGTCACTTCTCCAGGAGCAGCTCTCCCCGTAGATACATTAAATAATTCAATTTCGACAAGCTCTTCGTCGAATGGATTCAAATTTTCTTTAATAGTAATTACGGGTTTTTCAAATAATTCTCTATCTTTCTGAATACGACTTTTCTGTAACGAGTGGGAAATATCGTCTTTTGGGATATATCAAAGTCTTCCATAACAGAGGCGATAATTTTCGTTCTTAAACTATGGCTTAAAGCCCAACGTTGTCTCGCGGAAATAGTGTTTGTGAAATAAGTAAGCCTTGTCAAGGAATTAGCTGCGTCTGCATTGATGGTTTGCTCTAAAGTCAAGTCAACAGGTACACGACCAAATCTATTTTTCGTTCGTTTGACACCGAATGCACCTCTATCAACTTCTTGCAGTAGTGGCGAATTTTCTATTTTCAACTTCAGCAAATTGAAAATATACATAATCGACCACCTTGCATAATTTAGCTGATTCAGGGCGAAGAATAAATCAAACATATCGAAAACGGAATGTACATACAGGTGGAAATCGCTTATCCGAATACTTCTTAAGAATCGGTGAAAAGTATTAACAAATTCAACATACTGCATGTAAAATTGCACTGTTTTTCCATGAAAGCCAGTCTAAGTGAGGTCACGAAAAACTTGTAATCGTTGAGGATTTTCTCAAGTGCATTAGAAACTGGATGATCGTTGTTCATGTTAGACGGATTAACACCGAAAGAAAGCAAATCTTCGGATAATGTTTCGGGATCTATATTATACTTTTTTTTTGAATATTTCGAAATGAAGGCTTTGCAATGCGACGGCGAAAATAGGGTGAATTCTTTTACATCGATTAAAGTGTTTGCTTTCAATAAAACCATTAACCGAGTCTTCAGCAAGCACTTCGGCCTCGGTAAAAATGTTGACGATACCGCTACCATCAATGAGTTTTGAAATAGACCATCTGCAAGTGGAATCCTCCCAAATGTACAGAGACTTTGTCAAAGTACGGTGATTCATTAATTTGAATCAGCATTGCTTTCTTTGTAATAGCAAGGTCATAAGAGACAATTATCTCAGCAACATCAAAAGCAATTTTCAAAGTTTCATATACAACTGCATCAGAAGTTGGTGAAGAAATGATTGGAGGCATATATTCTACTTTCTGCATTTCGTTATTATCGACAAAACTGAGACAGTCATGACCTAACCACATTGGCGTTAATACACAGTGAGTGTATTTCATGGCCCAAAGGATGTCCTGTGTTAATGCACGCAAGTACGCCGGCCGACACTCGGCTGTGAAAGTAAGAATCTTATCGCAAGGAATAAATGACACTGCTTTTGGTGGTTTTCGATAATAAGGCGTGATATTATTAGGCAACTCATGAACTTTCGTCGTTTTCCAGGCATTCGAGTTTCGGAATCAATTGAACGAGTAAATTCGTTTGGTTTAATTGCGATAGGAGCATCAGTTTTGGAAGCAGGAAACTGATAAATTATTCCTACCGTATCATGTAAGGTATTTTTACCATCGGAGCTGTTTACAAAACGATCGAAATTGTCAAACGCTAAATGAGTGCTTAACCTATCAACTGCATCAATTCCAGGTGGTACTTTGGAATTCTCATAATAAGCTGCATACGTCAATTCCGTTTTCATTTCCTCTGCTAAATTGTAGCCAATGCTGTGATCGTACCTATTCAAAATGGTTAGAACTTTTCGTGAACCTGTCAGTGACTTTATTGCTAATCCGAGCTTTACATGTTGAAAAAACGTATAGTACCACTGAAAATAACAATGCATTTCTACGTAACGTGAAAGGGTTTAACTCTTCAACCATACCGCCTTGTTGGAAATCATTGAAACAAAAAGTTTTGCGTACCATTTCTGTTAACAGTATGTGGCAAAATGCCACAAACGCAACGTGCGTTTTATTGGATCCGAAGGAATGTGGCTGGTTTTTAAATTCATATTTGAAACCAACATGGTTTTTGGGAAACTCTGTACCTTTAAACATAGAAGATATTATAGCGGTAAACGACGAGAGTGAGGAATTGATAGAAGAAGATGAAATGGACGAAGATCATGTCGCTAGCTCAGATTCCGAGACAGAATAGAATTAAGAATTTTTATGTATCTCTTAGTTATAAGAAGACATTTCATTGTAAGATAAATATAAACTCTTTAAAAACAATAAGCGTAATTCTTTGGTTCCTTAAGCCCCTTATAACAAATATTTAATCTTCACACCAAAACCTAGTACTCGCTGATTACTAGATTAAATTAACTGTTAACACAATTTTTTTGCTGCAATATCTGAAAAAAGAAAAGAAAAAGTTATAGGTGGTGTCACTTGACTTTATCAAATCAATCACATGCCATGGACTCAGAATAGATTTAGGTAAATGTCTAATTGCAGTTGTTACTTATTATATTATTAATATTCATTTCAAACCAGAGTCTCTAGTTAATACCGACGTTTTTTCGAATATATGAATTATTCTTTTGCAAGTTGCCAACAAAAATTGCTTCAACCGAACGGCTGTTGTTTTCGCCGTTATCTGCGTCCCAGATTCAACTCTACCCGCTTCTACATGCTTAAACCCCAACAAAGATAAGAAAAAAGTGTATCAAAATGTATTTCAAGCGCTAAGAAGATCGTGATACATAACAAATGTGAGCAGAGCGCGGGCGGGCGCCGAACCGAGAACGGCAGTGGTTTTCTTTCCTCTTCCTATCGCACGCACAAAATGTAAAGTTTTAACGAAGGGTTGTCACACTTTAGACCCGGAATTTTACAGACAACCCTAGATCACTTTCAAGCAGAGATCGTAAGCTTTCGATTTATATATATATTGTTTCATTAAGCAACCGGTGAAGTTGTTCCCCAAAAATATACACATAAGTGTTTAAACAACCCTGCCTTAGACCCGCCTGGGGCTTGACAACCCTACTTTTTTAATTTTTCTCATTGTAAACTTTCGATTGGTAGTTTTTTATCCATTTAAATCTCTTATGTGATTATCTACATTTTCAACATTTTTAATAAATAATTGTTAACGTTAGGACCCGACTTTGCTTAAACAACCTATCTATTTCGTGTTGAGGGGTGCATGATACACATATTTCAATGCAATTTTTATTAATTAACATTTCGGTGAAGTTATCTTGCAGTGGGATCTCGGACTAGTAGAAGAGAGGTTTTTATGTATTTGCGGAGGCCACACCCAGCATCTATTATATCAACAATTCTCAAAATGTGCTAGCCAATGTCACCGTTATTCAATGACTTCGATTAGCACAATATTTTGATATTTCGATTCAATCTTTGAGTACTGTAATTTATTATAATTAATGCTCTAAAAATAGTCCGCTAGTATTTCTGATAACTAAATCAGCGTTGGGAAAATTAATAAACAGTTTTTCTTTCTAAAATAATTGTAAATAAATAATTGTAGGTACTAGCTGCGTTATGCATGCATGTCTACACGTTTAAACGTAAAAAGTAAAATACTTACTTCATTTGTAGCGTTGCAAATGAAACTCGAACTTAGTGAATCTATAGTACTAGTAGCCGACAGAGATCCTGCAAAGGAATAAGAAACTTTTAAAAATGTATTTATTTTTCATTGAAACGAAATACGGAATAAATTACTGTTTAGAATTAATTTTATAGTATAGACATAGCGTAATGCACAATTTGATTGACATTTTACTATAAAGAGACTAAGGTAGTAAAGCATGTTCTTGCTAGAATATCTTGAATCCGCCCGCATTTCTTATTACAACATTGTGAAAATATTCAAGAGTTTAGTTTGTTTTCAATTATTTCATACATATTTTCAAAATTCATTTCAAAGATTATAAACGCGAAAGTGATGTTCTCAGTTAAACCTTTTGTGCTATATACATATATATAAATCTATACTGGTCCCAAATTGTGTAGTATAATATTTCGAACTACTCCTCTAGGGGAAGTCTGAGATCTTTTGTAAACGTTTGTTTCAACACTATTTTATCGTACACCTTTGAATATCGACATATATGTGTTAATTATGAAAATAAATAACGCAATAAAAAAATTGATAATAGCTGCTTTCAATAAAACTTTTGCTACATATATACGTGTAAAATATTTTTCCGCTTTTTAATCTTGTTAGTACTATTTCAATAGTTTCTACTATCTGAAGATGTGGTGGGTTAATAAGTTTAATAGATGATGAGTTTATACCAAAGTAAAATAAAGACTGACTTCTAAACTAATATACAATTCAACTATTATAAACATAAGGGCTATTATCTAAATCAAGAATTAATGTTTTCTTTTCATGTTCATAACTGAAGTTGCATATTGTGTTATTTACAATCGAAGGGATTCTGAAGGTCTTCTCTTCTTTTTGTTCCTTGAATCTTCTAAATTCCCCCGACACTTTAATTAATGCTTTACAATAAACTTACAAGGATGCTTACACAGTTTTAGGAATTTAGCTCTTTTAATTTCATCAATTTTCATTCAAATTATAATGTGGCTTTTCAATGTAATTTCAATTTAATTGAAATACAGTTATGCATATACGTAAAACCCATTTTTAAACCATCCTCAACTAACTTTTTCGAACTCTCTGCAATCCACCCTTTCTTTAGCAATTTTTACCTCATTTAAAATTTTAAATCGAATATTCCGTAGTGGTTCTTTGAAAATTGTATAAAAATTACTAATTGTAAGAGCAGATCTGGCGATGGCATGGATGAAGCAATTTCCAAGACAATTCGTTTAAAATATTCTTCATTCTCCATGTGATATGGGCCTAGTATTGTCCTGTTCAGTAAAAGACGAGGATGTAACTTTCCAGCAACGGCGGCTCCAGATACCGTATATTCGTAGTTGCAGCGAAGATAACATAACTTCGTATACGGCAATTGCATGTTGGTAAATGCCGGTGATATATGACGAACGACTGCTATCTTCGCTGTAGATACGAATATACGGTATTGCAGTATATTTCGGTAGATCAACCATAAAGATGATCCCATCGTATTTCCAGAATACACTAAGCATTATTTTTGCAACTAATGGAACTGCACCTACTTGAAGCGAAGATCTTCCTTCTGGTTTGCACTATTTTTTCGACTGATTTTTGGTCTCAGAAATAAAATAAGGTATCCATGTTTCATTCATGGTTATCTGTTTCCAAAATTTGCCGCAATAATGTGCCAAAAGCTCTTGAAGTTGAATCTGTTGAGTTTACGTTCCGGTCACAATAGCCCTGGTATCCAGCGGATTGAAACTTGGCGTGTACCTATTCCTACACTAACACTAATTCCACGAACAGTTATTCAGCATTCATCCTTTAACAGGTTCCCCACGGCACCTTCTTTCATTTACAGAGATGCTCGGTCGTTCACTGCGCGGGTCGTGTCCTAGTGACATTCAGACTCTCCAAATACACCTTTCATACGTTAAACGATATCTGAACGTTTCATGCCCTTTTGAAATAAAAAGAAAATGATAGCTCTTTGGGATTAAGTAGCATTTTCCATGATTGGAAAATCAGCGGTACTGAAATACCTCTGTATCTGCGAAGTAACTGAAATATATAAACAATATTAGGCGCCATCCATAACTGTGTAAACATCAAGACTTATCTCTGACCGATGGCGGGACCTATAAGATTCACGTAATTAAGTTGTAGCCCAATTGCTAAAACATTTAAACATACCTCGTATAGTAAGATTCTGATTCTAGATTAACAAATTTCTAGTGCAGAAGTCAATTGAGACAGGAATAGAAAATTTGGAAAGTTTGGAAGCAGAAGATACATATATATAGATATTTGGTTAAAATATAAGACTATATTAAAAAAGGCAGCAATAACCACCATTGAAAAAGAACGAACCTTGGATAAGAATGGAAACGAAGAATAAGATAGATGATCGAAGAAAACAAAAAATTAAAGAAATATGCAACATACCAATTACAGAAAAAATGACTCAAATATGAATACAACCAGCAAAAAAAGAAGTTTAAGATTATCTAGAAAATCAAGTCTCAGGTGCCGAGGAGGCAATGAGGAGACATGACATGAAGACGCTATATAACATCACTAGAGCTATGAGATGACTAGAGCTATAAATGGAAAGAAACGCACGAAATCAACGAAGATCATCGGGCCGCAAGGACAAACATATAGCACACAAGAGGAAATAATTGGAAACTGGGCGGAATACTTGACAGAACTCCATAGACAGATACCAATGTAATCGACTAAATATTAAAGAGTCTTAATTCACAAAACAAGAAATAAAACATGCTATAAAGAGTTTGACTAACAGCGGAATTAATGAAGGAACATATAATGATTGTGATTGCAAGAACTGTAGCATATTTACTGACACTATATCACATCGGTAAACTCCTCACCACACAATTGTTTAATAATAAATTCGGGGACACGTGTTTTGCTAGCATTATCAAGACCGTATAAACCAAGTGAATAATTTTGTAAAAGTAGTAAACATACCCGTTTAGCCCATTACAGTAAGCTGTAATCGTATTTGGGGCGTGGTAGGGAGGTGGGGAATATTTTTTGAGGACCGCCTACAACGACGCTCATCCATCGTAAAGGATCATACGTCATTGCGACGGACGCCCATCGAAAATTTAAACTTGATAAAATATGTTACTTCACTGCGAGAACTAGCTTCATAAGAAGTGATACACATACGTAAAAATACAAACCTTAGAAATCGTGATGGTGGCTCAATTCAATACTCCGCCTTGTTCAGTCTACTATAATTAAGTAAATATAATGAAGTAATACCAATTTTTGTAAGGTGTATTTATCATTTTAATTTTTGGGAAATTAGCAATTATTTACGTTTAAAACTTATTCAAACCAGAATGTAACCCAAGAGCATTCCGCTGAATCAATCAAAATCACCCTATGCAAGTGTTCAGGAAACTGGCCATAGCCGAATTTCATTCCAGTTTATGCGGCATGAACGAATCTAGGATCGGAGGAGTCCATGTACCAGTACTTGTTTTCTTCATTGGGTTGTATGTATCCATATTGAGTCATTTTGACTTTATACGCAGATTACCAGCGCGTATTCCACTGTTCATTAAAAATCAGATGCTTAGTTGTTTGTAATAGCTCTTTACTACCAAGCACCGGTCTGTAATGTACTCCTGTAATGGGGCCATCTTCTGCTAATTTGTCTACGATGTCATTAGAATCAATTCTACTGTAACCTTTGACCCAATACAAACCTAGTTGTGTCATTTCAGCAACTATCTTGATTATGTCTACTAAAATAGGACTCATTTTGGAGATATGCTTACGATGGTGAATCGCTTTTAGGACACTGGCAGAGCCGGTCATGATTACTACGCTCCCGAAATCAGATGTTTCCCACATGCCAGTGCTTCTAATATAGCCATAGCTTCAGCTGTGAGAACATTTGCAGCTGAGTCCAACTGATGTACCTATTCCTGTGTTATGTACATGGAATGGGGTTCCACATCCGTAGGTGTTGTTGCAACCATCCTTAAAACTAGTTAGAGAGTTTTGTTGACACTGCAATATAGGTAAGGCCAAGCACTTATCATGATCTGGTTCTCCAACGTGTGGTGGAAAACTAATGTATATTGTTTGATAATACGATGAATACGAAAGTTGGTCATCTAATGCTTCATACATCCGAGAATCAAAATAGGCTGAGATGATAAAGGCCTCAGCTAAGATAGGCGATTTCTTTCTCAGCCAATATTTATGTGTAAAATCGGCGCTGACCAGAATAGAGGTTTTCGGCTAATGTTAGTCAAATTGTTCGTTTCTTTTGGTGTAGCTGCACATATGTAACATCTTGATGCCGAAGATGTGCCAGTTACAGCTTGTGCAAATTTCTCACCCTGCATTGTAAAATGCAGGTCATAAGTGACTTTACATTGGTGTTGGTTAATTGCAACTTCCCATAGCTGATTAATTTGGTCCTCGATTCCTGTAACCTCGGCAATTGTCACGTCGCGAGTCTTCTTTGCATATTCGAATTTTATTGGTCGAGAGTATCGTACAGACGAAGATCTGGAGTTGTTCCAAAAACACGCTTTTCTTCTCTTTTAAAAATCATTTGCAGTTGTACAATGGAGACCATAAACAAATTGGCATCTGTTATGTCGGCATAACTATGAAAACACTATATTCACTTTGACCGGATGCACCTTCACAGCTCCATTTACAAATCAGTGTTAAATCGGTTTCATGGACTTCCTCCAATTTACTTCTCAAAAGTCGTTCGGCTGTATGATCCAAAATAGCTTGCAGAGGTATGGTCGCACTCTGGACTCTTATCTCAGTTGAGTAACATGATTGCTTATTATCGAGAACCTTATCGTAGGAAGGAAACACATTACATCCAATCCCCATCAATACTGCTCTTATGCGTTCATTTGGTGCTTCGTCAATTTCAAATCCGTTAGTAATACCAAGGCTTCTTCACTCGACAAAACAGAAGATTCTCTTCAGATATTTTCGCCTGCTTGGGTACAGCTCGTGCTATTTTCTCTTTATCTTCTGTATCACACAATTACTGGATTTTATACCGTTTTGCTCGTTCAGAACAATCTTTAAATGGTCTTTGCGGCCATCCTCTTCGCGACTTGTTTGATGTGGGTGTAGTAACCGTTTCTTCCTCAACTTCTAATTCAAAAACACTTTTCAACCATTCAAAATTCATTTGGAAAATTTTTTGTTATTAGATGATTTAAGTCAGTAATTGTAATTTAAGCTGAGACTGGCGCCCCATTATACTAATGTATATTTACAATTTATTTAAACTTTTTAATATTTATTTCACGCAAACTTTCGAGTTATAATCTAATATTAATGTCAAATTATATGGAATATCACCACATTGTCCCAATGAGTGAAATCACCTTGTGACGCTATAAAGCCCTCGTCTTTGGCAATCAAAGCGGCTCTGTTACATCAGTTCATCAATACAGTGCTCAATCTCGTAAGATTTCTGTAAACTATTGTCGTTATTTTAATTTGCTCTTTTGTTAGTTGCGCGTACCACGTAGTGTTAGATTATATTATGTGAGATGGCAATGATGCCTGTTTCACTGCGACCTTTTCAAATCTATTGTGGTCGTCATGCCTCCTGAAAGTACGTTCTCCAGCTTTTGTTCGTTAATTACACTTACCTGCTTTGAAAGACGTTCTTCCGCATATAGTCTCGCCTACGGGTATTCGTCTCCTCCTCCGCATTGGTACAGTACGTGAATCGCGATTTCTTTCTTAATTTTACAGAATATCGTTTCTTCTGTCACGCCTATTTTGTTCATGTGCTGGTTGAGCCTGCAGTGCCCTGTTAGTAGGCCCACCATCACCCTGGTAGACTATCTGTCCTCCGCAGTAGGTCCGTTGTAAACTTCGGGATTTGTTCTCAAAGAAATTGTTTTGTCGATCTTTCGTCTGGGGAGTTCCTACACCATTCCCGAGATTTATCCTCGATCCATTTTCTTACAGCAGTTTTCATTTTTGTTTTTGCAATGTCAAGGGTAGTGTTAAGTTTCGAAATTAAGTGTTCTGAACTTGATGCTTCACCTGTTTTTTTTCATCACTAATCGCCACCGATTTTAACAATTTAGATCTATACGGTCTTACAACCCGTGGATGGTGGAAACAGAAGAGCGGCGTTTGACCTTACAAGTGCACAAATTTTGAACGTTCATTCCTCAACAAAAAATTTAATCACTTTTGTAATTATGGATTCCACGTTTTGTTTACTTCATTTACTTGTTTAACAAACTTTTAAGTTTTAGGAATCCCTTTTGAACTGTATTTCATGATTCACACCCCCTTCTAGCAAGACGAAGTATCAAACTTTACCGAGCGCTATAGAGTGGCCTAGAAACTGTGATAGTAGGAACAGAACGTATAAAACCATGATACATGTTCAGTTAGGTTAGTTTAGTAAAGAGTATTGTACTATTGCGGCAACAAAAATCCGAACAAGTTATATAGGCTATTCTATTTTTAGCAGTATAAACCAATCGTTTGTCATGTTCATGTTAATTTTGATGTAGCCATTTCTTTTAATGTCCTGAATAGTGCCTTTGGATACTCCAAATATATTACCTAGTCTCGTTAGCGATCATTTTTAAAATTTTAATATTTTAGATACTTAGTTGTAAGAAGATAATACTCATATATTATAACTTATAACTGTAAAATTAACGGCTTTTCCCAAAAATTGTACTTTTGGTCAGACAAGATGAACACTGAAGAAACAAAAATGTTTATTAATTTAAAACAATTGTTAACAGTAAGAAACCAAGCTATAAAAATGTGTGCCATTTTTAAAAGGATCGAAAATCATTTAAAAACGTGACTGGATAACAAACACGTTTGAAGTTACACATACAAATTTATTGCTGGAAGAAGAACAACAATTTATTGATTGAACATGAAATACAGACAAAAAGAAACAATTTTCGTCGACAGCCATTGTCGAGATTTGAATGAACTCGCAGTAGGAATTTCCAGCACTATAGAGCTGTACATATTCTATTTCCATTTCGTATGTATTGTCTATATGAAGCTTGTTTCTCTGCAATAGCTTGTATAAAATCGAAATACAGAAACCGCTTCAACATCAAACGTGGACTAAGGGTAATGATTACTTGAACAAGTTGTGCACTTTGAAACAGCAGTGACGCCACTAGTTTGTTTAAATAAGCTGCTAGTTGTAAGTTCTTAGCAAGTTTAATATAGTTTTAGATTGTAGTCGTAAATATATTACACAACCTATATGCCATCTCTCAAAAAGTTTTCTTTTAAAACACCTTATTGGGTATATCTGGTTCAATTTCAACATTGTTACTTTATTACAGGTTTCAATAGGACTTAAGTAAGCAATAAAACTAGCATGCTAATAATTTCTGCGGATGAGTTATGTCTCAATCGCTGTCCTATATGACAAATTTTAATGGATGGATCTCGATGTAATCAATCGCCTGGACATTAGCAGCTGGACAGACAACGATGAAACGCTATTGAACGATACCCACCATGACCATCAGTTCCTTCGCGAAAACATAATTCCTCCAAAACCTATAACTAGGAGCATTACATTATACATCATCGCACTTTAAGCAGAGCATATCCAACGGTCTAGAACTCCTACTCGTCCATCGAGTATTACGATTCAACCAATTCACATGTCTGAAATATTATATTGATTAGAACACCTCCCTGAGGCAACTATCCGAGAATTACTTCTAGAGGGATTTTTTAAAATTAATGAACAATTCCATTTACAGAAAAAAGAAAAAAACATCGATAAACAAGTATATGTTAAGCTGCTAACGTATTGAAAGGATTTGAGGGAAGACGAGACGCTGAATCTCCAATTGCAAAACCAAAGTTTAAAAATATCAATATATTTAGCGATAGTTTTACAGTAATTCAAATGAAGATACTTAAAGTGGTGTACAATACATCCGCATATGTCGAATTCATCGTCTTGAAATTTTTGAAATTGCTGATGTATAACCTTTATTACAACTAATTAACGCTTTCGGCCGTTACTTTGTGATATTCCATGCTTCAAATAAATAACACACACATTTTACTTTGTAACAATATCACTGTTGCAGACTGCAGTCACAAATAAGTGAAATATAGTGATATTGTTACAAAGTAAAAAGTGTGTGTTATTTATTTATTACAACTACCTGAAACGATTGTACTAGAAAAATACCATTATGCTATATGAATACAGATAGCTTCATACTATACATTGAAACTGAGAACGTGTATGCCGATATTAATCGAAATTCGCATAAATTCAACACATCATTCATTATGAATACGATATAATTTATCAAATAATGTCGTGCAGGAGATGTTTAAATCGAAAAATTTGTCGATTCTCGATCAAAGATGGTCGGACTTCAAGTAGATAACCGAAAAATTAAACATATGAAGGCATCTAACTAGCGACAGTTTGTTGTATAGAACGCAACATATAGAGTAAGTAAAAAGTCCCGGAACGGTCGATTATCTCCGTTGTTTATGCAGCATATTTTTAAATAATTGGTGTGCTTATATAACAAATATTAATGCATTTAATAATCGCAATGTCTTCTTTTTCGACTTCTGATTTAGCCGAAAGTGGCCTTAACTTTTTATTTTTAAATGCAACACCCTGTATAATTTATAATAATAACTTCAACGTCATATGTTCATTGTCTATCACCATACCCGCGCATCATCAAAATCTCAATCCTTTCACCTTTACTACGATTCATAGCTATATTTGCAGTTAGTTTTGATAAATTTAATACACGTTACTAAAGACTTGTCAAATAATTTGCCATAGCAACTAACATGTCAATGTTTTCAAAGGTAATGCGATTTGCTACAAGTATTTTTATTTTAATTTCTTTATCACTTTTCGAATAAAACAAAAACCTTATTTATAACATTTCTTATCTAGTTTTTTATTCTACGTCCGATAACAATAAAATATACAGGGTGTTCCATTTAAAAACAAAAAGTTAAGGTCATTTCCGGCTAAACCGGAAGTCGAGAAAAGGAGACGTTGCGATTATTAAATGTATTAATAGTTGTTATATAAACACACCAATTATTAAAAAAATTGCTTCATAAACAACGGAGATAATCGACCGTTCCGAGACGTTTTACTTACCCTGTATATTCAGGTCAGATCTCCACGATATCTATCTAATGTGAAATACAAGAAACTGACACTTACATGCTTGAACGATGAGAGGTACAGTCGAGCCAGAAAGTAATGTCGTAGTCTTGTTACAGCAAAATTTGCCGAACTTGTACCCTGTAGTGAGATTATGTTATTCTTTGAGAAGGAGACGGGATAAGGTTAAGTTGCTGGTAGTATTGATGTGAATTCTGTAAAAGATATCCAGTCGTATTCACACACTGCTAGTTTACTCCACAATAATAAAAACATACATAGAAAAATAATTATTTGTTTCAAGTATTTATTATTATTATTAACGCCCCTGCACCAGCACGTGAGATCCATCCCCAGAATCCAGCTGTAATTCTGCCACTGTGGGTGCTGGGCTGTACTTTTTCTGAGTTATACCGGGTACCAAGCGCCTTACAGAGAACTACAGGTGCATCATGGGATATTGCAAAAGTTTACCATTTGAAAATATTACAGACCTCCAGTCTGTACTCATGTTTTGATTGGAAAATTATAGCTTGGCGACGCGGCGGAATGTTCTACGGTCACTAAGGGTTTTCTTTCCACTTGTATGAAGTCTGTTTCTAATCGTTTGGTGAGAATAATGTAGTTGTAATTGCTCTCGAATTCTTACAGAATTTGTAAATGGTATTTCACGAACTTTGACTGTCATTTAATTATCTTGTTTTCGTGTTGTAACCTGCGGTCGTCCAGAACGAGCTACACTTTTCAAACCGCAATCCTCATTTTCTCGAGCACGACGGAGCCATCGCTGAACTTGTCTCCCTTTATTAAAAAAATGGTGTGTATGGTTTACGCCCTCAGTTTACAAAGCACTGCTCTAACTATTAATACCAGACTTTCTTTGCGGGTTTGGTTGATTTGCTTAAAAATCCGATATCTTCAAGTTTTTCTGTCATGTCTAACGCTTTGGAATATTGAAATTCTTGTAAATGAGATTCTATTATAACCGAGAGTGTATTTCGAATTGCTCATTCATTTTTTAACAGTAGTAACAGCGTTTCATCATCGACGTAGCTAGGGATCTTTTCTAGAAGGGGGAGGGTGGGAGCACAGCCGGCCAGCTGCAATATGTATATACGTATATATACATATACGTCAGAGGGTTTTTCTAGGAGGGGCAACGAATTTTCTAGGGTGGGCAATGCTCACCCTTGTCCCCTGCAAGTTACGTCGATGGGTTTCATTAATATGTCTTTGCATTAATGCTATGGGTATTATCTGTAATGACACATAGGAGGTCGATTTGGAAACTTTCAAGACAGAGTATATTCGTTTTGATTGTTCAAGTTTGGAAATCTGTGATCGCTTACTTGCCAAAAGTTGTTGGGTTCACAACTTTACAAGATTTTGATTTTTGAAGCTGTGGAGATGGAAAACAATCAGTGGTATTCGAAATGCATCTTTCGGTGGATGATGAGGAGTCTATCGACTCTAAATCTGATTTGTAAATTTTGGATGAAAGTTCTGACAAATGTTTCCTTTCGTATTTTCGTTCTGGTGTCATAACAGTGATCTGTGATTATCTCTGCAATTATTGGGTATTACTGTGTTAATTAACCACATTGAAGATAAAAAATATAACTTATTGACACGATAAATTGGCAAATGAACCCAGCAATTACAAATGCAGCATTTTGTAAAGAACAGCAAGTTTGTATACAAAACTCAGTTTTATGAAATATGCATGTAACGCTGAATGAAAGCATTTAGAATGGAACTCCCTAGTAAATAATAACATATTTTTAACCATCAGCGTCGAGATTTTTGAACTATAGAATAGGCCTCGATGAGTTCATCATAATCATCAATTCCGTCCATATTACGATTGTAGTCAACCACTGGAAATAGGCAACGAACTTCTTTCATTATTATCTATTATCGCAAAAACATTGATAAAAACTTTTTCTGAAAGAACATTCTTTATATATCAGATAATATATGTAATAGCACTACTTACCATTATTAATAATTATACCAAGACCACATCAAAATTTATCAACCACGGACAGGATGTCACTGAATCTCACTGATCAGTGGGTCATATATGCACCACATCGTCTGTAACAACCGCCAAATTTAAAATGTGGTTGTTATACAAACCATAAAGCGTTTAGGAAGTAGAAATCAAGTAAATGGTTATGCGCAGTAAGTGTAATACGAGCTAGATTAGAAAGTACTCACTAAAAAGTTATGTTCATATGTGGACCACAGACGTATAAAAGGTTAAAGCATTTCAAGTAATAATAGGAAGATCTTATCGGCCGAGATAAGCAAATTTACAGTTATATGCAATGAGTATTCCCATCACGGTAAGTGCCTCTCAGTAAGCGACCGAAATCATAAAATTACCTCCTCGGCCTAGTGTTCATCTACCCAAAATACATACGTAATAAAAATATTAGGAGCGTTGCGTATAAGACAATACATATGTATGAATGTAGTCTTCAACATATGTTCAACATACTTTGCTCTAGCATTTTTGTTACGATTACCCATTTGTTTCTGTGATTATCACTAATAAAAGTAAATTTGATTGACAATGAATTATTTGAATGAAGAACTGCAGTGGAAGCTGCTTATTATGGTCACTATAGGAGATGTTTGTACAAATGGGAATTCAATTAAGAAATTCCCCAAATATGTACTTAGCTGCGCATTCTTGCAGCTATTTACTTCTACAGGAGCAGACAACAACACAATAGCTGCAGCCGCGCTTTTCAGATAACCCACTATTCGCAGACCCGTTTCGCGGTTAAACCGCTCGACAATGCGACTTTGTGAGAATTAGTTTTCATTTCCAGATCAGCACTATATATGCTAGTACGTTTGATGTTTGAACATATGAGAATTCAATTAAGAAATTCCCCCAATATGTACTTAAATGCGCATTTTTATAGCATGTAGAAGTAAATAGCTTCTTGTCGAACAAGCAGACTTCTAACTGCACATAAACGAAATAAAAATAAATCTTACCACCAAGAGCGCTTACTAAAACTTCTTCCTGGGTGGTTTCTGCCTATAACGGGAAAGGGATTAACACACACAACACACATAAAAATCGGGGAAAATTTGAACAAGGTAAATATATTGAAATAATAAAAAGAGATTGTAAATAAAATAATAAAATTGAACTGAAGCTAGTGATTTCGTAAATTTGGGAGTATAACAAGATTAAAGTAAAATATGTAAAAGAGACTAACAAGTTCGACAAGAATAAATACGAGTTACGGTTATTACAATTAAACTATTCAAAACCAAAGAGTGTTTTCCTGAATGGTAACAACTAAGAGGATCACGACAAATCAGAAGTGGGATTCGTGTGGATTCATCACTTCGTGAAATTCAAGAAGTTAAAAACTCGTAAAAGGAAGCGAAGAAGACAGGAATGGCGGAGCAAGCGGGTGATGATGTTATACAGGTAGATGAGTGTCGTTTTGAAAACTTTGCTCAAGAAATGGGAAGTACACAGGTGAGACCAAATATGGAAAATTTACTAGAAACAATGAATAATTTATTAAACAAAATATGGCAATGATGCAGAATAAGGAATCTATTAAACATTACAGTGTAATGCCAGACTTAACAAAAACTATTGAGAAATTTTCAGGAGAAGATTACACTGCAGGAAGAAGGTGGGTAGATTCTTTAGAAGCATGAGAATTTTACATAGGTGGCCAGACGAATTTGCATTCGAAACTGCACGATCACAATTAGTAGAACCTGCTTTGGACTGGTATAAATCAAGAATGCATATTATTGTTGACTGGAATTCCTTTATTGCTGAATTTAAGAAAACGTGGCTTATGGAGCTAAGTACAACGGAGAAGTGGAGACGAATGGCAGGTAGGGTGCAAGAGAAAAATGAAAATATAAATAAATATTTTCATTCAAAAGTTTGTTTATGTAGTGAACTAAATCTAAGCATAGAAGAAACAAAAGAGCAAATTTTAATCGGTTTATGGTCGAAAGACTTATGTAATACAATGCTTAGTAGAGCACATACAGACTTAAATGATCTCCTAAAAGACATATTATCATACGATAGAATAAATTCTTCTCGACAATTGCGAATTAAGACAAATAATGTAGACAATAGCAAAACAAGATTTAGTAGTAATGACAGTAAAACTGAGAGAAACTCAACCATTAAAACTGAAACTAAGGATACTATACTCGACTCGCCGAACAAATGCAGTAGTAAATTATGGCAACAATGTGTGTTTAATAGGTCACATAACCAATAACGTTTGTAATTGGTCGATCAGGGTGGCCGCTTACAATAGAATAAAAATCGAGTCCATATTGCATTTGGAATATTAGATTTTATTAGCTTTCTTTATAAATGATCAATTATCTATTATATTTCATAAACCAGTGTTTCTGAAGACTATTTATCGATCGTTCTAGTGCACCAATAATACATTATTGTTTTGTAGGTTATACATTATTTCTTGCTATATTATCGTATATACTTACATTATGGAAAACTCACCTCCTAAGAAGAGAGTTTCAAAACATTTTACGGTAAAAGATAAACAGAAGGTTTTGAATATATTTAAAACATTTCAAGAAGAGCCTAGCACTTCTAAAATTGTTAGTGTTGAAATGACAGCCAAAGCAGCAGGTATCTTTCCAAAAACGATAACCAAATCATAGTAACTATTATAGTATCTTTTACAGGAATTACTGAACGCAGTGTTTACAATATTGTGAAAGAATATAACACTAATCACGAATTACAACCACCAAAAAATATCATAGAAAAAGGGCTGTTTTAGATATGGTGGATGATGAAATGAAAAATGCTATACGAAGAATTGTACATTCATTCTTTTTTAAAATGAACCTCCAACAGTTCAAAAAGTTCTCATAGTGATAAATGAAAGAGATGACATTCCTAATTTCAAAATTACGACTCTCAGATCATTATTAAAGGAACTAAACTTTCGGTACAAATATTTATTACTTTAAATTCTATATACTAATCATAAGATAATTATGTTTGTAATTATAATAAGCGAGCTCGAAATAGTATTTTAAAAGAAAAAGATGACATTATTACCTGGAGACGGAAATACCTTCGTGAAATTAAGAAATATCGTGAAAATGGTACCCCGATATATTACTTGGATGAAACTTGGGTAAATGCTGGACATACTGTAAATAAAGTATGGACAGATATGTCTGTTGTCACTGCAAGACAAGCATTTATAGAAGATTTAAGTACAGGTCTTAAAAATCCTTCAGGCAAAGGCAAAAGATTTATAATTGCACACATTGGCTCGGATGAAGAATTTGTAGAAAATGGTTTACTCCTCTTTGAATCAAAGAGAACAGGAGATTATCATGAAGACATGAACGCAGAAAGGTTTGAAGAGTGTATGAGATGCATTCTCCCCAATTTAAAAGAAAATTGCGTTATAATTTTTGACAATGCTCCGTACCATAGTCGTAAATTGAATAAGCCACCTACAACTAATAGTCGCAAATTAGAAATGCAAAACTTGATGAGGGAAAATAGTATTGCATATGAAGAAAACATGGTAAAAGCAGAATTGTTAGCTTTAATTAAAGAACATTTATCTGGCCCTCCGAAATATGCTGTTAATGAATTAATAGAAAACACTAATAGAAAGGTACTTAGACTCCCCCTTATCACTGTGAATTAAACCCGATTGAACTAATATGGGGTATGTTGCGAGACATAACACCACATTTAAATTGGCAGACGTGAAAGAATTATTTCAACGAGGTATTGACAATATTTCTGTTGAAAATTGGCAAAATGCTATTAAACATGTTATTCAAACGGAGAAGGAAATGTGGGAACTTGACAATCTCATAGATATACACATAGAGCCGTTAATCATTACAATTAATGATGATTCGTCTACATCATCTAATAGCGAAGAAGATACATGTTAAGAACGTTTTAGTGTGTCATAATTAATTCCTTTACTGTATTAAATTTTTGTAATATGTATAAAATTTATTATTTTTGATTATACCTATTTGTACAGTGAGTTAATTTTTTAGGATACTGTTTCCTATATAAATACGTACCAAAAAAAAAATTAATTGTTTCCTTATTTTGTATTTATATATTACAGAGATCTTCCTAAAAACATTGTGTATCTTTTATTTACTATATATAATTCTATATATTGGAGATGCATAATTTAATTCAACAAAACATACTTGAAGAAATAAGAAAATTATTTTAGTACTTATTTTGCAATTTTTATTTATGTCAAATACAAAATGAGGTTATTATTTTGATATGTTTACATGTGATTTATGCTGTGTAAGTCGGACATTTGCATTGCAAGGTTGCCATAATTTGCTACTGCATCTGTTCGGCGAGTCGAGTATAGGTGCTATAATTGCTAACAGCATTTTACAAAGAATTGTACGCAACCTAAAAGACCTTTAATTTGTCTAAAATGTAAAGGAGAGGGACATTTTGCACGAAATTGTACTAATACTGCTTCAAATTCAAGAAATGTCAATTTAATTCGGGATTTGACCAATTCAAATGTTGACAAAAATATTAAATCAGTAGAGCTGGATGATAAATATAATTGTGTTGGATTATTTGACAGGTAGCTCTGTTTGTACAATAACTGCTTCTGGAGCACTAAAGGCAGAATTGCAAATTCCTACATCAGAGACGGAACTTATTGGGTTTGGACAATCGAATGTTAAAGTAATAGGTGTTTGTTTTGTAAAATTGTCTGTTGACGATGTTTCAGGCATGGTAGAAATTATGATTGTACCAGATGCAGTGCAGTTGCATGAAGTGATTGTTGGTCGTAGCTGGACTGAATTGCCACACATTATTTTCTCGAAGGTGGGAAACAAATTGAACGTTTGCGATATTTGTGAGTACTTTAATAGTTTTAATATTTGCGAGAATGAAGTAAGTTCTAAAGATAAAATGACGAGCATTGAATCTAAAATAGTAGAGAAGCAGACAGTTAATTTTATTGACGTGCATGCGAATAATCAGAGATATAGTTTAGCAGTTATTAATGATAGCCATGTAGATAAGAAATCTAGAGCCAACCAAGTAGTTGCTAAAACTCAAACAGATGTACTTTCGAAGGCGGACGAAATAATGTGTATTACTGAACACCAAATCAGTGATGAGCAAATAAATGCTCCAAAACCAATCAATGCTAACTTGAAACATTTAATCAATGAATACAACGATATTTTTGCATTTAATTTGAAAGAATTGGGATGCGGAAGAGCTTTTAAGATGGAAATTAGGGAAAAACCCGGTAGTGAGCCAATATCCTGTAGACCCTATAAAGTTTCTGAAAATGAGCGAAAGACAATTGAGCAGATCGTAGAAGAATGGAAAGATGCAGGTATTGTGAGTGATACTACATCGCCTTATGCGAGTCCTGTACTACTAGTCCCTAAAAAGACTGGTGAAATGAGACTAGTAATAGACTACAGACGTTTGAACCCACAAACTATGAGAGAACATTTTCCCTTGCTAAACATCGATAGTCAACTTGAACAGTTAAGTAGGTCAAAAGTATATGCCACACTAGATCTTGCAAGTGGTTATTTACAAATGGAATTGACAAAGGAGGCTAAAGAGAAAACAGCATTTGTGACCCCTGATTATACTGGCCAATTTAATAGAATGCCATATTGTTTTACAAATGGACCAGCAAACTTTCAGAGACTTATGAATGTAATTTTAGGACCTCTACGAAATAAGATCGCACTTTGCTATTTAGACGATGTGCTACTAATGGGAAAAGACTGGGATGAATTGCTGACAAATCTAAGAAAGATATTTGAAACATTGAGAAGTGCGAATCTGACTTTAAGGCTAAGAAAATGCTTCTTTGGACTAGAAGAAATATATTATCTAGGCTACAACATTTCAAATGGCAGCCTAAGACCAGGAGAAAACAAATTAGCAACAGTAGAGCAGTTCCGTACTCCCGCTAATGTACACGAAGTTAGGCAATTTATAGGATTATGTAGATATTTCAGGCGATTTATTCCGAAATTTGCACAAATAGCTGAACCCCTGACAAATCTAATCAAGAAAAATACAAAGTTCACATGGGATAAGACCCACGAAAATAGCTTTAAGATTCTAAAAGAGAAAATCGTATCACGACCTGTCTTGCAATTATATCAACCGAATGTGCCAACATAAGTGCACACTGATGCTTCCAGTAAAGGGATAGCAGGTATGCTACTTCAAGCAGATGAAAATGGTAAATATCATCTAGTTTATTGTGTGAGCAAGAAATTATCAAAGGAGGAACAAAATTATCATTCGACAAAGTTAGAACTGATGGCTATAGTATGGACGATAAACCTTTTGCGTCAATTTCTCATAGGAATCGAATTCAAAGTAGTGACAGACTGCCAAGCTTTGTTATACATGCAGGCAAAGAAGACTATGAATCCTCAAATAGCAAGATGGTTTGATCTATTGATGGAATACAATTTTAAAATACAACACAGGCCAGGAGCGAAGATGGTATCATGTTGACGCGCTAAGTAGGAATGCGGTAGAAGACCAAGGAAGTGTTATGCAAGATGTTGTGGAAGCACGATTGGAAGTTCTGCAGATACGAACTAACTCAAATGAAGAAACTGAATTTAACCTCATGACAACAAGTGAGATGAGTAATCAACAAACAGTATACAATGTGACGCCTGAAAATGAAGTGACTATATATCAATACAGTGATGATAAGTTGAAACAAATAATTAGTGACATTAAAAATGGACAAAATAAAAATGATTACAGGCTAGTTAATGGGATTCTGTACAAAGACACTGAAAATAGACTATTATTTGTTGTTCCTAATAACATGCGAAAAGGTTTATGTTACACATATCATGATTTTATGGGCCATGGTGGAGTCGAACGGACGTTGCAGAAGATTCGTGCCTATTATTACTTTCCCGATATGAAGAAATACATCTCAAATCATGTCCGAATGTGTTTGGAATGTATTCTGAGCAAGAAGGTGACTGGGAAACAATCAGGCGAACTCCATCCTATTCCTCCAGGTGTCCGGCCTTTCCAAATCATTCATACTGATCATATTGGACCTTTCGTCACTAGTAAATCCCGTAATCAGTATATCCTATTAATCATTGACAACCTAACTAAATACACCCAATTAGAACCCGTCCGAGACACTAAATCCAGTACATCCATTACACGATTGAACAAGTTTGTTAAAAACTTTGGAGCACCGTATAGAATCGTGGGTGATAGGGGAACAGCGTTTACCTCACAAAGGTTCAGAGAATTGTGCGAGCAACATGGTATTCGTCACAGCTTAAACTCAAGTCGACATCCAAAGCAAATGGGCAGGTGGAACGAGTCAACAGCGTTTTGCTACCCATGCTACAAATATTATCATCTGGGGATGAAGAACACTGGGACAGATATGTAAAGCAAGCCGAGTGGAATTTGAATACATCCATCAATAAAACAACAGGAAAGACAGCATTTGAACTACTATATGGATATATTCCCCGCAAAAACGAAGGAAAACTAAGAGATTTGACCGTCCAAAATGAACATTATACACCACCACAACAACTACGAGACGAAATCCAGGAACATGTGCACAAGAAACAGCAAGAGTATAAATCATATTTTGACAAACATCGCTATCGAAATGTGAAGTACAACATCAGAGATATAGTTTACATAAAGCAGGCGCCAACGATGACCGGAGAACCAACCAAACTGCAAAGGCGTTATCGAGGACCTTTAGTTGTAAACAAGATCTACCCAAGCGACACGTACGGAGTAGCAGACTTGAACGAAGATGAGGAAGGCCGAAGATACAGCACTACTGCCCACGTAAGCCAAATGAAAATATGGAAACCTAGGATAGAAGAAGATGGAAGACACAACGAGAACGCTGACGAAGATGATGGAACTGAAAGAGAAAAAGATGATGAAACCAGAGATCAAGAAAGAAAACGAGAGCAATCTGTAGAAAGAACGACAGAAGATTTCAAGGAAGCTAGTGTTGTTCTAAGAAGACAGAGACATTTACCGAAGTATTTGGAAGAATATGAATTATGAAAACAGATTATTATATTATTTATTATCTATACTTCTATATGTAGTTAACATTAGTTATTATACTAGATTTGTGTTAGATTTCTCGAGGGCGAGAAAATATAGGATGGCCGAATGTAGGAATCTGTAAATAGATACAGAAAACTGTAGGAGTAGAGTAGTGGTTACGCGGTCGTGTAGATCGGTAGAGGGGAAGAGGAAGAGAGGCGAAGGAGGCACAGAAGAATTGTGAGGGTGTTATATTTACGGTTATTACAATTAAACTATTCTAAACCAAAGAGTGTTTTCTTGAATGGTAACAACTAAGAGGATCACGACATGCAATACAGTAAAACAATAATTCAATAATAAAAAAACAATAAAACAATAATAGAAAGAGATATAGGTTTCAGATACGCGCAAAGTGGTATAGCGCACTGCACTGGATTCGGGCTGCTATACTAACCACAACAAAAGAGAATGAGTACGTACTTTACACTAGACACTACAGAGTCGTAGTTAGCCGGAGCAGGCCATAAAACCTTTCATTTCAACTTTTTATTTCAGTTGGAAGCCATTAGTAATATTTTTTTTTTTTTTGAAAATTTCAGTAGACTTTACTTTAAATCGCTACACGACATATAAAGTAGACTCATTACTCACAAACATGCAGAATTTTAAATTTATAACTTATAACTTACTACCATTATTTGGTATTACGTTTTATGTAAAATTAAGGTTCCAAGCAAAATGTAAATCCTGGTAATAATTTCAAAACACACCTAGATTATTTGGGCAACTTGGTAAATTATTTTAAGAAATATCATAATGATAATAACTTTGAGAAATTTTTATCTAGAGCTGCAAAAGTGGCTTCCAATTTAAACGATACAACTTTTCCATCCATTATGCGTCAAAACGGTTTAGCTATCAATATGCTAATGAACCTGTTGTGGATCTAAAACAACACTTTAAAATATATTTTTTTAACAGAATCATTGACCAGACCTTAATATCCCTGCAAGACAGATTTATGTTAATATCGTATTTAATGATGTTTTGGATTCGTTGGTAATATTCCTGGTTTGCCTGAGCTGATGATAATCTTTTAAATCATTGCGAAACTTTACATTTAAAAGCAGTCGACAAAAAGATTAATCAGACATTGAGGGCAACGATTTACTAAATAAAATAAAAGCGCTTCAACTATTTTCTTTGACCAATGAATTTAACAATGCCTCCGATCTATTGCAATACATTTTTGAAGACAATTTATCAGCAACCTTTTCCAATTTAACAATTTGAAGATTCTTCTTACTCTTTCAGTGTCGTTGATAACAGGTAAACGTTCATTTTCCAAACTTAAACTGATAAAAAATTATGATCCATCATGCTGCTGGAAAGATTATCTGGTTTAGAAATGTTATTCCTAGAATGTGAACTTTTAGATAATATTAATACGGAGGATATCTTAAAATTTGCGGCAATCAGAAGTAGAAGGATTAAATTCTTTAATTTTCAATTTTCATGTAGATATGTGTTACGCATAGGCTAAATTTTTCGTATTAAAAATGTAATGACGTAATGTTTATTAGATAAACAAATTAATCATTTAAGTTACTGTTGTGGTGTTTTGTATAAAAAAAACTACAATTATTTTTACTATACATATATAATTAAATAAATAACCTACTTAATTTATTAGCACAAGTTTATTCTGATGTTATTAGAAATTTTAAGTTTCTTTTGTTTTTGCTATTTTGTTAAACTTTTTGCTAATATTAATAATGTCTAAATAAGAAGGCTTTCAAACGAACCTATTTATTTGAATTGATTATTGACCGTTTGTGAACTAGTTATGTATTATGTATGTAACATAGCAAGATCTTCGCGTTTAGCTTACTGCCCACTGATTAACTTATTCATAAAGGGCGCCAAATTATGAAGTGTACGCGGGCGGCCTTTGACGTCGTGGAGCCCAAAGCCGGAGTTCTCGTTCTTTGTCGGCGGTTACGTGTCCGTCCTAACCGGGACTTGATGCCCTTAAGTAGAGGGAGATGACCGGTTCAAGAAATTACAATACGACATACTGTTTAGTAAAATGCAGATATGGATCAATGTACATTTACGTTTCTTACGGTCGCTTGCCCGAACTTTTGGGACAGTTTATACCTACTCAGACGAGCATACAACCCCTGGAACACAGGAATTGTTTGTACATACGGGGTCCGTTCACAAAGTTTCAAGACTGATTTTTTCAGAGTAGGCGAGAGTGCGCAGATCGGTTCCACCGACAGGGGTAGGGGATGTCTGCCAACCGTACCAGCGATCGTCGCCTCCGAGACGCTGGAGTGAGTAGATTCCTATTGGCGTGAGCGCGTTCCAGTAATCCTTGTCGAGAACTCGGAGAGTCAAAAATGCCGAAGAGACTGCCACGGTTCGGTTTTAAGCTGAAGTGAAGGATCGAGTCCACCGCGTTCGCCCGGAGATCAAAGACGATTAGGAGGACGATATTGCTCCCTTTCACACATCGCTCCCTTTCACACATCGCTCACCGCCGGCGAAGTTTTGGCCAAGTTCAACGTGGCAACATTGCTGCAGTCACCCTACAGGCCCGACCTAACTCCCAGCGACAGAGTCCTGAAAGGGAAGTCATTCGATACGTTTTCAGCGGTCCAGGCAGCTTCGACGAAGTCTCTTGACAGTCTCCGCGCGGAGAGTTCCAAGGAGTCTATGAACCACGGAAAAACGCTGACAGCGGTGTGTTGATCCCCACGGGTCATATTATGAAGGCTTTTAGTTTGCTGTACAATAATGTTTAATAAATTTTCTGTTCTGAGACCAGTATTGAAACTTTATGAATGCATTCTGTGTGCTACATTATTGTTCTCCCTCCTCAATTTTTCTTGTACATATACTGTTTACAATCATGAAAGGCCCACCAAGCGTAGATTTGAACGAACACTCGCCGTGTTAACACTTACAGTAAAACATATTCATTCAATGTACATATTGTATATAAAACCTTGTCTTTCGAAATAAGCACTTTAAAAATAAGGTAAAAGCAATTATTCACACAATATTACGTTGGTTGTGAACCAATTAACTTCACTCAGACACAGCAATGTCCATCCTAATTCCATACACTTGTCAACAATGTGTTTAAATAAAATCTTGTGCGTGTTTTTTCAATTTGTATTATTCCAGTACGCATGTATAGTGGAAAGTTGCAAAAAATGTTTCGTACAATAAAAGTGTCATCAACATAAAATGTGTTCTGTTTAGACAGAAAATGCAAACTGGATGGACACGTAAACATTGCATTTTTATTTAAGTTGCCGTTAACGCAAACGAAATTTCCGTTTTTAATAGTTTTTATATCACTGGTTCGTATGAAATTATGCATTTCTTCAGCAGACTGCGACAATGTTTGTTTCATTCTTCGTTTCGTATGTATTCCACATCCTTTACCGTAAGCATTTCCAGTGCTTCCTTTTGAGTCTGCAATTCACGATGAACCAACTTCAAAAGTCTATCTGATATGTAGAGTTGCCCAATTCGTGCCAATAGCACTACAAATATCTAAAACGACTGTACTAGTGTAGTTGGGCTAACGAATACAGATGGATTTAAATATACATTGAAACTAAATGTGGTAACATTGCGCTATACGAATATAGATGGCTTTATACTATACATTGAAACTAAATGTATAGTATGAGGCTATCTGTATTCGTATAGCGCAATGTTACCACATTTAGTTTCAATGTATATTTAAATCCATCTGTATTCGTTAGCCCAACTACACTAGTACAGTCGTTTTAGATAGTTGTAGTACTATTAGCGCAAATCAAGCAACTTTACTGATATCCATTCCACATCTTCTCTTTTCATACTGTTATTTATTTTTTTGTCTGTGTAAATCTCAAATTTGTGCACTTTTATTTTGGTGTTTGGTCTTAAGAAAATTTGATTACCAGTATTGCCATAGTATATAATTTACCTCTGCAATTTTTTACAATACAACATAAACACATTTCACCGGCCGGTTTCAATAATTTACAATGATAAAACTTATAATTTGTATACACAATTAATGGTCTATCGCGCTGACTTAACATACCACACAAAGCCGTCTTCGCGTTTACACTAACTTTGAATCTTAAGACTGGCCACGGAGGTGTGAATTGCAACGGCGGCTTCTGATATCGTATATTCGTAGCTGCAGAGAAGATAGCAGTCGTTCGCATATAGTCATATATCGCCAGGATTTACCAACATGCAATTGCCGTCGATACACGAGCATACACGAACTAATGTTACCTTCGCTGCAGCTACGAATATACCGTATCAGAAGTCGCCGTTGGTGAATTATAAGAATATACGGTTTATTTATGGGGTGGTTATTAAGAAAACTTTTGAGCATATCCATTGCCTGTTAGGTAGGTGGCCGCGCTCGGACCAACCGCAGTTGCGGTATCTACCCCTAATAAACCGGGGCCTAGGTTCACGGGAATTTAGAGCTTCTCGTCTCGGTCTTCTTGTAAAAATCTCACTGTTGTAATGCCAAATTGTGGCTCAGACGACTCGCTTATCTATTTTTGAGAGGCTAACTGCACAGCGTTGTCACTGTTGGGGAAGGACATCTTACGATTTGATATACTTTCTAGAAATAAAACATCGCTCTCCTGGTTCCACCATCCACAGGTTATATGGCCGTATAGATATAGATTCTTCACTTCTTCGGTTAGAGCGCGAACAACTAAAGTAAGTAACACTAGACGAAGATAGCTAGATGACATTAGATTAAATGAGCATTGCATTGTTAACTTGTTGGAACAGAATTTAGAACTCAAGAAAATGATTGGTTTTTAATATTAAGTGCTTAATGCTATTGGTTAATCTAAGAGATAAAACTTAAATTTGAATATGGAAAACTATTGGGGATTGCAGCCAATGATGAGTAGAAATAAAAGTCTCTCTTTTGGTAACTCTAAGCTTTCGAATTGATTTAATCCTTCATCGGAGAGTTAACTCTAAAGACAACAACAATCATCATCAAAAGCAGCACTAATCATAGAAAATTACTTACACGAGAGCCGATAAAACAGCTTGTCGGCAACTGAACAGAATGATGTCAAGATCACACCACATCGCAATATATTTGAAATTGAATATATATATATATATATATATATATATATATATATATATATATCAATAATTAAAACATGAAACCACCAAGTGAGCCAAAAGACAGAACTCAGCTCACAGCCCGATCTACCAATAACCACCACCCACCAATCATCGCAAGTGAGTGTTGTTGATTTTTAGAAGGAAACCAGATTTTGCTCAAATTTTGGTTGCCAGTTCTAAAATTCAAACAATTAACATTAGTTCTTATGTCGTACATTTCTAAGAACATACGCTTACTATAATGGTGTTCAATGTCCAGTATTTTTAAACTGTCGAAATTAAGATGATCTCCCGTTTCCTCATGGTGGGCGCACAGAGCTGTTTTAGAGTGATGTGTTTGATCTCAGTCCCTTTTGTGTTGAGCGATACGACGCTTAACAAACTGGTTTGTCCTGCCTGCATAAGATTTGCTGCATGACCCACATGGGATATTATACCACATACCACATTAGACAACAATTCAAGCGGAATCTTTGAATTGAAAAATAAACGGCCAAGGGGCATGAGGTTGTATTTCCCCAATTTAATGTATTGTAAGCAAGCATCTTTATTACCACACACTAACTTTTTTTTTTATTTATTTTCCTATTATTCTTTTATACATTAATACATTTTATTTTCAACATCTACATCTCATGAGTTTCATTCTTAAACTGAACTTATCCTAGCTTGTGATATAGTCGCCCCACTCCCGAACCTTTCTTCGCCTCCCGTACCGATTAAGAGATGGCGTCCTCTTACAGTTCGGCCCTTCCTAACGTAGCTTTGACCCAACGCGGTGGTCTTCTCCATTGCTCTCGTCGGTTGCACCTCCATCTTTCTCCTCACTCGTCTGGAATTCATCTACTTCCACACCATTTGGTTAGAGCGTGGCTGCGTCTGGGGGTGGTTTATCTTTTCTTCCTTCATATTCTGTATATCCTCCGTCAGGTGGGTTGTGGAGTCGTCTTCGGTCTTGCTCCCCTCCAAGTCCACATCATCTTCGTCTTCAACCTTCCTCCAGGGTTTCAGTTGTTCCGGCGGCAGCACTGATTTGAAGGGTTTGCTCTTCACTTGATACCCCGGCACGTCTGTTATAACGTATCGGTCTCCATCCAGTGTTTTATGTACGGAATAAGGTCCAGTGAACTTCTTTGCCATTTTACAACAGGTTTGGTTACTCTGCATGTTTGCGGAGGCTTTCTCTCTGACTGCGCTCCTTTCCTTGTTATAGGCGTTCACTTCAATCCTCTCCGTTACTGCGTTTGTAATTGCATTAAGCGTGCGTCCTATTAGCTTGTAACCCAACAAGGCCTCAGATGGATTGCACCCCGTGGACTTCTGTGTCGTGGAGTTAATAGCTTACTGCGCACCAGCCAATGTTTCGTCCCATCGTTCAGGATCCTCAATGATCTTCAACAGCGCCGGTAGTAGTATCTTGTTGTATCTTTCTACCTGCCCATTACTACGGGGTGTCCGGGCAGCAGTTCGCACTAGACGGGTGTTCCTTTATTCACAGAACTCTTGGAACTCGCGGCTGGTAAAGGCGGTTCCCCTATCAGATATTATGCTTCACGGGTTTCCGAAAATTTTAAACAACCGTCGCAAAATCTTGACCACTTCATGACTGTTAGTCGTCTTTGTCTCTTCTGCGAATAAAAACTTCGAGAAGGCATTTACAACACAAAGTATGTAGCGATGCCGTCGCCGCGTCTTTTCCAACGGTCCCAGGTGATCTATGTGAAGCGTCTGCCAAGGTTGACTTCCCTTGTCAATACAGTGCATATATCCTTCATTAACTGCGGCCTTATAATTGTGCTCGAGACACTTAAGACAATTTGCCAAACACTTTCTGGTGAATTTTGTCATGTTCTTAAAATAGAATTTTCGTGTCATTTCGTCTACTGTTTTTTCTGTTTCCAAGTACGCAATGTCTTCATGACTTTTCATCACGATCTCTTTTCGTGCACTTCTAGGTACAACTAATAGATTTGGTCCATTGTAAGGCTTCACAACTATTCCGTTAAGTAAGGCGTAATCCTATTTCTCATCACGGGCTAATTTAGATTTGATTTCTATGGGTTCAGCATTGCTAGTTTGTAAGGTCTCTAACTCATATTCGTCAACAAGGTTAACCTCGTATACTCTGCTTAGAGCATCAACATGCTTCATTTGGGTACCACTTCAGTATTCCATTTCATATTCAAATTCTTCCAAACTTAAGCACCATCGACATATTTTGAAATTGATTTCTTTCTTTTTAATAGCCATTTTTAATGCGTTATAGTCTGTCAGTATTTTAAAGTTCTTATCCAAAAGGTATACCCTGAAGTACTCGACCGCTTTGACTACTGCCAACAGCTCCAGCTCGAAGCTGCAATAGCGGCTCTCAGCGTCACTAGTCTTTCTACTAAAGAAATATACCGGATGGAACTGCTGGTCATCTAATGACCTCTGCATCAGCATAGCGCCGTAACCATGGCTACTTGCATCCGTATGCAATTGTGTTTCAAGGTCTCTACTATAGATTTTAAGTAGTGGTTCGCGCATCAGGCATGTCTTCAATTGTTCGAAAGCTGTTTTCGCTCCTTTGTCAAACGCACAGGTTGATGTTTGCTTTAGCATGTCTGTTAGAGGTTTCTCAACTAGGGAATATCCCTTGATAAATCTCCTTAAATGACCCGTTAGGCCAAGGAATGATTTAAGTTTTCGGACCCTTCTAGGCTTTGGAAAATTCTTGATGGCAACTTTTTTTCTTAGGGCCAGGTCTAATACTTCCATCGCTTATTGTATACCCAAGATACTCAATTGACGTCGTCAGAAAGAAGCATTTATCCAATTTTAGCTTCAGTCCGTTGGTACGAATCAATCGACTAACTTCTAACATATTCTCGGTCGCGACTAGTAAATCATCCATACAGACCTGTACTTTACCTTGTCTAATCAGGTTTTCGAAAATACCATGTATGTAACGCTGAAACACGGATGGAGAATTTGCCAGTCCAAAAGGCATTTTGGTAAACTCAAATTGGCCGTCAGGTGATACGAAAGAAGTGTACTTGATGTGTACTCCTTCAACTCTTCTTTCAATGCGGTCCATTCTTGTTGTACTTCTCTGCATCTGCATCGCACCATATTTTGACATTCCCTTCATTTTGTTTGTCGCCAGTACTTTAATTGTCTTCTCCTCCAGCTTATAAATAGATTGTAATCCATCTACCCTATGCAGCAAATCATTTACATCACACATTCCACCCTTATTGTCAAATTCTGGTATCTGTGCTGCTATTTCACTAAACGGAATTGTTGTTTTCTTTTCCCTTAGCTTATTTAGATCGGCATCCTACTGTTGTAACAGTTGAAACATGTCACCTGGGCCATCATGATTTCTAAGTTCGTCATATTTTTGTTAATAATCTGTTGTACATTCGTACCGGTGGCATTGACCTTTCTATTCTCGTTCGCCATCTTTATTTCTTCTTCTTCCAGTCAGGTACAGGTTTATTTCGAATACCACTTCTGATTTTTGTGTAAGCAATATACCTTTAAGTATCTTTATTACCACACACTAACTTTTTCTTATTTACTTTATTTTCCTATTATTCTTTTATACATTAATACATTTTATTCTCAACATCTACATCTCATGAGTTTCATTCTTAAACTGAACTTATCCTAGCTTGTGATAAAGTCGTCCCGCCACCGCTTCTTTCTTCGCGTCCCGTACCGAGTAACAGATCGCGTCCCCTTACAATACCAGTAGAGAGAGATGGCCGGTTCAAGACCACCCGCTCATCCGCTCTAAAAGGTATCCACAACCCTGAGCGTGCATACTGGAAGGTAGTCACAACTCGAGCGCGCGTGTGTGGAAATGGGGGCCACAACCCCGGTTGGAGGGTTAAAAATGGGCAACAACCCCTCCCCGGAAATTTCAAAACTCCCGCCCCTCTGGTCGGTAAGGTAGATAACTGGACAGTGCCGGTAATACCGGTGACTGTATATAGTACCGCTTTTGACCGGGAGGTGTCGCTGTTCGGTAGGACGCCTGTAATGTCAGTAGTACAGGGGGCTGTATGTAGTATCGCTTTCGACCGGAAGGTGTCGCTGCTGATCGGAGTACAGGGAGCTGTAGGTGGTAACAGTCCTAATTAGGAAATTAAGCTTGTCACCAGAAGATGGAGGATCAGGAGACGTTGGCGGGAAGGTTTATAAAGTTAAAAGATTACGTAATACAATGACGTCACAAAACGGTTTCGACGATACACCATCCATGTACTGACCGCGCTCGACGCTGTTTGACTTCGGTGAAAGGACGAGAACGGCTATTGCCAACGTGCTATGACTGTTGCATTTTTAAATACACATACGGTACACCATCCAAGTACTGATCGCGGGTGTCGCTGTTTGACTTAGGTGATCGCATGAGGGTCGCTATTGCCAACGTGCTCGTTGTTGCGGATATGTTCCTATATATTACGTAATATTACGCAATACTATTACATCACAAACAGGTTTAGATGACAATTTTGGATGCAAGGAATATGTTACAACTTCGTTCTTAGTCAGAAGATGTTGATAAAACAGATAATTATGTATAGATCCCTAATAAGATACTACGTAATACCATCATGGCATAAACAGGGTGAATGTTAGATGGGAAGAGCGTTCTCATTCATGATATCATAGAAAATGCAGCGTTCTGATTGGTCGCATCCTATACAACGCCACGCTCTGATTGGTTACCAACTCGAAATTCAAAATTCCCCGATCTGTATAGGAAGGTAGTTCACCCAACAACATCCTTAACATTGATCAAGGTGTTTAACGTCAGACAGTAAGTAATAAAGTCACTGGACATGCGCAAGTTAGCCCTGGTGAACATTACATACTATTGATCGGTCATTAGTAAGGTGAAGAACCGGTTTATATGTTTAAATGTAAACTACACCAAACTGAGGAATCGGGAGATGACCCGAATTTCATACGATTGATCGACCACCAATCGCAGTACGATACATCGTTAGACATCACAAACAGGTTTCAACGTTATATTTTAATATGAACAGGATGAATGTTATGCTATGTATATGAAGGTAGTTCCCCAACAACTTCCTTAACACTGATCAGGGTGTTTAACGTCAGACAGTAAGTGATGACGTCACTGCGCATGCACAAATTGGTCCTGCTGAACACTGTATACTTTCGATCGCTCATCAGTAACGTGAAGAATCGGTTTATACGTTTGAACGTAAAATACACCAAACTGAGGAATCGGGAGATGACCCGAGCTTCATACGATTGACCGACCGCTAATCACAGTACGCTATATCATTAGACATCACAAATAGGTTTAGATATTATACTGTAATACGATATTATAAAGAAATGGAACGTAAGTCAATTAGTTAGTAAATTATTAAAACGTATCACATAGGCTTATGTTTAACTGGAACACTTATACCAACAATAATCGATTGTAAATAAACAAAGTCAAACATATCAGGCTCGGTCAGGTCGTAGACGGATAGGAATCAGTATCTTTCGGTAAGATATGTGGATTTTCTATAACGATCCTATACAGTCGGCATCTAATAAAATTACGTAATACAGGGCTCCTCTGTCTATTGATACGAGCACGTAACGTCACAAACAGGATTCAACGACAGTTCTGTGTTAAATGTGTAAGTTAATATAAAATCAAATTTAATGAAACCTAGTCCATTATTTATTAATATATTAAGATACATGTAGAAAAACACTTACAAAGTTTAATTGATCGCATCATATGAAATATCGCATTCTGATTGAATATCGATAAATCATATAAAAGCTAGTTCATTTACCGACAGCTTTCTAACAGCTAGGTCGTGAACTTCAACATCTTTACCTCCAGTATATAGTTTTAGTGTTTATAGTTAGGCGTTGATTTCCTACTGGTTTAGCGTTTCATTATAACTTAGTATTCGTCGTGGTTGGACAGGCATATTTTAGGTAAGTTATTCAAATTTCACCGCATACTTTCCCTAATAGACTGCAATATTATAGTTTAAGATGGAGTGTGAGATATGCCACAAAACGTTTGCAAGAAAAGATGGATTGAACAGACATCCCTGCTTAAATAATAAATCTTACACATGCACCATATGTGAGGAAATCTTTACGAGATCGGATAGTCTGTCTCGACATAAGAAAACGCATAGTATCGATTCCATAACCAAGAAACGAGATGTTTCAGAAGAGAAGCAGCCACCAAGTAAAACGAACCATCCGGCGAATAGCATGTCAGAACAGGATTTTCGATGCCGCGACCAAACCTTACCGACGGCTACATTACACAATGAACACCTTTGTTTCCATGGGCATCTGAACAGCAATTCTCTTAGACTTGAAGAGGATATGTTCATCATAAAAATCACCCGGAACAACAATGTAAAAATAATGATAAAGCAGGCACCTCATGATGTAATACAACCTACAACATGAAAATTTGCATAAATATAGGATATTCCAACAGTATTATCCGACGTGAAGGTAATATCGATGGACCGACGCCTTCCAAGAAACAGTGCAGCGAGTGAAATATAATAACGGAGTAAAATAATTTTATACATATTATACTGAATAAAAGATATCATCATAAACTTTACGAATTTTATTTAAAGGGTGGAACAATATTTATAATAAGTATGCAGTAATAGAATAATGCAATCTTACTAATAAGTAAGTATAGCAAAACAGCGTAAGAATGTTTATCCAACTGCTGTGGAAAGATTTAACCTGAATGGATCGATGTTTCGTATGATTGTATTCATCGATTATTTTAGACAAAATATCCATCTACCTATACAAACCTCTCAAACGACATGAATGTACAATGTGAAGCTACCAGCATTATTCGACAGTCCTAACCTCGCAAGGAACCGAGTTGCTGGTGAAATTATACGATACTGAACACATCAAATACATCTCTATACAAACGTATACAGACTTGACTTCAATACAGAAACAAAAACTCACGAAGTTGTATGAACCGTGTATTTAATAAGGGATGGAAGAGGATACATATATCTATATACTGTTGGCATAAGAGGAACAAAAGTCTCATTCTAACATGAGAACGGAAGTATATTGTTCGATGTCGATATCATGGACATACCAAAGGTGAATGTAATGGGAGGTTTAACGTGATGTCTACGATGGAAGACGAAGAAAAAACAAGATGATACCGGAAAATATAAAATTTGCAAGCCATGAAAAAATAGTCATATATCAATCTAACCAGTTAAATAAAGAACAGGCTGTGCATCTAATGATGCATTACAATCTTTCTTTACCTTGCACTTGAAGTCACGTAAATATAGGATGATACGTTACCAGTACTATTCGACAATCCTAAACTTGCAAGGAGTCGAATTCCTGACGCGCGAAGTTGTATGAATCGTGTATTTAACAAGGGCGAAAAAGGACATACATATCAATCCGCTATTAGTGGAAGAGGGGTAAAACATTACTATGTTCTGATAACGAAACTATCTCATCCGATGTTGACATCATAGATATATCGAAGGCGAATATAAATATTCCAAATGATGAATAAGCGTGTATCCCATGGTAAATTACTGCAGTCTTTCGTCCAGCATGAAAAATATATATAGGACGACCAATTATCCGCACTGACACGCCTAATCTTGAAAGGAGTTAAGTTTATGGTGAAATTAAAGGTATTGGTCACATCGACACCCAAAACAACCTATCAATATGTAAATGTATACGGACTTGACTTCATCATAAAGACGAAGATGTAGGAAGTTGTATCGACCATGTATTTAACAAGGGGAAAAAGGATATACATATCGATCTATTATTAATGGAAGAGGATCAATACATCATTATGTTCTGATATCAGGTTGTTTCGATCGGTATCAATATCATAGACATATCAAAGGTGAATGTAATAGAATGTTAACCGTAGTGACGATAACCGAGACGAAGAAGAAAGCAAGATTGTGGGGGTGATATAAAATTTGTAAATCACGAACGAAAAACGGTGCTACGTATTATGGTCTACATCGACTTTGCGTGTAAACCAATAGAATCATACTGGTCCGAGTCTCAAACAGCAAATACAAGTGGAATGCGTATTATGCATAAGCATAACAACGTTCACTGTACCGGACTGAATAAACGTTTTCGTGCAACGATTGACGGAAATACATCAAACAACTATACAACCGTCACATGGAATTCCCCAAACACATGAACCACCTCACCGCCAGCGGGCGCAGAGCATAACACTGAAGTCGAAAAATGACATATGTATATGCGAAAAGGCATTAAACGAACATAAAGTAACAGAGCACCTCCATTTGACTTAACCATTCTGTGGTTTAACGCATTCCAGTGGTAAGCTCAACTGCAAAATACCTATACTCGTTCCGATTTTCTTCTATAATTTAAGTGGATATAACAGTCATCTTCAAATACGCCAACTGGACGACGATAGCGAAGATATCGACGTTATCCCACTTAATAAAGAAAAATATATCAGCTTTATCAAGATGTTTACATCGGATCAGTATGTCGATAAGGTAGTTGTATTTCGAAAAATAAATATTAAAATGCGATTTATGGACTCGTTCAGATTTATGGCGGTATCTATTGAGAAACAGGATGAAATCTTTTTCAAAATCAATGTTAATATGTGCAGACGTACGACTAACAGTTGAAGTTCATAACAAACGCACATCCCCATACTAATATCAACAAGTACGAAAATTAAATGAATCGATTCTACTGCCCAAGAACGGCTTCCACGACACATTGACAGATAAAGGCGTTAGCGATCAAGACTACGAATACACTATAGTAGTCTAGAACACGATCACTCGTTCCAACTTACTGTAATATTGGAATATTTACCTTAAAACCGACCTCCCGCTGTCCGCAGACGTATTTGGACATTTTTAATTTTTATAAGTATATCACGATCACAAACGATTTGCACCCAACCCACTACAACAACAACTGATAATTTCAACTTATCGACTCCGAAAGGTGGACAACACGCATGCCTGCGTGTCTGGCAGATATACAACCCTTCTTGCAATTTAAAATTCGGTTCAACAACCTCGAACATTCAAAATTCGCGTCAACCTCCCTTGAAATTTAAAATTCGCGTGAACATCCATGTAAATTCAAAATTCGCGCCAACCTCCTCGTAAATTCAAAATTCGCGCCATCTGAAAGAGTGACCTCTTTACCCCTCCTCGACTGCATATTGGCAAGTATGCACTCAAAAACGTCTTGACGTTTGACGTTGGATAGTAAGTGCTGACGTCACAGCTCCTATACCGTCTTGTTTGTTCATCGTCATCCATTTTAACGCATATATCCAAGTCAGTGTTCAGTAGGGATATTCTTTGGTTAATCAGCTTCTACAAGTAGTACATGTTGCTAGTGTTTCGCATGACAAACGCGCTGCTGTCCGCGGCTCATTCGAGTCGGTTAAAAACACTCAGACATTCCATCTTATTAAAAATATATTGAGCGTTAGATAAACTGCCGTACACATACAATAATAACATACAAACATTAATATTTTCATAAAAATACAGATGTCTTCAAATCTCACCTTGGTTCAGTACGAGAGATATCCTATGTACCTGTTGATATTTACGTTGTCCGTGTTGTTTAAGCTGATGATAATAAATCTGGTTGTGAAGAAATTCGTGGAACAACAGGTTTCGGTTTGCTTCTGGATGGTAATTGCATTTTTTACCTTAAACTTCTATTTTTTCAGTCTTGGTGGTCTTGTTGTACCCTAGGCGTATGTATGTATATCATTAGCCTATTAGTATGGATGCACCTCTTATCGTTCAAGCATGGTAGTGCCAATTTCCTGTTTTCCATATTAGATAGATATCGTGGAGAGCCGTCTTGAATAGATGCTGCGTTTTATACAGCACATTGTCGTTGGTCAGATCCCTTCACACGTTTAATTTGTCAGTTATCTGCTTGAAGTCCGACCATCTTTGATCGAAAATCGATAAATTCTTCAATTTAAACATTCCCTGCACGACCTTATTTCGTATGAATTATATCGTATTCATAATCAGTTGTGTTAAATGTATGCGAATTTCGATTAATATCGACATACACCTTCTCAGTTTCAATGTATAGTATGAAGCTATCTGTATTCATATCGCATAATGGTATTTTATTGTAGTACAACCGTTTCAGGTAGTTGTAGTGAAAGTCATACATTAGCAGTTTCGACAATTTCAAGACGATGAAACCGATATATGCGGATTTATTGTAGACGACTTTAAGTATCTTCATTTGAATTACTCTAAAATTATCGCTAAATATATTGATATTTTTAAATTTCTGTTTTGCAATCAGAGACCCAGCGTCTCGTCTTCACCTCAAATCCTTTCAATACGTTAACAGTTAAACATATACTTGTTTATCGATGTTCTCCTTCGTTTTTCTGTAAACGGTAATTGTTCATTAATTTAAAAATCATCTAGAACTCATTCTCGGACTGGTTCCTCAGGAAGGTGTTCTAATGAATGTAATATTTCAGACATGTGAACTGGTTGAATCGTAGTACTCGATGGGTAAGTGGGAGTTCTAGACCGTTGAATATTGTCTACTTAAGGTTGGGATGATGTATAATGCAATGCTGTTTGTTATAGATTTTGTATGAATATGTTTTCGAGAAGGAGCTGATGGTCGTTTCGGACATCGTTCAATAGCGTTTCATCGTTGTCCGCTATGCTACTAACGTCGAGGTGATCGACTTCATCGGGGTTCATCCACTCGAATTTGTTGTAGGACAGCGACTGAGACATAACCCATATAAATTATTAGCACCTCAGACTACTAGGTAGGTTGATGGGACACTGCTGTCATAGCCCGTTAGGTATTTATTTTTGACTCTTGCATGGTGAAAACTAACTTGGGGTAAACCACACTGAATATTCATATTCTTGAAATTATCAGTTGTTGTTGTAGTGGGTTGGGTTCAAATCGTTTGTGAATCGTGATATACTTATAAAAATTAAAAATTTCCAAATGTCTGCGGACAGCGGGAGGTCGGTTTTAAGGTAAATATTCCAATATTACAGAAAGTTGGAACGAGTGATCGTGTTCTAGACTACTATAGTGTATTCGTAGTCTTGATCGCAAACGCCTTTATCTGTCAATGTGTCGTGGAAGCCGTGCTTGGGCAGTAGAGTCGATTCATTTAATTTTCGTACTTGTTGATATTAGTATGGGGATGTGCGTTTGTTATGAACTTCAACTGTTAGTCGTACGTCTGCACATATTAACATTGATTTTGAGAAAAAATTTCATCCTGTTTCTCAATAGATACCGCCATAAATCTGAACGAGTCCATAAATCGCATTTTAATATGTATTTTTCGAAATACATCTACCTTATCGACATACTGATCCGATGTAAACATCTTGATAAAGCTGATATATTTTTCTTTATTAAGTGGGATAACGTCGATATCTTCGCTATCGTCGTCCAGCTGGCGTATTTGAAGATGACTGTTATATCCACTTAAATTATAGAAGAAAATCGGAACGAGTACAGGTATTTTGCAGTTGAGGTTGCCACTGGAATGCGCTAAACCACAGAATGGTTAAGTCAAATGGAGGTGCTCTGTTACTTTATGTTCGTTTAATGCCTTTTCGCATATACATATGTCATTTTTCGACTTCAGTGTTATGCTCTGCGCCCGCTGGCGGTGAGGTGGTTCATGTGTTTGGGGAATTCCATGTGACGGTTGTATAGTTGTTTGATGTATTTCCGTCAATCGTTGCACGAAAACGTTTATTCAGTCCGGTACAGTGAACGTTGTTATGCTTATGCATAATACGCATTCCACTTGTATTTGCTGTTTGAGACTCGGACCAGTATGATTCTATTGGTTTACACGCAAAGTCGATGTAGACCATAATACGTAGCACCGTTTTTCGTTCGTGATTTACAAATTTTATATCACCCCCACAATCTTGCTTTCTTCTTCGTCTCGGTTATCGTCACTACGGTTAACATTCTATTACATTCACCTTTGATATGTCTATGATATTGATACCGATCGAAACAACCTGATATCAGAACATAATGATGTATTGATGCTCTTCCATTAATAATAGATCGATATGTATATCCTTTTTCCCCTTGTTAAATACATGGTCGATACAACTTCCTACATCTTCGTCTTTATGATGAAGTCAAGTCCGTATACATTTACATATTGATAGGTTGTTTTGGGTGTCGATGTGACCAATACCTTTAATTTCACCATAAACTTAACTCCTTTCAAGACTAGGCGTGTCAGTGCGGATAACTGGTCGTCCTATATATATTTTTTCATGCTGGACGAAAGACTGCAGTAATTCACCATGGGATACACGCTTATTCATCATTTGGAATATTTATATTCGCCTTCGATATATCTATGATGCCAACATCGGATGAGATAGTTCCGTTATCAGAACATAGTCATGTTTTACCCCTCTTCCACTAATAGCGGATTGATATGTATGTCCTTTTTCGCCCTTGTTAAATACACGATTCATACAACTTCGCGCGTCAGGAATTCGACTCTTTGCAAGTTTAGGATTGTCGAATAGTACTGGTAACGTATCATCCTATATTTACGTGACTTCAAGTGCAAGGTAAAGAAAGATTGTAATGCATCATTAGATGCACAGCCTGTTCTTTATTTAACTGGTTAGATTGATATATGACTATTTTCTTTCATGGCTTGCAAATTTTATATTTTCCGGTATCATCTTGTTTTTTCTTCGTCTTCCATCGTAGACATCACGTTAAACCTCCCATTACATTCACCTTTGGTATGTCCATGATATCGACATCGAACAATATACTTCCGTTCTCATGTTAGAATGAGACTTTTGTTCCTCTTATGCCAACAGTATATAGATATATGTATCCTTTTCCATCCCTTATTAAATACACGGTTCATACAACTTCGTGAGTTTTTGTTTCTGTATTGAAGTCAAATCTGTATACGTTTGTATAGAGATGTATTTGATGTGTTCAGTATCGTATAATTTCACCAGCAACTCGGGTCCTTGCGAGGTTAGGACTGTCGAATAATGCTGGTAGCTTCACATTGTACATTTATGTCGTTTGAGAGGTTTGTATAGGTAGATGGATATTTTGTCTAAAATAATCGATGAATACAATCATACGAAACATCGATCCATTCAGGTTAAATCCCGTATTCTTACGTGTTTAAGTAAGGTGCGTGATCCCAACGCATATTTAATTGAAGATGTAAACGAGAAACCGATTGTGGGGTGTTCCTATAAACAGAAATTGCAGAAAGTCAAATATGAGAACGTATACTCCCTCGAAGGAGTTTTACCTAGAAAATGAGATCGAATCAGTGGGATTTTATAGCTTCCACAGCAGTTGGATAAACATTCTTACGCTGTTTTGCTATACTTACTGATTAGTAAGATTGCATTATTGTGGGAAGGAATATTCCTGAATGCGCGCGTGCGCGTCATCTTTGCATTATGGATAGTAGATAATAAGACGTCAAGACGTGAAGACGTGTGTATGCTAATCTTGTAATGTTCTATTCATACTATTAGTTTAATAAACTGTAAAATTTGGGTGTTCGTGTATTTTGCTAAACCCATCCCTACAAATTTTGGGGGCTCAACCGGGATGCAAGCAGAAATATAACGGGACAACACTCGATAACGAAGACGAAAAGGCGCCAAAGACGACAAAGACGGCAACGAAAACAAAAAGGCGGCAGAGACGACAAAGACGAAAAGGCGGCAAAGACGGTAACAAAGACGAAAAGAACGATAAAGAAGGTGAGCACGAAGCAGACAAAAAGTAACCAGGTGAAATTACGACGAAAAGTGGACGCGAAAACCGACATCTTAGAAAAGCGTGGATGACGGAAGAGTTTGGCGGGATTTATTACTGGAGCGAACAGAGGTATAGTCAGTCAGGCTACGGTGAAATCGAAAATTGTGAAATAATATCAGAAGTAGACGATCGTAAGTAGTTAGACATTTATTTGAAGCATTTATATGAACGGTGCATGAGTATCCCTGTTATTAGTCAGCGACGACCAAGCAAATGTACAATAGGCGCGTTTAAGTAAACAACAGATGTTCGAGTTCGTGAATGTGCGCTATTATATGCTCCGTTTTCTTTTAACTTATGTCGGCATAAATCGAATATAGACCTAGGTCAATTCACTCATTTTGTGGAACTATTTTAAATGTGTTAGTAGGTACTTATTGTCTTATTTGCATTTGTGTATATTGTCATTTAAATATCTTTATTGTATTCTACATTACGTTATTAAGTAAGATAAAACAAAATAGTGCAAAGATGATGCTGAAAGATATTCCGTCTATATTAGTAAACTTGAACGTGGCAAAAGCAGAAACAATAAGGGCATTTCATAAGCTAGTTTTTCAGTCGGAGGGTGATAGGGGCAATCGGAAAAGGCTTAGAGAATTTTCGGGTTATACGTTTAAAAGCGGCTCTGATCAATATAACGCTAAATTGGCATATATCAAAAAAAATCTTGCTCTGGGAGATTTAATTTCCATCTGTAACATTTTATGTATTGAATATACGGGGAACGATGACGAAATTACCCACCGAATTTGCGATTACTTAGCTAACCTGGATAAACTGCGTACTGCTCTGGAATTAAACAAAGACGAGGACGAAGAAGATAAACAGACGTATGCAAATGAATCGGAAGACAACGAAGACGTAGCTACAAATGAAAGCAGTAGGAGTTCGAGAAAAGACGCAAAGAAGAATACTATTAATTTTCGGGACGTAGAAGACGCAATTCGAAAATTTGATGGCAAAGATAATTACTCAATTAAGAAGTGGATTGAGGATATTGAAGGAGTAGGTGAGATGGTAGACTGGGATAATCTATACCTATTTCTGTATGCAAAGAGGCAGCTGACAGGGCTCGCAAGATTATTCGTAGAAGGAGAAAGAGGTCTAAATAATTGGAAAGATTTAAAAAAGCGCTACTAGATGAATTTGGAGAACGCATTACCAACGCTCAACTTTACCGAATGTTAGGCAACAGGAAGATGGGTAAAACGAAACGTTGCAAGAATATTTCTTGGCGATGAAAGAACTAGCGAATAGAGGAAGTATTGAAGAGACTGATCTTATCCAATACATAGTGGACGGCATTAATGACGATGCTAGTAGCAAAATGATTTTGTATAGTGCCAAAGACCTACAGGATTTGAAACAAAAATTACGAATTTATCATGACGTGAAAGACAAGCGGCATCCTCAGCGCAATCCGCAACTGCCAAGTCGTGGAGCAAACAAGGCGGCCGACAATAAGAACGTCAGATGTTACAATTGTGGTTTAACCGGCCATAAGTCGATGGATTGTCCTTCCAAGTCAAAAGGCAGTAAATGTTTTAAATGCAATAGATTTGGGCATAGATCATTCGACTGCGATAAAGGAGAAAACGCTACAGGATCCAATGAGAGACCATTAAGAAATGTTAATCTGATTGAACATTCATCTTACACAAAGAACTTGTTTATTGAAGATAAAGAAATTTTTGCATTAATAGATACCGGAAGCGCGATAAATATTGTCAGAGAAAGCGTCTGTAGAAGTATTGGAAGAAATAGGTTTAACCATCCAAGCATTGCACTACGTGGTTTTGGGAATAGTGAAGTTGCCACACTGGGTTCTATGATGTGCAAGTTAAGAATAGACGGTGAAGAATTTACTACCAAAGTTCATGTAGTTCGAGATGAAGTGATGAAAATAGAGATGATCATAGGTAAAGAATTATTATCCTGTGTTCGTATGGTCATAGATGGAGACACCGTAATTATGTCTAAGCGAGAAGCTTCAGCTGGGTTAGACATAATGGCTATACACGTAAATTTAGAAGCACCTTTAGACGTTGGCGAAACAGCGACTAAAGAACAGTGCCAGCAAGTACAGGATTTTGTATCGTCGTATTATCCCGAGAAGACGCGCACAACAGACGTAAAAATGAAAATAACAACGATAGATGAAGAACCTATTTACCACACTCCACGGAGATTACCATTTGTAGAAAGGGACGTAGTTGATCAGCAAGTTAATCGTTGGTTACAGGAAGGAATAATAGAACCTTGTGCTTCCGATTATTCAAGTCAGGTTGTAATTGTTAAGAAAAAAGATGGCTCACCACGAATTTGTATAGATTACCGAAAAATAAATAGAAAGATTATAAAAGATAGATACCCCCTTCCGCTTATAGAAGACCAGCTTGACAGGTTACAAAACTCTAAAGTGTTCAGTACCCTCGATCTACGCAACGGTTTCTTCCATGTTGCTGTAGAGGAAGCTAGCAGAAAGTATACTGCATTTGTCACACACTCAGGACAATACCAATTTATGAAGGTACCGTTCGGTTTATGTAATTCACCGTCAGTATTCCAACGATTTATAAATCAAATATTTAGAAACTTGATGAAGGATGGAATAGTGTTACCATACATGGATGACCTTATTATACCGGCTGCGGATGAAAGAGAAGCTTTACAAAGACTCAAAACTGTCCTTCAAGTCTCAAGCGAATATGGTTTGCACTTTAATTGGAAAAAGTGTTGCTTTTTGAAGAGAGAAGTAGAATTCTTGGGGCATATTATTAGAAATGGACAAATTTATCCGTCGGAAGACAAAACAAAGGCCGTACTACGTTTCCCGATGCCAACCACGCAAAAACAGCTTCAGAGTTTCTTAGGTCTAACTGGCTACTTTCGCAAATTTATCCCTAAGTACTCTACAATTGCAAGACCTCTGAGTGAGTTATTAAAAGGAAACAAGGCATTTATATTTGGTGAGGAACAGAAGGTTGCATTTGAAGAGCTTAAAAGAATTCTAGCAAGTAAACCGGTTCTGAACATTTATCAGCAGGGAAGACCAACCGAGATACATTGCGATGCTAGTCAGGAGGGATATGGAGCTGTGTTACTACAAAAGCCTGACGAGGACAATAGCTTTCATCCAATATATTACATGAGCAAAAAGACTTCAGACGCTGAGCGTAAATACATAAGCTACGAGCTAGAAGTACTCGCAATCGTTGAGGCATTGAAGAAATTTAGGGTATATTTGTTGGGCGTAAAATTTAGGATAATTACGGATTGTTCGGCATTCAGTCAAACGATGCGAAAAAGAGAATTAAATACACGAATAGCCAGATGGGCGTTATATTTAGAGGACTATGATTATGAGAGTAGGTTCAGCTATGCGGCACGTTGATGCCCTTAGCCGATATCCAGTTTATCAAATTTGCGTAGAAGATACTATCACTGTCCAAATACGTAAAGCTCAAGAACGTGACGAAAGAATTCTAGCCATTAAAGAAATATTAAAGACAACGTACGGATATGACAACTATTTCCTGAAGAAAGACATGCTATACAAGTTGGAGGACGGAAAAGAGCTACTTGTAATTCCGAGTGATATGCAGATGGATATTGTGAAGATGGTACACGAGAGAAATCACTTTGGGAAAAAGAAGACGAAAGACGTGATCAATCAGGATTATTACATTCCAAAGCTGAGTATAAAGGTGGAACGATGTATTTCTAACTGCATAAAATGTATTTTGGCGAATAAGAAAGCAGGAAAACAAGAAGGATTACTTAATCCCATTCCAAAAGAGGGGGTACTACTGCATACTTACCACGTAGACCATTTGGGACCGCTTGAATCAACGAGCAAGAATTACAAACATATCTTGGCAGTAGTAGACAGCTTCAGTAAATTCGTATGGCTCTACCCGGTGAAATCAACTACAAGTACGGAAGTCATTGCCAAACTGCAGATACAGCAGAAGAATTATGGAAACCCAGCTCTCATCATATCCGACAGGGGCACGGCTTTCACTTCAGCCGAATTCGATCGGTATTGCAAGGAAGAAAACATAGTGCATCACTGCGTTACAACTGGGTTACCTAGAGCTAATGGCCAGGCAGAACGAATAAATTCAGTGATAATATCAGTGCTGACAAAGTTGTCAATTGAAGACCCAACAAAATGGTATCGCCATGTAGACCAAGTTCAGCAAATCATAAACTCCACGTGTCAAAGGAGTACTGGTTCTACACCATTCGAATTACTGACTGGGGTCAAAATGAGAGGAAAAGAAGATTTACGGATAAAAGACATGATTGATAAGGAAATTGAAATAACTCTTGTAAAGGATAGGAATAAACTGCGAGATGAGGCGAAGAAGCAAATCCTCCTATGTCAGGAAGAGAATCGTAAGACATATAATCTCCGAAGACGGCCTTCTCGAAAATACAATATACATGACATTGTAGCTATCAAAAGAACCCAGTTAGGGCCAGGTCTGAAATTGAAACCGAAGTATTTAGGACCTTATGAAATTACGCGCGTTAAATCAAACGACACCTATGAGGTTGCGAAAATAGGTACATGTGATGGACCAGTAAGAACAACAACATGCGCGGAATTTATAAAACCATGGGTTAAGGGGAACTATAATTGTAGCGAGTAATTCGGGGGCGAATTTATTGCAAGATGGCCGAATTGTGGGAAGGAATATTCCTGAATGCGCGCGTGCGCGTCATCTTTGCATTATGGATAGTAGATAATAAGACGTCAAGACGTGAAGACGTGTGTATGCTAACCTTGTAATGTTCTATTCATACTATTAGTTTAATAAACTGTAAAATTTTGGGTGTTCGTGTATTTTGCTAAACCCATCCTTACATTATTCTATTACTGCATACTTATTATAAATATTGTTCCACCCTTTAAATAAAATTCGTAAAGTTTATTCAGTATAATATGTATAAAATTATTTTACTCCGTTATTATATTTCACTCGCTGCACTGTTTCTTGGAAGGCGTCAGTCCATCGATATTACCTTCACGTCGGATAATACTGTTGGAATATCCTATATTTATGCAAATTTTCTTGTTGTAGGTTGTATTACATCATGAGGTGCCTGCTTTATCATTATTTTTACATTATTGCTCCGGGTGATTTTTATGATGAACATATCCTCTTCAAGTTTAAGAGAATTGCTGTTCAGATGCGTATGGAAACAAAGGTGTTCATTGTGTAATGTAGCCGTCGTTAAGGTTTGGTCGCGGCATCGAAAATCCTGTTCTGACATGCTATTCGCCGGATGGTTCGTTTTACTTGGTGGCTGCTTCTCTTCTGAAACATCTCGTTTCTTGGTTATGGAATCGATATTATGCGTTTTCTTATGTCGAAACAGACTATCCGATCTCGTAAAGATTTCCTCACATATGGTGCATGTATAAGATTTATCATTTAAGCAGGGATGTCTGTTCAATCCATCTTTTCTTGCAAACGTTTTGTGGCATATCTCACACTCCATCTTAAACTATAATATTGCAGTCTATTAGGGAAAGTATGCGGTGAAATTTGAATAACTTACCTAAAATATGCCTGTCCAACCACGACGAATACTAAGTTATAATGAAACGCTAAACCAGTAGGAAATCAACGCCTAACTATAAACACTAAAACTATATACTGGAGGTAAAGATGTTGAAGTTCACGACCTAGCTGTTAGAAAGCTGTCGGTAAATGAACTAGCTTTTATATGATTTATCGATATTCAATCAGAATGCGATATTTCATATGATGCGATCAATTAAACTTTGTAAGTGTTTTTCTACATGTATCTTAATATATTAATAAATAATGGACTGGGTTTCATTAAATTTGATTTTATATTAACTTACACATTTAACACAGAACTGTCGTTGAATCCTGTTTGTGGCGTTACATGCTCGTATCAATAGACAGAGGAGCCCTGTATTACGTAATTTTATTAGATGCCGACTGTATAGGATCGTTATAGAAAATCCACATATCTTACTGAAAGATACTGATTCCTATCCGTCTACGACCTGACCGAGCCTGATATGTTTGACTTTGTTGATTTACAATCGATTATTGTTGGTATAAGTGTTCCAGTTAAACATAAGCCTATGTGATACGTTTTAATAATTTACTAACTAATTGACTTACGTTCCATTTCTTTATAATATCGTATTACAGTATAATATCTAAACCTATTTGTGATGTCTAATGATGTAGCGTACTGTGATTAGCGGTCGGTCAATCGTATGAAGCTCGGGTCATCTCCCGATTCCTCAGTTTGGTGTATTTTACGTTCAAACGTATAAACCGATTCTTCACGTTACTGATGAGCGATCGAAAGTATACAGTGTTCAGCAGGACCAACTTGTGCATGCGCAATGACGTCATCACTTACTGTCTGACGTTAAACACCCTGATCAGTGTTAAGGAAGTTGTTGGGGAACTACCTTCATATACATAGCATAACATTCATCCTGTCCATATTAAAATATAACGTTGAAACCTGTTTGTGATGTCTAACGATGTATCGTACTGCGATTGGTGGTCGATCAATCGTATGAAATTCGGGTCATCTCCCGATTCCTCAGTTTGGTGTAGTTTACATTTAAACATATAAACCGGTTCTTCACCTTACTAATGACCGATCAATAGTATGTAATGTTCACCAGGGCTAACTTGCGCATGTCCAGTGACTTTATTACTTACTGTCTGACGTTAAACACCTTGATCAATGTTAAGGATATTGTTGGGTGAACTACCTTCTTATACATATCGGGGAATTTTGAATTTCGAGTTAGTAACCAATCAGAGCGTGGCGTTGTATAGGATGCGACCAATCAGAACGCTGCATTTTGTATGATATCCTGTTTATGCCATGATGGTATTACGTAATATCTTATTAGGGATCTATACATAATTATCTGTTTTATCAACATCTTCTGACTAAGAGCGAAGTTCTAACATATTCCTTGCATCCAAGATTCTCGTCTGAACCTGTTTGTGATGTAATAGTATTACGTAATATTACGTGATATATAGGAACATATCCGCAACAACCAGCACGTTGGCAATAGCGACCCTCATGCGATCACCAAAGTCAAACAATGTCGACCGCAGACAGTACTTGGATGGTGTACCGTCTGTGTATTTAAAAATGCAACAGCCATAGCACATTGACTACAGCTGTTCACGTCCGTTTACCGAAGTCAAACAGCGTCGAGCACGGTCAGTACTTGGATGGTGTACCGTCGAAATCTGTTTGTGACATCATGGTATTAGGTAATATTATATACAGAGGCGCTCTACAGCTATAATTTTACTTATTATCTTCCGACCAACGCCTCCTGATCCTCCATCTTCTGGTGAAATACCCAATTTCCTAATTGGACGTGTTACCACCTATAGCTCCCTGTACTCCGAGCAGCAGTGACACCTTCCGATCGAAAGCGACACTACATACAACCACCTGTACTACCGGTACTACATAGGCGCCCTGCCGGACAGCGACACCTCCCGGTCAAAAGCTACACTATATACAGCCCCTGCACTACTGGTATTACAGGCGTCCTACCGAACAGCGACACCTCCCGGTCAAAAGCGGCACTACATACAGCCCCTGTATTACCGGCGCTAGGTATCTACCCTCCCAGCTACAGCGACACCTACCGGTCAAAAGCGGCACTACATACTACCCAGTTATCTACCTTACCGACCAGGGGGCGGGAGTGTTTATTTTTCCGGGGGAGGGAGGGGGTGGGGTGGTCACCCATTTTTAACCCTCCAAACCAAGGTTGGGACCCCCTTTCCGTACGCGCGCAGTCGTGGTTGTGACTACCTTCCAGTATACACGCTCGGGGTTGTGGGTACCTTTTTAGAGCGGGTGAGCGGGTAAGCGGATGGTCTTGAACCGGCCATCTCTCTCTACTAATACCGTTGGTCGTTAAATAGGTCTGCAATATTTTCTGTCATCAATTGTAGGTGTGGAAATTTAAAATGGCGTATAACAGGATTATTATCTACAAGTATGTGGACACTCAAAATTTGAGCAAAATCTAGTTTCCTTCTAAAAATCAATAACACTCACTTGCGGTGATTTGTGGGTGGTAGTTCTTGGTAGATCGGGCTGTGAGCTGAGTTCTGTCTTTTGGCTCACTTGGTGGTTTCATGTTTTAATTATATATATATATATATATATATATATATCTATATATATATATATATATAATTCAATTTACGTAGAAGTTAAGAAGTGGTTTCCGAGTAGTATGTGTAATGAACAAAGTTTTATTCAATTTTATTTAATTAGATGTAAATTTCAAAGTACTTTCAATTTTAACTTAAAACTTTTACTTTGACTTTTAACTTATTCAATTTTAAATATATTTGATGTGGTGTGGTCTTGACATCATTCTATTCAGTTGCCGACAAGCTGTTTTATCGGCTCTCGTGTAAGTAATTTTCTGTGATTAGTACTGCTTTTGATGATGATTGTTATTGTCTTTAGGGTTAACTCTCCGATGAAGGATTAAATCAATTCGAAAGTTTAGAGTTACCAAAAGAGAGACTTTTTCTACTCATCCTTGGCTGCAATCCCCAATAGTTTCCCATTTTCAAATTTAAGTCCTAACGTTGTAGAGCCAGTACTTCTGATAAAAAAGCTAAGAGATAAATGTAACTTTAACTTAAAGTTAAAGTTGAAGATAGATATACGCAATTCGGCACTTTTATGTTCAATGCTGCAATAGATTACATGCATTATGAGTAGTCTGGGCGGCCAGCGGTAACAGCGCACAATTACGAAATAACTTACGACAGCATCGCCGACTCCCCATCGCCTTCCTAGCTGTATACGAGTAGTTCTGTGTATATGTAGGCTGTCGTAACGTATTTCGTAATTACCGGTGTTTACCCGGACTAACTATGGGAATGCGATCTAAGTAGGGTTATAGCATATGACAATTGTTCTTTGAAATCAACGTCATAAAGTTAAACGCATTGAGAAAATGGTACATCCAGTATATTCTGTACAACTTCACATAAAAATCATAGATTATAGGGGCGTATGAATTGTATAGAAATTACCAATACTAAACTAATAAATACTAAACATCAGGTTATCACATTTTGAATAGAGACTAGGTGACCCGGTAATCTTCGTTTTGCCCAATTTTTTTAACTTTTCTTTTTCCTAAACCTTCGCGTAGCAATTACGAATAAACCCCAGAAGGAAGTATCCAATTTGGTCCAGTCGTTTTCGAGTTTTAAACATGCGAACAAACCACGATGCATCCACACGTCCAATGTCATGCGGAGCAAGACGACGCGGAGTCAAAAACGCGTATAGCTCTACGGTGTAAAAGAAGTTCAAACCAGACAAAAAATATTTCCATAAAAAAATAATTAAACTTTGTGCTGTACATGTGTGACCGTGAAATTTTTATGCTATTGACTGTTGCAATCGTAGTAATTTATGTAATATTTATTGTGTTTGTTGTTCATATTCTAAAACAAAAATAAGGGAAGTGCATTTATTTGTTTTTAAAATTAGGTCCACTTTTTAGATCATAAATAATAGTAAAAATGTCTCTCTTGATCAGGAGGCGTGGCTGTTGGTCGGAAGATTTTAAGTAAAATGATAGCTATACAGCGCCTCTGTACATAATACTACGTAACAACATGACGTTACAATCAGGTTTCGACGAGAATGTTGGATGGAGGCTAATCAAACGCGATTTCAAGTAACGTGCTGTGGTCGATTATTACAGATGACTCTATACAACGTGTCCCAATTAACATTTCCAACATGGGGATCTCGCTTATTCTAAAAGATACAAGTTTGGTTAAATTAGACAAATTGTTCCTAAGGACTAATGAAATTATACAATATTCTTCAATTTTCATATTTCCATGTATTTTAGGATTTATGGGACGTCAAGTAGTCTTTGAAATAATTGAACGTGTTTTCTCATTCTCTTTACAATGATATACCACATGTACTATCTATTTTTTAAATATTAGAGAAAATGGAAAAAGTTTATTTTATTAAACAGTATATTGTAGGATGGGCACATAAAATAAACTTGCGTTTGTCTATTGATATATTTTAACCGTCTTTCTCATAACACACACATAATCATAAACGGATATCGTAACCATAACGTAACGTACATCGAACCTAACCTAATCTAACGCAACGAATTAATATTCTATCTAACTTCACTCCTTTTCTCTAGCCAACCTTCTAACAAAAAGTATACTAAATACCAACGTACAATAAAAGGCCCTACAGCTCGACCATTCTGACATAATGATTGCCTCTAATCATTATTCTAATGCATATAACGTGACTAACAGATGGTTACACTTAAATTAACTTAACGCTAATAACTAACCTAATTCTTACATAACATTTATTCTTAATCTCGAGCCCACAATCTAATATTCGCGGCGTCGAATATACCTTCGAACGGTCTCTGCGTGCGTTGAAATCCTTCAACATCGCTTATTATGTGGCGATCATTCGGTAATGACTTCTTGATTCTATACGGTCCTTTAAATTTCGGTAATAACTTCTTATTTACTCCTGAGGTTACGTCAGTGTTTGTTATCATCACTAGTTGTCCTTCAATGTACTATTGCGGCAACAAAAAATGGGACATTTAAAATAATGTAGTTTAAATCTGGCTTTTGCCTTATCAAAATTTATGTCATTTTGAAATCATTATTGACATACGTATGTCATTATGCCGCATTTAAGTGCTACTGGAAAATGGAAATAATTACATTACTTGAGGAAAGATGTCCCATAAGAAGACTAGGTAATAGATTTGGAGTGCCCAAAAGCACACACAACATTAAAAATAAATGACTACAACAGGGAACTGTAGAAAGGCAAAGTGGTTCTGGTCGTAAATTAGTACGGAATTCCATGGAAGAAGAAAATCTTATTCAGTTTTTAAGGAATAATCCATTTGATACAGTGGTAACAAATAACTAAAAATACTAGATTAATTTATTGTTTTCAAGATTTTTATTTCAAATAAATGCATTTAACAGAATTTTCTTGCGTTCGCGGGTAAACTATTTTTGACATTAGATAAGATGATTGACGTGAACATGACAAACGATTGGTTTATACATCTAAAAAACCGTCAAAATAGCCTATAAGACTTGTCCCGATTTTTGTTGCCGCAATAGTACTTAGTGGCATCTTTATGCCTTGCTTCATAATAGGCTTTATTGTAATCCTGTGTCTTTTCTATATTTTCGGCGGCTTTCGTCCTTATCTCCTCTAAATTGCGTTCGGGGTCTTGCAGTGATTCTAGATATAATTTTAAATTATCATCTATCCGTCCTCTCTGGTTTACACCGAAGAGTACTTTCGCAGGAGTGTCTCCAATAGATCGGTTTATGGTGTTATTCATGGCGTGCTCTACTTCGGGTAGAACCTCGTCCCAATGCTCCCTATGTTTCGTTAATTTCGATATCATGGGTATAATGCTTGTATTGAACCGTTCAATCTGACCGTTAGCTCTAGGAACGCCTGTAACAACCAATACATGACTAACGTCGTTCTCGGCCATAAAGCCTTCAAATGTTTTCGATGTGAATGCCGATCCTCGGTCTGAAACTATGCGAATAGGTTTTGCATACGCCGTGAAGTATTGTCTTACGTGCTTAATAGTTTCTTCTGAATTTGTCGTCTTGCATGCATATAATTTGATGAATTTTGTAAAACCATCAACTATAGCTAAGATGTATTTCTTACTCGTGTTTGTTTTCTCTAGGGGTTCGCAATGGTCGATGTGCAATATATTGAATGGTAATTCCCCTTTACGCATATTATTTAGATAACCTGGCGGTTTTCCGGAATTTGGATTAAATGTGATACACTTTAAACAGTTCGCAATATGATTTTTAATCTTATCGCGCATATTCGGAAACCAATAAAGTATACGTATAATTTCTGAAGTCTTGTTTACTCCTACATGACACGCTTCGTCATGACTGCTTCTAAAAATGTTCAATTCCATGGCTTTCGGTACATAAAACAAAAGATTCTCCTTATCTTTTCTATACACTAATGCGTTCCTCAATTCATAGAACTTGCCCTCCGCTATTTCTAACTCATTCTTTATTTCGACAATCTTATCGTCTTGTTGCTGCCTTATTGCTAAGTTTTCCTCTACTGTCGATTCTTCTAATAAGAGAATATTATTGAAACACCTGCTGAAAGCATCAACATGTCGCATTTGAGTATTACTTCGATGTTCTATTTCGTAGTGGTAATCCTGTAGGAACATAGCCCACCTCATAATTCTGGGTACTATTTCTTTCTTACTCAACCTGAGTTGCAAACTGTCGCAATCTGTGACGATTTTGAATTTAAGGGACTGAAGGTAAACATGAAATCTCTTAATAGCATATACAATTGCTAAGCATTAGAGCTCGTAGCTGTGGTACTTGGATTCCGCTGGTGAAGTGAGCTTTTCCATCTATTTGCTGTCGTTGAAATAATATGGCTTCGAATCCTAATGCGCTTGCATCGCAATCTAATTCTGTCTCTGCTGTTGGTGAATATAGAGCTAAAACTGGTTGATCAACGATTCTTTCTTTCAAATAATTGAAAACACTCAAGTGGTTTTCGATGAAAACGAATTTAGAGATCATATAAAGGTTTTGCTAGTGTTGAAAATTCTCTGACAAACTTTCTAAAGTATGAAAGGAGACCAACAAAGCTTTGTAATTCTTTCGGATTTCTAGGCACTGGATACTCTGTGATTGCTTTGACATTATTCAGACTAGGGCTTATTCCGTTCTCGTCCACTAAATATCCCAAATACTCGATTTGTCTCATCAAAAAGGCACACTTATCTAGTCTTAGCTCTAATAGGTTTTCAACTAAAATTGCAAATACTTCTTTCAATATGTTTAAATTTTCTTTAATTGTGTCGGTCGCTATCAGTAAGTTGTCCATACAAATAATGACTTTATGCTCATTGAATAATTGTTGGAATATTAAATTCACATACCTCATAAAAATACTAGGACTATTCTTATAGCCGAAAGGCATTTTTAGGAACTCGAATTGACCCATTGGTGTCACAAACGAAAAATATTTAGTACACTGTTCATTAACGGTAACATGATAAAAATCATTTTTTAAATCTAACTTCGTGAAACAGTTTTTCCCTTTTAGACTTTCTATTTGATCTTCAATGATCGGGATTGGGAAGTTTTCTCTCACTACCATCTTGTTCAATTTACGGAAATCTATAAACATGCGCGTCTTATTTTTCTCTTAACTAAAACTACTCTATATGCATATTCGGAGTTACTTGGTTTAATAACCCCTTGACCTAACAGTTCATTTACTATGCTATTTACTTCATTTCTTTCAGAGTGTGACATTCGTCTCGGACTGAAATAAAAAGGTTTGTGGTCTCGATTTACTTTGACATTCATTTCAAACTTTACTTTCGGAGCACTAGCTTTTTCGGGATTTAAATAGTGTTCATTGAATACTGTTTCCAACTCTTTACGACATTCGAGCCCTATACTTGGTTCGACTTTCAATGTATTATCTGGTGTAGTACAAATATCTTCAATTAAAAGTAGGTCGTTATCAAAAGAGTCTGAGGTTTGTATAGGTACGTATAGGTTCGTCAAAACAACACGCGAAGCGCTTATTTGAAATAAAATCCCTACCTAAAACTAAGTTTCCTGACATCGTATAGTTAGGCACTACATGTAATATTACATTTGTATTAAACCTATCAACAGTTATTTCATCTTTTACTATGCCTACTATCTCTAATTTGCTACTATTAATACCTTTGAAATTTCTGTCATTCTGTCTTCCGATACTAATGAAATCGGACTCCCTGTGTCAATGATAGCTTCAAAATTACCTGCCAATTTTCTACAACTAATTTCTAATACATATGGAGGTACAAACTGCTGTTCCTCTTCTACTAGTAGGGTGGTTGAGTCAGCAACATTCCTGATTGGTCTCTTCCTGGGGCAGTTCCGTACTTGATGATCTCTAGCTCCGCATTCATAGCAAGATCCTTTCTCTCTTCGTGGTTTTTCACATTTCAAAGCGATGTGGCCCTCTTCATTACAGTTGTAGCAGTTGGTTGGGGTGAACGGCTTCAGCGCCATGGATGGTGGTCCATTTCTCGAGATACTTCTACTTGGTCCTTGCATACAACCATGTCGTTCATTATTTGTTATTTCACCTATCACATCTAGCATATGTGTAAGGATTGTGAACTCTTTCATCTTGGCTTGTGTCTGTAGAACAGTGTTCTCGAATCCATCGATCATATAACCGATCATATCTTCTTCGCCTATACCCAATCTGTTCCCTAGCAACACTTTATCGTGAAAGTAACTGACAAATTTCTCGTTTCTTCTCTACCGTTTAGCTTCAAATTGTCTTAATCTAGCTATTTTGTCATCTCTACATTTAAATATTTTCCCCATTTCTCTTCGTAGGCTGTCAAACGTTAAGGTTGCAAACTCTGGCCTAGAGTGAAACCAGTTTTTGCAAATCCTTCCAATTTGTTGGCAATAATTAACATAATTGCTTCTTCTGGTACTCTATACACGTCTCTCATTTTGTTCCATCCTCTGGAACCAACTTGCAACGTCTTCGTCGTATTTACCGCTGAAATTCGGTATCAATGCCGATATTTCCGTGGGGTACCTTATTGGTTTCTCCGTGCTTTTAACTGCGTCTATTGTAGCAGCGATTAGCTCTCTAACACTTACAGTTGTTCGATGAAATCCTTCCCCGTCATCGTCAATCGTAATGTTTTGTGAATTTGCCATTTTCCACGCGTACTTGTACTAGATGCGTTTAGTAGATCTGCTAGATTCAGTATATCCCGGTAAATCCTTGTAATCCTTCGTGATTTCTTGTAATCACGGTGAATCTTGGTAATCCCACTTCTGATGTTGTACGATGGGCACATAAAATAAACTTGCGTTTGTCTATTGATATATTTTAACCGTTTTTCTCATAACACGCATAATCATAAACGGATATCGTAACCATAACGTAACGTACATCGAACCTAACCTAACCTAACGCAACGAATTAATATTCTATCTAACTTCACTCCTTTTCTCTAGCCAACCTTCTAACAAAAAAGTATACTAAATACCAACGTACAATAAAAGGCGCTACAATATATATATTAATATTTCGTAACCTCTTTTTATACACAATTACAATTTTAAAACACAATTGTATTAAAAACAGAGAATAATTATAAAACAAGATTAATATACGAAATGATAAATATACAGAAAGACACTAAAACCATTAATTTCAGAACCGATGTTCAAAATTTAAGTAATGTATACAGCAATTTGTTAAAATGAGATTTGCATTTCTTAAGAAGGAAACCTTTGGCTAGGTTTTTAATTTGGGTTTTCCCTAGTCCTTGAATTTTCATAGTTTGCATGTGTGTTTACACATTACTTTAGTTTTTATAATTTATATATAGAAAAAGTTGTTTATATATCCTCTATATCAAGAAATCCTAGTCAATAGTTATTTTGTTGATAGTTCCCAAATAAAAAACAAATGTTTGTTTATATATTTATCTAGTTATATTTTCACTGAAGAAGGTGACCCGAAAACGTTTGTTAACGTTCTGGAAATATAACTATCGTTCAAACCAGTCTTGTTTTATTGACCTAATTAGTAGAAAATTAGTATTAATTAATAGTTATTAATTAGTAGAAAGATAGTAGAAAACTATCATATAAGATAAGTTTATTAAACAATCTAACGAAAAGTAGGCGTGGTACACAAGAGGACAACAAATAATAGAAAACAAAGATAGTCAAACAGGTAATAGTAACGGAGATAATTATCTAATTATGAAAGATGTTCAAACAATTGCCCATTCCGTTCTAAAAATAATTGTGTCCTGCGTATTGTCGTCGTAATCGCACTACGTAGCTGTTGGCGCGTAATGCTATCAAATGCTGCAAGAACAGCTTCACGTAGATCTTCGGCATTATTAAATGTTTTCACGTACACCCGATCCTTTACGTAGCCCCAAACAAAAAGATCCAAGGACGTCAAGTCTGAAGATCTAGGTGGCCATAAAATCTGTCTTCGATTACCAATCCACAAATTTGGGAAACGATTATTAACGTATTCGGTGATTATGTTTGAATTGTGGGGTGGGACGCTATCTTGTTGAAAGGTGATGTTAATATTTTCAATCAATGGTAAATCATCAAGTCTATTTTCCAAATCAGTTTGTAGTAAATTCAAACATCTTGCACTAGTGTTTCGTTAAAAAATATGGCCCCAATAAGTTTAGTGCCTAAAGTACCACACCAGACATAAAACCAAATCGCACTTGATGTCGACTTTCCTTTAAAATGTGAGGATTCTTTCTGTCCCAAAAGTGCACATTATGACTATTAAAAAAACCGTTACTGTGAATTTGCTTTCGTCAGGCCATAAAATCGTAGCAGGAAAATTATCATTATTCTCACATTGGTTAACATACCATTGGCAAAATTGTACTCTTCTCTCCTGATCTCCATCTCTAAGTCCCCGTAGAATGGTGTACTTATACGGGTGATATTTGTGACGCTTTAAAATTCTTTGTGTTGTACTTTTGGAAATACCAGTATTGTGCTCAATTTCTCTAACAGATGTTGAAGAATTTCAATAACAGATTGTAATACATTTAATGCTACATTGTCATTCACTAATTGCGGATTTCTGTTAGGTTTGGAAAACGAACGATATTCTTTTAAATTAGCTACCAAATTTCTATACGTACGAAGACTGGGCCGCCTTCTTTAAGGATACAGTCTCGAGTACATCCGTTCAGTTTCTACACTGCTTTTATGACAAAGGATGTAACAACTCAACATATCAAATTTTTCAGTATTAGTAAATGAAGCCATTGCTGATACACAACTATTCTGGAAAGAATAATTTCTAAGTGACATTAGACTACTATGTTTTCATGTTTCACAGCCTACTTTTGTTTATACTAATAAAAAATAAAATTAATGAAATACTTTTTTTCCAAATTTCTTTAATATTAATAAAAATAGATAGTACATGTGATATATTATTGTAAAGATCATGAAAACACACGTTCAATTATTTCAAAGCCTACTTGACGTTCCATAAGAAAAAATCAAATTAGGGATCAAAACTAAAAACGAAAAGTGCAAAAAAATCCAAGTCGATATTTAAATTCTATATAAAAAGTATTCTAAGAAAATGTGAAAAAGATTATATATCTTCTAGAACACAAAAGTTATTACAACAAAACGAAATTTGACATTTTTCGTTTTTCACCATAAATCCTAAAATACATGGAAATTTGAAAATTGAAGAATATTATATAATTTCATTAGTCCTTAGGAACAATTTGTCTAATTTAACCAAACTTGTATCTTTTACAATAAGCGAGATCCCCATGTTGGAAATGTTATCTGGGACACGTTGTATATATGTAATATTACGCAATACAATTACGTTACAAACAGGTTTCGACGAGAATTTTGGATGCGAGCTAATGAAACGTTATTTATTTATTTATATATTTATTAAGACATTAGGTTTTCTATTTTTATGTAGATGATTGACAGATTTGTTGTACAGCCATATGCCTACCAGGAATAACTTCTATACTATATAGGAGAATAATCGAACAAAGATTGAGACGAATCGTAGAACCTAAAATGGTGAAAGAACAAGCGGCATATAGAAAAGGAAGGCAAACAACAGATAATATATTTATATTAAGGGACATAATAGAAAGAAAGAAAGAAAGAGCTGAGGAACTGTACATAACCTTTGTAGATCTGAGAGCGGCTTTAGATTCATTAGATAGGAAGATAATTTGGAAGTGTCTTAAGGAACTTAATGTACCTGAAGTCTGTATTAATACAGACAGTGAAAAGTATATACAGCGAGGTAAGAGGATAAGTACTATTAAACGGAGAAATATCGAATATCTTCCAAATGCAAAAGGGAATTAAACAGGGAGACACTCTTAGTCCTCTTCTGTTTAATATAGTGATGGACAGAATACAAGTAAGTAACACAAAGAGCAGAACTGAAAAAATTCAAACAATAGTAGGGTACAGAAACTTAAGGCCAATTAATTAATATTCAAGGACACTGGAGAAAAAATGCAAGCAATGATAAACATATGGACAGAAGAAATAGATAGAATGAAGATGGAGGTGAATGCTGAGAAGAGTAAGGTAATGATTGTAAATGAAAGGGCGGCGGAGGGTAACAGAAGCAGAAACATATTTTACAAAGAAGAGGAATTAGAAAGAGTAAGAACATACGAATATCTAGGATCTATAATATCAAATGATGGAGATATTGATGCAGAGGTAGCCAATAGAGCAGGAAAAGCAAACAGAATATATTATGCCATTAATAAAATTATTCTAGGGAAGAAAGAAGTAGATAAAAAGATAAAACTACATGTATACAAAGCAGTTACTGTACCTACAGTAACATACGCAAGCGAAACGTGGACAAGACATGAAAGACATGATAGCGCAATAAATGCTGCGGAAATGAAGTATCTCCGGAAAATAAGTGGAAGAACCAAATTTGACAAAATTCGAAATGAAAAAATAAGAAGTGACTTAAAGCAGGAATCCATGATAGAAGTAATTGAGAGGAAATAGATGGGATGGTTTAGACATGTATGTAAGATAAGTGGGGATAGATTAGTAAAGAACATGTACGAAGCAAAAAGATCCAACAAGAGAAGAAAGGGGAGACCGAGAAAAACACGGAGTCAACAAATACAGGAATAGGAGAAAAGAGAAAGAACGATAAGGGAAATGAAGGAACTCGCACAGGACCGGAGGCGATGGAGTAAATGGAGCAAAGAACAGTAAATAACATCGACATTCGAATTCTTCCCACTACACCAAAGGACTATCGCACATTGGTAAGTGCTTTATCATACCGGAAGCGAAACCAATTAAAGTCGTGCTCCGAGGCGTGGGAGAATTCCTCTCTGAGGAAGACGTCACCGAAAATCTCTGGCAGCAGGGATTCGAACCCGTCCAATGCAAACGCATGGCAAAGGGTCCAAACCGCATTCCGATCCCTCTTGTTTTCGTAGAATTACCGAAAACTGAGGAATCATCGAAAATCTACGCGATCAACGTTTGCGGATTCGAAATTACCGTCGAGTCCAAAAACGTCTCCAAGGACTTCGCGACGCAGTGTCATCGCTGCCAATTACACGGGCATGGACAGAGAAACTGTCACGCCGCGCCTCGCTGCGTAAAATGCGCCGGCCAATATCCCTCATCGGTTGAACTCTCATCAGAACTCAGAACATCTAACACCCGGGCTTACTACTTCACACAGCCGCACTGATGAGCGGTATGACCGCGAAACGCGCGTCTGCGAATAGTGAAAGTAGTTTTCTAATTAAGCACAATTTTCCCACGGCGGGCTAGCCGAGTGCGCGATAGTAGCTACTACAGGAGTTTGTGGCAAAACAAGTTGTCTACTTCTGTAGAATCAAAATAGCTGCAAAAATGCGCAATTAGTACATTATGGCCGAATTTCGTAATTGAACTCTCATATGTACGAACATCTAACATCCCTCATCGGCTTGCACAAAACCGAGGGAGGCTTTAGCCACCTGCCATCCTATGTGCCGGTCCGCATCCGGCCAACTACAAGGCGTGTCCAAATGCGCCTCACAACAAGCCCGTCACCGCCGATTCAAAAGCGAAGAACATCACCCCCACCTCCGACCAAAAAGCACCAGCCAAGGAGGCGTAGAGAGGAACTCTCCCCTCTCATTCTACCCTGACATGGTGGGAATTAACAAGCACATATTTCTTAACAGGCCCCCGCGTTGAAAGGTTAACCTTTCAAAAAGTAGTAAATGAAATGCTGAATTACAGTCATAAACCGGTAGAAATACAAATGAAGTACATGCAATTAAAGGAACAATGTAGATATGTGACTTAAACTACTAATCCTTTTGTTTATATTGTAACATTGGGCAATACACATATTTTTGAAAAAGCACGCTTCACGACACCACTTTCAGTCTTGATTGATGCCACACGAATAACGCCATCCGGACCTGGGTGGAGCTGAATAATTCTTCCAAGTTTCCATCTCAATGGTGGTTGGTAATCTTCTTTAATCACTACCATGGATCCAATTGCTAATTTGGATTGAGTAGTTGTCCACTTGTGTCTCTGCTGCACTTCTGATATAAATTACTTCGCCCATCGCGACCAAAAATGCTGTTGTATATTTTGTAGCCTTTGGAACCTTGTTAATCTCTGCATTGGCATTTCTGTTATCTTCGGATCTGGTAATGATGTTAATCTTCTTCCAATGAGGAAGTGTGAGGGCGTAAGTGTTTCAAAGTCGTTGGGATCAGTGGATAGTGGGCATAAAGGACGGGAGTTTACTATTGCTTCAATTTGACAAAGAACAGTACAAAAGTCTTCAAACGTGAGTGATGCATTTGCTATAACTCTTCTTAAATGATGTTTACAAGATTTTATCCCCGTCTCCCATAACCCATCCCAATGGGGAGAATACGGTGGAATGAAATTCCACGTAATACATTCAGTTGCAAAAAATGATACTAAGTCTTTATTTGTTTGCTTCAGAAAACTACCTAATTCCCTTAGTTCACTAGCAGCACCTACAAAAGTTGTTCCATTATCTGAATATACAGTGTGTTGCTTTCCTCGTCGTGAAGTAAAACGTCTAAAGGCTGCTCCGAAGCAATCTTTAGTGACGTCTGTGATTAATTCGAGGTGTATAGCCTTGGTTGAAAAACAGATGAATAAACTTATATAACATTTAGATAATTTGCTCCTACGTCCTTGCTTATTTTTGCAGGTAAATGGACCTGCACAATCTACATCTGTAGTGTAAAATGCAGGCATAGGTGTGACACCACGTCCTGGTAACACTCCCATTATTGGAGCATCCTGAGTGGGCTTAGCGCGAAAACATCTTATACAATTATGTACCGTTTGTTTTGCCAAGTTCCTACCACAAATTGGCCAAAATCTATAGCGTACGGATGCTATGATCTTTGGTCCAGCATGACAATCTATTATGCTCATCCACAAACAACAGTTTTGTAAATATATGTCGAGCAGAAAGTACTATAGGATACTTTTTATTTTCATCAAAATTTGGTAATTGGATGCGCCCACCTACCCGCATAATATCATCTTTGTCGATGTAAGCATTCAGTGCTTTTAATTTTGATTTTTGGTTAACATATTTATTTTGTTTTACATCATTATATTAATCTAAATAGGTTTCCCATTGGGATATCTTTGCTAATAAATGTAGTAATTGTTGTAGTTCTTCAACTGACAGTGTACTGACCTCTCGTGCTAATAGGTTTGTACAATTATAAATAAATCTTAAGCAGTAAGCCTGAATATGAATCATACGATTAAAATCTGAAAACCTTTCGAATGGGAACCGTGGCGAATTAGTGATAACCTTGATGGCATAACACTGTTTCTTTACTTCAGGGAGGTTACTCATTTGTTCAACACTTGAGATTGGCCAAAATTCTCTTTCTAGTGACAACTATTCGGGGCGCTGCCACCAGATTTTTGCGGTTTGTAACTGTTGTGGCTTAACCCCCTGCGTTAATAGATCAGCGGGATTGTCTTCGCTCCGCACGTGATGCCAAGCACCTGGACTCAGAGTTTGTGATCTGTGATGCTCTATTTGCTACAAATGGTTGCAACCGATTGGTTTCTGTATTAATCCAACACAATACTATAGTTGAATCAGAATTGAAAGAAATGCTTTCAATGCCTTTTGTCAAAGCTTGAGTTACCTTTTCAGTTAATTTAACTAAGATGACTCCACAAAATTCTTTGTAGATTTCGTTGATTAGGGTTGACTAAAATCATTCTGTACATTTTAGCAATATCTGCTCCAAATACAATATTATGTTCTCTAAACCGTAATAATATTGGAAAAAGATCGTGTTGGATAGTGGGACCTACATATTGCAAATCGTTAAGGGATATCCCTGTATCTGGTTTTGCGGACCCGTCAAAGACCACTCTTAGTTTTGTTGTAAGGCTATTTTCGTAAAATACGGCATGATGTGGCAAGAAGCAAGAAATTTCGTTATCATTAATACACTTAATCTCTGTCATATGACCCATGTGCTCGTATTCATACAGCTGTGATACATTTCTTTTAATGCTGGATTGCGCTGTAACTTATTTTCTAATGAATAAAACCTTTCTTATGCATTTTGCTTTGATTGACCCAGTTTTGATATTGACATTTTAAATGGTATATCTACAACAAAACGTGCTTCATCATTCCGTTTCACTGTATTTTGAAAAAGCTTTCGCATGCTCTTTCATCACATGACATTTCCGCTGATGACCCGGTTATTTCTTCCACTGCCCAGAACCTTTCCAACTGTTGGTGAATATCAATAGTGGTACTTACATTACAACAAATACTTTGAGGAATTTTATCATTCATAACTGTGCCTCAAATTACCCATCACTAATTTTTAATTCTGTGACAATACTGGTTTAAGCGGGTCAAAGTTCACGATGGCAGTCACCTGTTCCAACTCTATTAGATCACATTGCAATGCGTGTCAGTCGGCCTTTCACGCTAAATGTGTGGGGTTGACAGCGCGTGCTCTCTCGGTGCTTATGAGCGAGGGGTCAAGCTGGAAATGTATCAAATGTAGAGGTGCTCATCCACGTCGTTCTATAGTAATTAACGATGATCAGCCTGAGGGCGTAGAGAGTAATACATTGCGCTCTATTGAGTCGCAGTTAAAATTACTTAACAATAAATATAATACTATATTGGAATCCGTGACCTTCTGTTCAGATAAGATCTCGGACTTTGAAAAATCCTTGAGTGCATTAGAAAGCAAATACAAGATCATTGACAGTATTCGCTCTGAGAATGAGAGCTCAAGTCTGCTGTAGTTGAAATGCGGAGTGAACTGGATGAGCATGCTCAATATAGTCGATCTTACAATGTGGATATCCAGGATGTTCCTTATAGAGATGGTGAAAATGTATACAAGATATTGGAATCGATCGGTGCAGTGATCCATTGTCCTATGGATGAAATTCAGGTTGATAGTGCACATAGGGTTCCCTCGCATAGCGTTAAAAACAAGGATGGCAGCATAATTGTCAGATTTTTCTCTCGTCGAGTAAGAGTATGTAATGTTTTAGCTGCAGCAATTAAGGCTTACCGAGAGCGTCGCCCGCCAGCTACTGGAGATCAAGTGGTGCGAGGGATAAAAGTCGAGGGTATTTCTGACAATTTATCTATAAACGAACATCTTTCTCCTAACAATAGACAATTGTTCAAAGCGGCTAGATATGCATCTAGAGCTGCTAATTTCAAATTTACATGGGCGAGAAATGGAATTGTGCTGGTTAGGAAAAGCGAGAAATTCCCCATTATTTATATAAAGTCGGATGATGATATTCTCAGGATTCGTTGATCCCCATTACCTTATAAATACTTATATGTGTTATTTGTTTGTACATGGCTCTGACGATTGTGTATCAGAACGGTAATGGTCTGCGTACTATATGAAGTGAGTTTATGCGTGGTGTTGTAAATCATCATGCGAATATTATGTGTATTACTGAGACGAATTTGATCCCATCTATCTCTGATGCAGAATTGGTGCCTACAGGTTATAAAGCCTTTAGAAGAGATAGAATACATCTTTCAAAAAGGTCTGGAGGAGTGGTAATGATAGTCGTCGATGACACTACGTTGGCAGCTCAGAAAGACGAGTGGCTATGCGATGGTGCTGAGGATTTATGGGTTCAGATTACATGTCCCGGATTTGGTGTTCGTGGTTCGTTTTTTTGTGTGTTGTGTTATCTACCACCTGATGACGACGGTGCACTTCTGCTGTTCCTTTCTCATGCGTCATCTATAATTAATGATAATCCTGATAGTGTGTTTTTGATTGAGGGGAACTTCAATGTTCCCGTAACTGAATCGATGGCGTCTGCTTCGGGTGCGCTAGTGCTTGTTCATGGAAATGCATTAAGGAGGAGGGAACACAGTGATTTCATGGCAATCAGTGGTGTTACTCAAAATAGTAGTATCAAAAATACTAACGGTCGCACACTTGATCTTATTTTTTCAAATCGTGTGCAGCGTATCGGTCCGGTCTGCGTCGGACCGATCTCAATTTATGATTTCAAGAATATAAATTATTTTCATTTGAAGCGTTTACTGGCAACCGTGAATTAGTGCCGCGAGTTGGCTGATGTAGGCGTGGACTCTGCTGAGGATCGGTTTTGTACAGTTATGTATTCCCTGTTTTCCAGGTGTGTGCCTGTTAAGTCAATTAGAAGGCATAGATTTCCAATCTGGATCAGTCGCCCTACGAAGAGGGTGATAGAGAAAAAAATAGAATGCATAAAAAGTGGAAATTTTACAGTATTTTCACTTTAGTACTCTTAGGTCTCGCTCGAAATTCTTGATTGAACAAGATTATAAAAATTATATTAAGTCTATTGAGGTTGACCTTATCGATGATCCGAGCCGCTTTTGGTCATATGTCTTGACTTAATCCTGAAACCCGTTTGACGGTGAAGTGTTGGGTTGTGTGGAGTTGAGTTTCCTGGCTCCCTCTTCCATATTTGTCTCCACTCTTCTCTCTCCCTGCATCTTGCTCTCATATTCTCCCATTTCTCTCCCCTTGCCTCGTATGCACTTCGTACTTCTTGCCCCCATGTCTTCCTCGGTCTTCCTCTTCTCCTTTTTCCCATTTCTTTTGATTCGTATATTTGTCTTGCCAACCTTTCTTCGCCCATTCTTATAACATGGCCAAGCCATCTTAATTGCCCTTGCTGTATTGTTATTTGGATTGGCTCTATCTTGAGCTCCTCTCTATATTCTGCGTTCTTTATCCTATCCAACTTAGTTTTATTTTTTATTCGTCTTAGGAACCTCATTTCTACGCTGTCTATCCTACTTCTTTGTCTCTCGTTTGTAGTCCATGACTTGCATGAGTGTGTCAATACTGGTTTCACTACCTTGCGGATCACTTCTATCTCTGGTATTTCTTTGTTGTTTAAGAATTGTGTTTCTATCATGTTGTTAAGTTTTGCAGTTTTTGATATTCTATCATTTATTTCATCTTCTAAAGGACCCCTCGCTGTTAATAATCCCTCCCAGGTATTTAAACGCCTTAGTTTGTTCTATTCTATGTCCTTCTATTTTTATGTTATGTGTTAGACTTTCTCTGCTTATTGCCATTGTTTTTGTTTTGTCTATATTAACTTCCATGTTTATCTCTTTTAATTGTTCATTTATTATATTGACCTTTTCTTGCAGATGTCTCTCCGTGTTTCCTAATATCACCATATCGTCCGCATAGCTTAACTCAGTTATTTGTACTTTCTCCATTTTCCAGTATCCTACATTATATGGCTTCAGTTGGTGTTTACACTTCTTAATCGCTTCGTCCAACATTATATTAAATAATAAAGGGCTCAGCGCGCAGCCTTACTTTAGTCCATTTCTACATATAAACGTCTCCGATTTTCATTTCTTATTCTAACGTAGTTTCTTGTTCTGTAGTATGTGCTCTTTATACACTCTATTAATTCCTCATTCACACCTCTTATCTCTAACGTTCTCCATACATCATTTCTCCTTATACGATCGAATGCTTTTATTATATCGATGAAGCATATATGTATTTCTCTGCCTGTCTTTATTGCTTTTTCTATTACTTGTCTTAAAATGAATATTTGATCTTGAGTTCCTCGTCCCTTCCTAAATCCGCATTGTGTTTCTTCTAATGTATGTTCTATTTCTTTCCTAAGTCTACTTTCTAATATCCTTGCATATAATTTCCCTACTGTGCTACCCAGGGTTATGCCTCTGTAATTTGAACACTGTTGACTATCTCCTTTTTTGTAAATTGGGCATATATGTAATTCCTATTCTCCAATCCTCGGGTGTAACTTTCTCCATTCTGACCTCGTTTAGTAATTCCAGTAGTTGTTTTAATCCTAGTTCACTAAGTTCCTTTATCATTTCCACAGTAATTTCGTCGTGTCCCGGTGCCTTTCCGTTCTTCATCGGCTGTATGACTTTTTTAATTCCCTTGTTATGTCCTGTTGTACCTGCCCTTCTGTAAAATTCCTTTCTTGATATATTCGCTCTAGTTGTGTATTTTTCTCTCCTTCTGTTTGTAGTAGTGTCTGGAAGTATCTTTTCCATACTTCCATTATCCTGTCTTCTTCAGTCACTACCTTACCGTTTTCATCCTTCATGTTCTTCAATGTATATTGTTTTGGCTTCCTCATATTTTTTATCGCTCCATAGAAGAGTTTTTGATTTTCTTGGTAGTTTCTAGTAATTTTCTCTCCAAATTCTCTCCAGGATTTTTCTTTGCTTACCCTTATTAATTCCTTCACCCTTTTCCTCTTCTTCTTGTATTCCTCGTAATTTCTTACATCTTTTGCATTTATGTGAGCTTTCCATGCTGCTTTTTCTCCTTTACTGCTTCTTTTATATCTTCTGTCCGCCATGCCGTTCTTTTTCTTTTCCTGTTTGTTGGTTTTGTTACTCCGCAACTTCCTCTTGCTGCTTCTATTATTCATTCTTTAAGCTTTTTCTACTTTTCTTCTATGCCTCTTATCGTCTGCGTTTTCCCTAACTGTATGTCTAGTATTTCCTGGTATTTCTTTTCTATTTGTGGTTCCCTTAGTTTGTAGCAATTAATCTTTCCTTTTACTATTTTTCTCTTTTTATCCTCTTTTTCCTTTAGTGTTATTTTCCATTTGCTCAGCAACAGATAGTGGTCGCTTCCGATTTCCGCTTCTCTATTTACCTTTACATCTCTCACATATCGTCTAATACCCCTGTTAGTCATTATGTAGTCTATAATAGATTTTTCATTCCGAGATGGTTCCTCCCTTGTATATTTATGTATCCATTTGTGTTCATTATTATGAGATCATTTTCTATGCAGAAATCTATTATTCTCTGCCCGTTTTCGTTTTTTATTTTTCGCCCTCTTGACCTAACCATTTTTCTTTCCTATATTCTGGTTCCCCACTCTACCGTTCATATCGCCCATCAATATTATGTTGTCGCTTTGTGTATTATCCATAGTCTTTTGCAGTTCGTCATAGAATTGGTCTTTTTCATCTTTGCTTGCATCTTCGCTTGGCGTATATATCGTTATTATATGGAATACTTCCTTCCCAAGGGTTATCTGAGCATATATGGTTCTTTCGTTTATGTCTTGAATCTTCACAATCTCTCTAATTCTAGCCTGGTTTATGATGATTCCCACTCCTGTTCTGGCTCTTTCTCTCTCTTCCACTCCACACCACCACATCACATAGTCCTCTGTCAGCTGTTGCATGCCTGTCCTCTTTTTCTTAGTTTCTGATATGCCAAGTATATCTATTTCTCTATCTTCCATCTCCTGTATTAGCTCCATTTCTTTTCCCTTCAAGCTTCTAACATTCCAGGTTCCTATTTTTATTTCTATCGCCTCTTGTCCTGATCTCTTAGACTTTGTGTGTATTTTTCTCCTGTTTATAATCTTACTCATATCCTTCATCGTCGCCTGGTCGCCTCCATTTCTTCCTTCCTTCTTTCCTTTCGGTGTTAGTTTTTGGTGAGCTACTTGTTTTATCCTCTTGCTCTTTCAAGCAGCCCGCATTTTCGTCCCATTTCCATTCTTTACCGTCTATGTAGGCTTTTGATGGCCTACTCTTACTCGTTTTCCCCTTCTCCGCTGCTCTTCTGCTATCTGTTTTATCTTCCCTTGTACTCCTCGCTCTTCTCTCGCCATCTCATTGTTTATGTAAAATTTTTCCGGTAACTTTCTCAAATTCTTTTTATTTTTCATTATATATTGTTTTGTATACGAAGCATCCACCTGTACCTTATACACCTTCATTCCTATTTTTGTGGCTTCCTTAATTTGTATTTTTGCTCCCATATTCCTCCCTAAAAAGTTTTCCATTCCCGTTTTTATATCGGCTCGGTTTTCTGTTTGCATATCTATCCCCGATACAATGACGTTGTTTCGTATTTGATCTTTTTCTACTCTTTTCATTCTTGTTTCCATATTATTCATTTCTTTCTTTAATTGCTCGTTTTCTCCTTTTAATTTTTCATTTTCTTTCCTTAGCTCCCTTAATTCTTGTTGGTATACTCTTTGCTCTTTTTTTACATCTTTGATATCTCCCATCAGCTCCTTCATCATCTCTGTTAGTTTATCTATCTTTTCTTCATTATCCTTTTTGTCTTTTTTGTGGCGTACTTCCTGTTTTTCTTGATTTTTAAATATGTCCTCCCATTCCTTTTCTTCCCTTCTTCTCTTTCCATCTCCTGATGTGTAATCATCACTATCCATCCTTTTATATTGTTGTTTACAAATATCCAATGTCACACAATGTCAGTGAAGCGCGCACTCCGCGTTATCCCCACTCGGCGTACGATCTCTCTCACACTCGTCTATTTCTTCTCTTAAGACACACTCATACACTTATTAGCACTAAATAATTAGTTTTTATGTCCTATATGAATCCTAAATTAATTTCCACTTTCTTCTTTCCACCTCAACTGTCTTTTCTTCGGTACTTACGATCGGTTTACCGGAATAAGGCTCGCACACGAGTTAGCTTATCGCCGCACCGCACGTGTCCTACGCCCGTATCGTTCGCCGTCCGAAACTCAACTCCTTTGATATGACCAACTCGGAGGAGTTGGTCATATGTACGGGGGCGAAAGGGTTCATTAAATATACCTGTGAGTATGCGGTTGGGAGACATAGATACTACTGATGATCAATCTGTTTGCGATCTTCTCTGCTTCTGTTTTTTTAATCAACATTCCTGTACAGGTACTATTAGTTTATCATATAACATCATTAATTCTAGATTAAAATCCTTAGAGCATACTCAGAGAATGTGCTGACTATCTGACTCTGCCACTTTCTATTATTTTCAATAAATCTTTAAAGGGGGTCCTTTTTGTCTATCTGGAAGTGTGCTTATATCATACCCATTTTTAAATCAGGTAAAAACCATCTCATAAATAATTACAGACCTATAACCATCTTAAGCATTTCGGCTAAGATATTCGAGTCATTAATTTATGAACTTATCTATAATCAAGTCAAGCAGCTTCGTTGGCTAACGTCATATTAGCCTATTACTATCACCTCGGGTGTGCCGCAGGGGTCTCACCTTGGTCCGTTGCTCTTTAATTGTTACATTAATGATATTCATACTTGTTTTCTACATGCTCAATTTTTGGAGTATGCTGATGATCTCAAGGTGTTCAAGGCCATTGCAACTTTGTCCGATTGCGAGTTGTTGCAGCGAAATTTGGATAGATTTGCGGATTACTGTACTAAAAATAAATTATTTCTTAATCTTGATAAATGCAAGTATATTCAATTTACAAGAAACAGAGTTAAAATAGATTTTCAGTATGGTCCTGGTAGTGGCACCTTGGGTCGGGTTGAGCTTGTAACTGACCTGGGCGTTGTTATTGATTCAGGGTTAAGATTTAGAGATCACGTTTCTTGATGCGTTCGTGCAAAGAATTTAAGAACACCTTGTGTATGAAAACATTATATTCTGCTTACATCAATAGTATAGCTAGCTATGCTTCAGTAGTATGAAACCCTAGATGTATAACTTATATTAACAGAGTTGAAAGTATTCAAAAAAAATTCGTTACATTCATGGGCTTTAAAGGTAACTATACATATATTAACTATACTGAATCTTGTAAGCACTTTAATATTATTTAGAACAAAAACCGATATATTTTATTCAAATGTATGTGTATTTGATAATGATTTTATATGTCTCACTGAAACCTGGCTATCTGATGACATTCAATCGAGTGAACTCTTTCCACCTAATTATACAATTATCAGGCAAGATAGTCAGTTTGGTACAGTCAACAAAAAGCGTGGTGGTGGTGTATTATTCGCTTACAAATCGCAATACCATATTGAACAAATTAACATTTCTCATATTCTCTTCGAAATTCCAAATATAGACGTCATTGGCTGTAAATTGTTTTTGAATTTGCTGACAATTTACATATTTCTTGTTTATATACCTCCAGATGTTAATAATCTTGTATTCGAATCATTTATGAATGCAGTAGATGTTTTTAATATTGATCATCATAACAAGATTCTAATTATTGGTGACTTCAATGCCCCTCATTTTAATACTAATGATATTAATGATCATAAATCTCAAGCTATTAACAACTCTATTAATATCCTAAATCTTCATTAAACCAATACCATATGCAATTCTAATGGACGTGTATTAGATCTTTGCCTAACAAATATCGAGAATCTAAATGTTCGTAGAAATGATATTCCTCTCGTGAGCGAAGATGCATTTCACCCATCTCTGATACTTTCTTTTTCTGCCTATATCAAGCATATAAGTAATATGGCTGCAAATTCTCGTAATAAAATATATGATTTTCGAAAGGCTAACTATATTAGTTTATATAATGCACTACTCCACACAAACTGGTCATTTCTCCACACCATCAAAAATATCAATGATGCTTGTGATTCGTTTTACAAAAAATTTACAACATTTTCGATGATTTTATTCCTCTCAAAAACAATAGTCGATCATTATATCCAATTTGATTTACAAAACCACATATTCACAATATGAAACTTAAAGATAAATATCGCAAAAAATATTTTAAATTTAAGCATCCCCAAGACCTCACCAAATACAAAGAATTGCGCCGAATTGTTAAACATGACTCTGTTCAGCTTTATCAAAACTATGTATCAAATATTCAACAAGAACTCAAAACCGATCCAAAGAAATTGTGGTCTTTTATATCATCCAAGAAAGCAGCGGCAGGAATACCGAGCACAATGGGGAATATGAAGGGAGACGTTTACTACTTCTTCCACCATTGTCGATGGATTTAAGAATTTTTTTAAATCAGTTTATATCAGTAACAAAACAGCATCAAGTATTAATTCCGTCTCCACCACAAATGCCTCAACGATATCTGTAACATTTATATGCGAAGCAGACACCTTTCATGCCTTGAAAACACTTAATAACAAAAACACAATGGGTTGTGACAACATACCAAGTTTTCTTCTTAAGGACTGCGCCAAAGTTTTACTACACCATTGCATTATTTATTTAATTTGGCAATATCTACATCCACTTTCCCTGGCTGCTGGAAAATAACTAGACTCTGTTCCGTTCATAAGAAAGGCGACACGTCTAAGGTGGAAAATTATAGACCTTAGCAATAATAAACAACTTCGCAAAAGTATTTGAGAAGTGTCTGTATAAATGCATCTTCCTTCAATTTAAAATTCTCCTCTCGGAAGTCCAACACGGATTTGTCAATAAACGATCTACCGTTACTAATCTATCTACTATTACCGAATACATATCTCAATGCTTAGACAACAACACTCAAGTTGACGTCATATATACAGATCTTACAAAGGCCTTCGACCGAATAGAACACAATCTCCTTTTATCTAAATTACATGATATCGGCTTTAGGTCAAGTATGGTGTCTTTTTTCTATACGTACTTAACAAATAGAAAGCAGTACGTTTCTGACATGGGTCATCGATCTGAAATCTTTACTGCAGTCTCTGACGTCCCGCAGGGTAGCAACCTTGGGCCACTACTTTTCCTTATTTTTATGAATGATCTATGCTATCTTGCAACAGATTACTGTTTGCAGATGATCTTAAATTATATGGTATGGTTAATAACTTAAGTGATTTTTATGAACTGCAACAACAGCTCTACGTTCTTCATTCTTGGTGTATCAGAAACAAACTGACACTGAATATCTCCAAATGTAATGTACTAACTTTTACACGCAAACCCAATCCAATAATTTTTATCTATCACATCAATAATAGTATCTTCCCTCGTTGTACTTCTGTCAAGGATTTGGGAGTGACATTCGATGCTAAACTCACCTTCATAGATCATATTTTCAATGTTGCATCTGCCTCTCTTTGCGTTTTGGGGTTTGTAATTAGGAACGCAAGACAATTTTCCATTACCGATGTGATTCTACAATTATATTTTGCTTTCATGCGTTCCAAACTAGAGTATGCCTCCATTATTTGGTCTCCCGTTTATAAGGAACACATCGCTTTGCTTGAAAAAGTCCAACGTAGATTTCTTAAATATATTTATTTTAAGTGTAATGGTGTATATCCCCCACAAGGGTTTGATCATAATACTCTTTTGAGCATATGTCAAATTGGGTCACTAGATCTTCGTCGCAGGAAAACAGAAATTAAATTTTTATACGATATTCTTCATTTTAATGTGGATGCGCCGAAACTGCTAAATGATATACGATTTTTATACCGCATCATCCCACACGTGTTCACAAAACGTTTTACTGCAGAGCAGCCAAAACTAACATGTTGTTGAGATCTCCGCTCCATAGAATGTGTTCATATTATAACGTTATAGCAGACAACTCAATGGACATTAATTTTTCACCGTTGCCATATTTATTGAACAAATGTACTCTTTAACTGTCACTTTGCTAGAATAATTAGAACTAAGTACTGGATACTTTTTATTTTTATATTTAATTATTACTCCTTTGGTATGTATATATAATAATTGACTATGTTTCACACTATCGTCCTGTAATTGGATCGTTATCTGTTGGGCAATAAATACATTATTATTATTATTATTATTATTATTATTATTATTATTATTAATATGTTGCCCTTGTACCAGAAAAGAAAAGTACGTGACTTGCTGTTTTTATACAAACTATTGAATAACTTGGTTGATTGTTCCGATCTTCTGTCCTGTCTTGATTTTCGAGTGTCGCCGTGTTATACTCGGGACCGTTTACTTTTTTACTTACGACGTCGTTATACTTACTCTTTTCATAACTCGTCAAAGATTTATGCAGCTCTACAATGACCAATTGCGATATTCAAATAACTTGGATATCTTTCATTTCACTTTCAAAAGATTTAAGCACACTGTAATCAGCAATTGTATTGATTCAAACATGTGAATTAATCACAGTATTTACAAATTTAACAAATTTAACTGTTGTGATATATTTTTTTCTCTAGCGCCTTCATTATACAGCCATTGTCTCTGTTTCTTTTCTCTATTGTATGTTTTCGTAGTATAATTTTAATTTAATTTTTATATTCTCTTATTATGTTTATATATATGTATAGTATTTTCACTATATTGCGATAATATTGTTATTCACAATCATTTGTAATTATTATGTGTACAGTATTGTTGGGTTAGTCGGTCTACCAATAAATAAATATTGTCACTGATTCTTTGTAATACATAACATGATATGGTTGTTTGAAGGGAATTATGGAACGATTTAATTTGCACTGCACATTTTTTGTTTACATTTGACGCTATCTGACTAATACCTACAATACACATGTTAGTATTTGTAGTATCTAATTGCAACTTAGAACACAATTGGGCTGTTATAAGATTTGGGTGTGACCCTGAATCTAATAAGACTTTACAATTGACAAATTCACCCTTAGAATTTAAAACTTTAATTATTGCCGTGGATAATAGCACCTCATTGCCGCTATGGCATGTGTTATTAGAAAAACTTACCATCTGTGCAGACGGCTGAGGTTTGTTAGTATCGGCTGTTACTGTTAATCGTGAGATGTTTGCCTTCCCTACTTTCTCAAAATGTAACAGTGTATTGTGTTTTAACTTACATTTTTGCACGACTCTAATTGGCATGTAGTAAGTAGTACTGAATTCTAGATAATGAAGCCAATGTCCCTAAAAACGTGACTAGGTACCGAAGATGGAACCTATTGTGAAATAACCCATTTTCCTTCCTATATTATCAATTTTTGGAATGAAAACAATTATGTATTTAAAAAATCAAGTATAATAAATGACTTTTTCATTTTATTCTTATTTAAATTTATTCAAGGGACTGACATAATGTGGTTTTGGAGCTATCTGGATACAGCTGACGGCATCTGCTGACTACTTGGAGAACGTATTGTTTTTGTTGCTCGTCCTTTGTAAGTAATTGGTTGTAATCTGTGATGAGCTTGACTCCTCGCTCTGCCATGTCGTTCACAACTTTCAAGTTGTTTACCATCCCTTGCCCCTCCTGGTAGTTGATGTTCTGCGGCCAAGTTGCAGGATCTTTTCCAGAAATTCGGTGTTAATATTTAATCTCTTGAACAACAGGTAAGTCTCACTTGTAATTAGGGCTGGGAGGCCTTTTTCTAGGAATTTCGGCAGTTGTTCTTTTTTAGTTTGGGTCGCATATTTCTGGAGCACTTCTCATTTTCTACTGCTTGATTTGTTAAGATTTTTGTCGTCATTTGGCTCTTTACGGTGTTTTGCACTGTCGGATCAAACTATGCCAGGGCAACAAGTTCAGGACTAAGATATCACAGGTGATTTATCATTTTGTTAATTCCTTTTTCTGATATTTCTTTGTCAATGCTCTCGTATTTCAATAGATATTGAATGAGGTCTAGGTCTTGTTTTGGTGCTAAACACGCTCTGGGGGAGTTAAACCAGGCTTTACAGTAGACTCGAACGATGAAAACACAAAGTGCTTCTAGGGTCTCCTGTTCTTGGGAAATCAGCTTAAACTGGTCACGGAAGAGTTGTATTTTCAGACAGTAAATAGCTTTTGCCATCCACCGGGCATGGTGTACTGGACCTGGAGACCTGAAGCGCACATCTTTTCCGTCAAGATGGCCAAGATATATCAATGCCAACTGTAACAGCTCTTTGTAGTCGTTCCTTGGTTGGCATTCCATTAGTTTTCTTTGCAGTTCTTCTTTGATATTCTCTACTTCTTCTTTGGGCAGTAGTTTCAAAACATTCTCGCCTACATCGATCTTGGATTTATCAATCGCCGACCATTCTTTTTGAAATCTCTTGAATATGTCTGGTTGAAGTCCCGATGTGCTTCCAAACTTGCAGTCAAAAACCTCTCTCAACAAGACTTCTAAAACGTGGTGTCGGCACGCTAGGTACAGGAGCTCTCGACCTAACATCTGCTCCAGGAGATTGCACGCTCCATTGAGTCTCCCAGTATTTCATGCTGTTGTATCGAGGCACATAGCCACGACCGAGCTGGCAAGACCCCATTCCCCTAGACATTCGTACACTGCTAGGGCTTGTTCCTCCCCTGAGCTACTGTCAGTTTCAGGAACGCCCAGGAGTTGTTCTTTAGTCCCATGTGATACCAGAACAGCAATCCGTTCTTTCTGCTCTGTTTTGAGGATACCTGGTAGTAGTTTTCCATCCCAGTGCACGCAAACAGCCTCGTTTTGGGGTATCTTAAGTCTGTCCTGAATTTGTTCCGTGTATTTTTCACGGTTTACTCTCCGCTGTTCACGGATAACGCTTCTGGAGATCTTATATTCTTTGGGATCCTCTCCGAGAGCTTCTACTGTAGCCAAAATGATACGAGTAGCGTTCCTATCGGACACCTTACAGCGGTCCAGCAACAATGACAATTTCATGGTTAGGACCTCTTTGAAGCCACGCTTGATTCTCTTGGGGGCAGATGGTCCTTCAGATTCTACGTTCATCTCGAGCTCTTCATACGGCGTTTCACGTCCTTCTGACTCTTCTGTTGTCTCGTCGTCCGTGAGCTCCACCGTCTCTGTTAACAATGAGATGAGACAAGTATAAAGTTAATATTGATGGAAATTTCAGCTAGTGATCTAGATCTTATAAAGTTTCGCTACAAGGAAAATATTTTTTTCTTAAATGCTTACCCAAATTTCCCGCTTCAAGTTGTTTGTCCAAGACCTTCCGTTGTTTCTCTAGTAGTCTTTCTTCAGCTTGAGCCAACTTCAGGTCAACTCCGAGCATGGAGCCTGGTCTTCCTTTCTGTCTTTGTTTCAACAGAAACTCCTTGTCTTCTTCTGAAGTCATCATCGTCAGGGCATCTTGGTGGGCAATATCAAAGAGATCATCCAACTTTAGGGTAAACTATTTTACAGTTTTTCTATCCTTGTACTTTTGCATTTTTCTCCAATCATTGTACAGTTTTTCCAGCTTTACTATGACATTTTTCTTTTGTTTTGTAGGAATTCGAGCTTTTGTCCAAAAAACGAAAACCTCGTCAACAGTAGTTGTGGCAGAATCTCTTACATTTAACTTCACAGTACGCAAATTGTAGAACATAGTAGCTACAACTTGTCGATTGGAGGGCAGCTTACATCCAGTTATCTGATGAGCTGGATAGTCAACTAGAAAAATTTTGTCTCTACCTCTACTTCTCATGCTAGATGTAGAAGCCATCACTTTTACGAGAAATAAAAATGTTCACTAGAAGAAAGAATAAATGACACAGAATGACACTAACTAAAACAGAGAGTACGTGTTAGTAGGTACCGACCTAATTAAAATAAAAATGTCTTTTGTAGTTAATATTTAGTGGGTTTTTTTGAACTCGATCACACGAACGTAGAACAAAATACGACCTTCACTGTTCAGCGAATACTTTTCAACTGACCAAGAAACAAAATCATAAAAGCGAGAACCACCTAGCTATCCTTCTTCGCTCTCAGGGGTACCTAGTCACTTTTTAGGGACATTGGCTTCATTATCTCGAATTCAGTACTACTTACGTATTTTTTATTGCATATAAAATATTAAAAACAGTATCGCCTTTAATTTGATGTATGACACGGGCAAATAGCTTTAGCGGTTCCAGAGATATGGGTCGCCGAAGTCGCCAAACTGCCAAAAAATCGAGATTTTCAAAACTTTGAGGCCCCAGTGGCACGGGTTAACATCTTCCAATTGTGCTCAAACTTTGGCAATCTTAAAATCTAACAAAATGAAATATTTTAGGGGTGCCCCCAAAAATCTGACATTTTTTTTTACCCTATGAGATAAAACCACCCTAATATATATATATATATATTTTTATATGTAATATTGTTTCAATATTTGCTATATATCAAGATTTCTAATTTTTGTAACTTCATTAACTGTTCCTTTTATTTTTTACTATTATATTTTAAAAACTATATTCAATTTTTGTGTTATATGTGTTATAGGTATCGTATATGTACCACATTTAAATTTATTTCATGTTTTGACTCTTGTAAGTGCTTATATTGTATCAAACGCTAGCGACAGTGCGTGCGTGTATTTTAACGTACGTTCAGACGTACGAGCATACGTCGGTCGGTTAACCGCGCGAAGATGGAAAGTATCGAATGTCACCATCGATGAATACAAGTCAATCGTCTGCAGTCCCCGTCTGAAAAGATCGAGCGCCAAGTGAATCATCTTAACCCATTGCGTTAGGCCTCTTTTCAAAGGAATCGTCGAATCATCCAAATAAACATTCTGTGGCTTCGTCGGTACTATAGGGAAGGCGAAACACACAGATATGGATGTAGACATAGCAAAGCAGCAGGGACATGCGAGCTGGGTATAAGACCACTCGAACGTCGTAGAACTGAACCGCCTTCCCAGACGTTCGGTCTACATCTCATAGTGCTTAAGTACGTTAAGACAACTGACACGTACAAGTCTCCTAGCGAGACCGTAGAAGATCCGTCCGTCTTCCGTCGTACGATGAACGACAGCATACGCATCGGCGACCTCCATCCGACTTGCGGCTGCATACACGTTTAGGAGCAAACGTACTTTGAAACCATACGAACTTACGTTCCTTCATTTTAGCGTCTAACAGACCTCGGCGACCGCCCCGCCGCTTAAAATTTTGTATAAACTTCGGTCTTCAGTAAATTTAAACATTTAAGACAAACGTATGTTAACGTCTCCGTCCTAAGAGACATCTAAAGTACGGCTTCGCCGTTTTTATCGCGCTTAGGCGCAAACGTTCGTGGCTGGCGTCTTTAGAACGTTTAGGACAAACGCAAAGACGAAATACTTGAACTGTTTTGAACGAAACGTATTCTAAAACGTTTAGCCACAAATACAATTTAAATTTTCTCCGAAGCGTGAACCATCCGATTCTTCGGATTCAAGTAACAGACCGTCGTTCACCGCCCGACTTAAATGCAAGATATAAGCGTTAAGTCAACAAGGATTTTAAACAAGGGTTTGCTGTTGCACCTTTTTTGTTCTCTCTTATTTCCCTAAATTTGTATTCTATGATAATTGTATATTGTGTTTAGTTATAAGCGGATACTCTACTCTATGTTATTGTCATTCGATAAGTGCAGCTCTTCCACAGAGGGCGCTACATTAAAATTACCGATTTACCTATTATATTTTCTATATGTGCTACCGTAATAAAACTGCTGTATTGAGTGTTTGAAAATATGTAATTGTAATAGATGTAATGTCGTCACTTTGTTTTGTTTATCTTGTAATGTTGTGAGTTGTAGACATTATGAGTGAAGTTGTAAACAAGGGTCGACGCTGTCCGCGGGAGGGGGATCATATAAAAGAAAAAGTGTAACGTGCGCAGAGGGAGACTGGTAGAGACTCGACTCAGCTCGGTGTCTGGAAGCGGTGAACGAGCATCTGAACATCAACGTAGCAGTGATCACGGATACGTTCGAGAAAATTCCAGAAATTATCTCTTATAGTAAAGGATCATGGAAGTATCTCGCGTGTCATCCCCCGTTGCTGATTCCGTGTGGGAATTCGGATGTTGTATCCACGAAAAGGGGAGAGACAAAACGGATGATTCCGGATATATCATAACGCTACGGAAACGAGCCCGAACACCTGACTGCGGCACCAGCTCCGACTGAGGACGTCGAGGGAAATTTCCAAGACAGATAAATACATTTTATTTCTCCATCTTACAATAGAGCCTTCAGCTCGGAATTCCTAACCTATCCGCCTTCAGCGGTGATTTTAATAAGCGTACGCCGCGGCGAAGTAATTCGTAGATCGTAATTTAGTCGTAATCCTTTCTTATATTTTCTTGTCTATGTGAGTAACTTGCCGCCCATACTCCTCCTTTTCCATCGGTATCCTGTCGGATTTCAATATTTCTCCGGCAGCAGTAACAACTCAAGGCCGCCTGTTTATGCATGAAATATTGTGGCAAATCCCTGAGAAAGCCGAGCGTCGGCCGAGGCACGGAGCGGTCTTTGCGAACCACATCACATACCGGGTGATCAGCAAGGTACTCACACAGACATCGTTGTGCATTTAATTGTATATTTGATTCGTTTTGTTTGGTATTGTTTGATTTTCTTTGTTGTTGGGTCAATATACGAATACACCTAGATCAATGACTCCTCCTTTCTTTTTTACCCTTATCTCTTATCTAGCGCACGATTAATATAACAATGGTGCCCAACGGAAATTAATTTAAATGTCATTGATATAGGTAGTATCATAATTATTTTCTGACCCGTTTCACTATATTTTGGACGGAGTGCGACGTGGCTTTGCCACTGCTTTCTCTTTTCCTCTCTTTAATATATATTTTTGAATCAGTGTAACATCACGATAATATTTTAAATACGTTTTGCTGTTTCATGTGTCAATTTTAAATTTTATAATGTCGTCCCTACATATCGAAGTCAATTATCTTGGAAAAGATGAACTGAGTTATGAAATTGCGTCGTGTGTCAGTTCAAGAGTCGCAAACTGTTGATGAATTGCGTAAATGTTTACGACCGTTAGTAAAATTAGAACGACAAAATAGTTCTTATACGTACCCCGAATATTTGATCGAAATTAACGACGAATTCAATGTTCTCGAGTATGTATAAACTTTCCGATTTAAGGTCCTTAGTTGACGACGTTTCGGGTCGCGATAAACATCCTCAGTCGCTTCCAACCAGAATCCATCATTGTTTGAACCGGATTAACCGCATGCTACATAGAGCATTATCACCCGAACAATCTGCATGACGTGCAACCTTGTTATCGAGTTTCCTTCAACTATTAGATACCGTAGATACTTCCAACATTCCGACAACCTTTGTAAATATTTCTTTAGGTGAGGCTAGTAACCCCGGTACAGATGTTCATGACAATTCGGCTGGTGGAGCATCAGCGCATCTCCCTAATGTTTCTTCGCATAATTCAAACTGTTTTTCTCCAGTCAACAAATGGAATCTCAAGCTCAGTGGGGAGTCTAAAGGACTTTCTGTGCACAATTTCCTCGAGCGTGTAGATGAGTTAATGACTGCGCGCGGCTGTTCTGAACGGCATTTGTTCGAGTCGGCCGTAGACTTATTCGAAGGTAAACCTTTACTGTGGTCTCGCTCCAACCGTCATCGATTTGAAAATTGGCAATCTTTAGCCGAACTGCTTCAGAAACACTATGAACCGCCGGATTACAAATCTCGTTTATTCCAGAACATATTATCTAGAACTCAGGATCCTTCAGAATCATTTGTCGATTTCTTTTTATGCGGACTTTCTGTTTCGTCGTCATGGCGGAATATCAGAAGATGTGCAGCTGGACATAATTTCGCGTAATTTGTCACCTTTTTATACTATGCAGTTACCAGACGTTTCGACCTTATCGCAATTGGAAAACGAATGCTTAAAATTAGAGAACAAAAAGTTCCGTGCTGATAGCTATCGCCCTCCAACTCGTAAGTGAAATACATTTATGGAACCCGACTTTACTTTTGTTGAGGCTTCCCAACCCAACCCGAGCTCAGTCAGAGGGTCTGCGGCAGCTGTTCATGCTTCACGACCCTCAGAAAATCAGTCCAACCAGACAAGATGTTTTAATTGTCATCAACCCGGTCATAGGTGTTCTGTTTGTACAATGCCCCGAAAACGATTCTGCTATCGATGCGGTCATCCTGATGTTTCAGTTCGTAATTGCCTCCGATGTTCGGAAAACCCGAACGGGAGAAGCCGAAGAGTCGAGTAAGCTCTCCCATGTCATCGAACTCGACTATTTCCGATAGTGTTGCTGCTGATAAAAATCGAATCCTCCTTGATTATGTGATGTCCAGAGTGACAGGTGATCAAAGGCCGTATTTAGAAGTTACGATTTTATGGCATCGTGTTATAGGTTTATTGGACTCCAGAGCTTCCAGAACGTTGGTTGGCCCCTCTGGTTTAGAAATTTTGAGACGTATTGGTCTTTCACTCCAGGTTGATTCTGTTGAGTGCACTGTCGCGAATGGGGACAAGTGCAGTAGTCCAGGATATGTTAGTATTCCGTTTTGTTTGTGTAATAAAATCAGATTGATCGATGTATTATTTCTCCCTGAGCTGTCACATACCCTCATTCTCGGTGTAGATTTCTGGATCCCCATGGATATCGTCCCCGATATTCGGCAAAAGATTTGGCATTTCAGTGAGACGAGTCATGTTATTAGCGTTAATAGTATTTCGAGTGTTACCACATTGACGCCAGCTGAGCATACATCCTTGAATAAGCTAATAGACGAAAAGAGACAGAGGATGAGTAAGTCTTTGGGTCGTACGTCTTTGGTTGATCACGAAATCGAATTGTTGCCTGGCACTAGACCCATCAAGCAACGGTACTATCCTGTCTCCCTATTAAACAACAAGTCATCGATCAGGAGCTGACAAAGATGTTAGAAGAAGGTATTATTGAACCATGTAAAAGCCCATGGGATTCTCCAGTCTGCCTGGTACAAAAGTAGGATAGTTCATATCGCTTTTGTGTAGACTATGGGAAACTCAATGCTGTTACGCGGAAAGATTCTTATCCCCTTCCTTATACTTCATCTATTTTGGATCAATTGCGGGACGCCAAGTATTTAAGTTCGCTGTACATTTAGAGCGCTTATTGGCAAATCCCAATAGCTGAAGAATTCAAAAACTGTACATCTTTCTGCGTCCAAAATGAACTTTATCGCTTTAACGTCATGCCGTTTGGGCTTACCAATGCCCCTGCAACGCCCCTGGCAACGTCTAATAGATTCCGTGTTGGGTGCTGATCTCCAACCTTCAATGCTAGCTTACCTCGATGATATAGTGGTCGCATCACAAGATTTTCAGTCGCATTTAGATACCTTGCGGATAGTTTTTGATCGTCTACATGACGCCGGTCTTACAGTGAATTTTAGTAAAAGCCAGTTTTGTCGGCCACAGCTGAATTATTTGGGATATGTCGTCGATGAGTTAGGATTGAGACCTGATCCGGCCAAAGTCCAGGCTATCTTAGATATACCACCACCGAAAACCGTCCGAGAGGTATGAAGATTTATTGGAACTGCTTCGTGGTACCGTCGTTTCGTGCCACATTTCTCAAGTATCCTTGCACCACTTACTCATTTGACCAAGAAAAGTATTACTTGGTCCTGGACGTAATTCTGCGTTTAATAAAATCAAAGAATATCTTGTCTCCTCGCCCCTACTAGTTGGTCCCGATTTTTCAAAAACTTTCTACCTTCAGACCGACACGTCCGCCTATGGTTTGGGTGCCGTCCTAACTCAGAAATGTGACGACGCTGAAAATGTGATCTGCTATTTGTCGCGTTCCCTGACTCATCAAGAAAGAAAATATAGTGCCACCGAACGTGAGTGTCTGGCGGTCATTTGGGCAATTGAGCATACGCGTCACTATCTCGAAGGATACCACTTTAAAGTGATCACCGATTGCCACTCCTTGTTGTGGCTGCACAATCTTAAAGATCCCCATGGTCGGTTAGCCCGTTGGTCTCTACGCCTCCAACCGTACGACTTTGTGATGATACACCGAAAGGGTTCGGAGAACGCCGTCCCCGATTTTTTATCACGAGCTGTACCTGTCTTGGCTGACGCGATCCATGTTGCTAAGGATTCGTTACCTATCGACCGTTGGCTTACCAAAATGATAACCGAAGTACGGAAGAGTCCTCAGCGGTACCCGTGTTGGCTCGTTGAGAATAATCAACTATTCAAATTTGTGACCCCTCGTTATCCTGATTTGAATGATTCCAATCAGGAGTGGAAACTTGTGCCACCTAAGGCGTAGCGTGCAGAGATTATTAGATCTTGTCACGACGATCCCACGTGCGGACACCCTGGCGTTGCAAAAACTGTAGCTCGCGTCACTCGTAATTACATGTGGCATAAACTTGCTTATGACGTCGCCAATTATGTGCGACGCTTCCGCATTTGTATCAGCACAAAACCTGAAAATAAAGCTCCTTCGAGACATTTGTTGAGCAAAACTCCAACAATTGCTTACGCTGACTTAATGGGACCCCTACCCCGATCGATAAAGGTTATGCGTATATCCTGGCGGTGTGTGATGTATTTAGTAAAGCGGTCTTACTCTTCCCGTTACGTTCCGCTACCGCGGCGAGTGTGACTCGGATTATCGAGGAGCATGTGATACTTCTTTTCGGAGCTCCCAAAACAATAATCGTCGATAATGGAGTCCAGTTCAAAAGCCACCTATGTAAAACTATGGCAAACAATTATAATATTGAGATCGCTTTTACAGCATATTACCATCCTCAGTCGAATCCCACGGAGAGGGTTAATAGGGTCATCAAGACTATGCTGAGCGCTTACGTCAAGGACGATCATCGAACCTGGGATTGATACCTGCCGAAGATAGGATTCGCCATCAGGTCTTCCGAACATGAAGTAACCAAATTGATTCCGAACTTTGTAAACTTTGGAAGAGAGGTGACCTTGCAAGGCAATGAAGAAGACTTCAGACCGAGCGAAGCTCCACGACCAACCTTTGACGTGGATGACCGGAAACTAGCATTCGCTGCACTCTATAAGGACGTACAAAACCGAATAAAGAAAGCTCATGTCCGTAGCGCCCAACGATATAACCTACGTCGACGTGACGAGAAACTGAAGCTAGGCCAAGAAGTCTGTAGAAGAAACCAGGTATTATCAGATGCGTTGCGAAGTATCGCCGCGAGGCTCGCGCCTAAATTCGTACGACCTTTTGTAGTAAGTCGAATTATTTCACCTTGGACGTACGAATTCACAGACCCTCATGGGAAAACTTCCATCTGGCATAGTAAGGATCTAAAAGCTCATCCTCCTGATTAAGTTCGTATCGTTCTGCCAACCTGGTTGGGGCGATAATACGCCAAAAGATCAGTAGTGAGCTCCCACCATCCATGGCTTGAGTTGCTCCGTTTTGCCCACCTGGTTGGGGCAATAATACGCCAGAAGATCTTTAGTGAACGCCCACCATCAACCGTTTGAGTTACTCAGTGTTCACCGGAACTTTTGACTTTCCGTATCGTTTCCCGATTTTAACGTCCCGATATCTTTCCTGATTTTGGCTTTTTCAGAAGGCTGTGTTGTCGTCCAATAAAGCCTGTTCGGCTTCACTTTGGGCCGGCATTTCCCGTTTTCGATTCGCGTTTCTTTTTGTTTTGAGGGTGGGTACACTGGGTACCCCACGTTTTCTCTTCGTTTGAGGTCTAGTGGATTGAGCGCATTTGTACATTTGTGATTGGCATTTCACCTTCCTTATTTATCCGTATCTTATCCCTTGCATCCTTTGACTTTAGTAGCTTTCCCTTATCCCATTTATTTCTTTTGGCTTCTTAATTCTCCTTGTTTGCCAGCCGATCTGCCGAAGGATCCCATGGTGGTTGGATCAAGCCGTCACGTGTGCATGTGTGGTCGGTCTACTTGTGCTTTGATCTTTGAGATAGGGTTTCCCTTGGGTCTTTGGGTATGGGATTTTACTTGGGTTCTCGTGGCTTCACACCTTGAGTTGTTTTTAGTTCTTTCAGTATTTTGCTCTACTCCCACTCCTTGAGTGAGTATCCAGGATTTTCATAGAAAAGTTTTTATTTTGAGTAACGATGGACATTTGAGTTTTCGACCAATACTTTCAAATATAGTACATATAGTAATCTTGTTATCCCTGTTCAGACGACAATTTCGTGGAGTAGGTTGATGTTTTTTTCTGTTTGTTGGGTTCATTTGAGTTTGTAATTCTTCTTTTAGGAAATCTTAGTTTAGTTTTCGACCTCGTGACAGAGGGCAGCTTATTACCATCACAGAAATGTGCTAATGTCGAAACCGTTCTTAGACGTTATTTGCGAATGGGCAGGCTAAAAGCCTTCCAAGCAACCCCTTATAAACTCGCCATCGCGAACTACAGACGTAAAACAAAAATTCCCCGGGCGAAATCTCGCCGCCAAACTTTATTATGTATTACTTATACCGCCTAGATGCTAGCGCATCGTTATTCTTTTCGCTAATTAGTTAACGCCTAGATTTAAGCAAACCATTAACATTCCACTCATTTTAATTAAACACACGCATTCAGCACAAAAACTTTTAAATTCATCCACAGAATCATATTAGAACACGGGGAGAACACTATCCCAACTTTAACTTTCATTTGCAAACAATCGGCTGGATGGAATCAAATTTCCTTTTCACCGAATGATGCTGTAGAATGCGGCCTACAGCACATTCAAATTTCATGATAATCCATCCATGGCAAGTTTGCCAAAAATTCGGTTGAAACTGCAGATATCGCCCGTATGCACGTAAAACCGTATGGCCCGAGGAAAGCCGAACGTTTCCGATCGGCTACGGCAAACATACGGTTGCAAAAGCAGCGATATCTGCGAATCGGCCAGATAAATTTAAGTGTTACTATTAGAAATTAAGTTAGAATAAGTAAAGTTAATCATTTAATAACCTCCCGTTGCTATTCTCCGACATTTTCGATGTGCACGGCCCGAGCGCGATCGGCCAAATGCCGACCGGCAGCGCGGCCACCTATATTTATGTCATTTTTCTAGACCCCGCCCATTTGCATCGATTTTGTTTTGAAAATACTATATAAACCCGGTCCACTCACCAAAATAGGGCGCACATCCAGTACACCTCTAGCTATAGTTGCGACAGGATGTGTTTACGTGCTCTGTCAATCCGCTCGCCAGTTTAGCACGCCTTCTTCAATCGTGCATGTGATTTAGTGTTCGCGCTGTGTCTCGTGTGCGTGTGTGTTTTCTGTGCGGTTGTTCTGTGGTTCTGTGCTGTGCAGTGTTCGCGCATTGTGCCGCATTGCTTCTTTTAAAGCAACGCAGTTCGTCGCACTCCGCAGCGTACTAGGATTTATTCTAGTGCGCCGATTTTGTCGGAATGGCCACTCCTAGCGGCCAAGAGGCCCCCACGGCCCCTTCAGGACCGTCCTCTCACCGTCCAGCGGCAGGAGCCGCTCCCAAAACCACCACCACCTCCAACAACAGGAATGCAGCAGTGGACAATGCAAGGGATCTTGCAGGTGTCCGAGAAGAAATCGCTCTCTTACAAGAAGCGATCGCCCAGATGTCCAACTCCGACTCGGATATGGAGGTAAAAACCATCACGTCCGAGTCATCGAGTGACCCATCTTCACCCGACGACGACGATTCAGACAACGGCGAATTCGCCGTTGCTAAGAAACGTCGACGCCCCCAGAAATCCGCAGCTTCAGCTGCTAAAAACCCAAGCGTCGAAGGAGCCGAGACTAAACGAGTACCAACTGGTGGTACTGGCCTCCAATCTGTCTCGTCCATGGAAGTTCACCCCAAACTGAAAGGCGGCCGTGTGCCGCCCGTCATTTTGCGGGATAAATCGAAGTGGAGTTCGCTCCGGACAGAAATCCTACAGCGAGGAATCCGCACCAACAAGTCGGTGAACACCAACATCGACATACGGATTCTGTCCACCACCCCGAACGACTATCGCGCGCTGGTAAGTGCATTATCAGCGTTAAAATACGAATATCAATCGTACGCTCTCCCGGAAGCGAAACCATACAAAGTCGTGCTCCGAGGTGTGGGAGAATTTCTCTCTGAGGAAGACGTCGCCGAGGATCTCCGGCAGCAGGGATTTGAACCCATCCAATGCAAACGCATGGCAAAGGGTCAAAACCGCACTCCGATCCCTCTAGTTTTCGTAGAACTACAGAAAACTGAGGAATCAGCGAAAATCTTCGCGATTAAAAACGTTTGCAGGCTCGAAATTACCGTCGAGTCTAAAAACGTCTCCAAGGCCTTCGCCACGCAGTGTCATCGCTGCCACGGGCACGGACAGAGAAACTGTCACGCCGCGCCTCGCTACGTAAAGTGCGCCGGCATCGCCCTCATTGGCCTGCACCAAACCGAGGAATGATGTGGCCACTTGCGCCCTATGTGGCGGGGCACACCCCGCCAACTACAAGGTGTGCCACACAACAAGCCCGTCACCGCCGATTCAAAGGCGAAGAACACCGCCACCACCGCCCAAAAAGCACCGGCCAAGAAAGCGGAAAAGACAGCTAAGTCTGTTTCTTCCGTGGCCGAGCCTCAGCCAGGGTCCTTCAATGCTCCGGGAAAATCTACCCCCGGCACCTCCAAAACCACCCCCGACTCTTCGAAAACCACCCCCGACTCTTCGAAAACCACCCCCGACTCTTCCAAGGCCACCCCCGGTTCTTCTAAAACCACCCCCGCCGTCTCCTTCTCTCAAAGGGTGAAAAGCGTCACTGTCACCACTCCGGCGAAAAACGCGAATCCTAAAAAGGGAAAACCTCACCCCCTCCCCGCCCAAAAGGACGCAGGTTCCGGTGAAAAGTGCCGTTGCTTGCGCCCCCTCCCCTTCCCTCTCCTCCCCGGTCCGCCCCCTCCAAAACCGGGTCTTCCAGCCGGCAGCGTAACCGCAAGGCACCTTCGCTCAAATTATCGCCCTGGCGTCCAAAGTCAACTGGACTAAAGCGTTCGAGGTGGGGATGATTCTCATCCCCCAACTGCTAGCGTGTAAATCGCTAGTAGAGGCTGGTACGGTGTTCGCCAGTAACATTTCCAACATTCTATCGATCTTTAATGAATAGACACCAAAGGCTCTCGCAATCTCTACACGCAGCATTTTGGAATGCAAACGGTCTCTCGTCGCGGAGGGATGAGCTGCTGGAATTCGTTCAGAGACACCAACTGGACGTAATTCTAGTATGCGAAACCCACCTCCGCCCTCCGCCCTCCGCCAATCGATTCAGCCTCCCCAACTTCAGCTTCTACCGATCAGACAGGGGACACGGAATGTTTCTATTGATATCAATTAGGTTTTCGTTATCAGGATTCCCAGTGATATACTTAATCGCTGCACCTAAGGCGTTAATTAAGGCTCTCTTTGTTCTTATTTTTGAGTTTATGTAATAGATCTTCTATTTTCGTGCAGGTTAATTGTTATACATTTTGCTGTACTGCGGGAGTTTTGCTCTTATGTTCCAAAACGATTAGGTTGCTTAATAAAGTTTTATAACTAGATTCTATGTTACTAACAGAAGTAAAATGTATGGTAATGATTTAATACTTTAACGGGGCCTAAGTTTTTCGTAAGGTATCCGTTAGAGTTAATCTCTTGCAGTTGAAGGGCCCGGCTAGGGTTGGTGAGAGCCGTCCTGCAAATTAAATGTTTTTTAGTCGCTTAATCTTTCTGGTGTAAAGGTACGTGGGCTTATTCGACCTTTTCTCTGATACCTGTAATTTTGTTTTTGTCTATGCTTGTTATGTTGACTTTATCGAAACAGGCGCTTTTAATATCTAGGAAGATACTTTCGAGAATTTCTTTTTCATAAATGCAATTTGTATATCCGTAGTAAGTTCTGTTAGAGCATCAATTGTACTTCTGGTTTTTCTAAATCCGAACTGACGGGTTGGCAGAATATTTTTAGTCTCTAACCACCATTCCAACCTAAATTTAATTATGCGTTCATCTATTTTCTTTATGCATGGCATCAGTGCTATGGGTCTATAAGAACCGACACTACTGGATTTTTTCCGGCCTTTAATATCGGATTTATTTTTATATATTATATTTATTATTTTTCATTTTTAGTCCACATGCAATTGAAAGCTGGGAGTAAATTTTCTTCGTGAGGATCTGGTAAGTGTTTTACTAATGTATAACAAATGTCGTCGATACCTGGAGCAGTGTCATTAACCTCATTTAACACATTGTTCATTTCATTCAGACTAAACGGCTTTAAAATAAAATGATGCGTATTTCTAGAATTTTCGATAGTATTGGCTGGGGCCGAAACAAAATCTGGTGTTAAATTAGTTAAAAATGTGTGTAGGTGCTTATCTGGTAATTTGGAATATCTAACAGATGTTTGCTTAAAGCTTTTAACTGTGTTCCAAATATTAGAGATTGGAACATCTTTTGTTAAATGGCTACAAAATGTTTTCCAATTAGCTCTTTTTTATACTTCAGGAATCTCTTAGAATACGCTGTCAGTTCCCGATGTTTCAAATAATTTGCCAAAGTACGGTTTGCTTTAAAGTTTCAAAGCGCTTCTTTACATCTATGTATGATATCTGAGCAGTCATTATCCCACCACAGAGGTATAGGTTTCTTATTTGGTATGTTTGACTTTTTCACTGTAAAGACTGAGTCGGCAGTTTGCCTTATGCTACAAATGCAAAATTCTATTTTAGTTTTAGTGTCCATTGCGTTTGGAATAGTTGGGTAATGTTTGGATAAATGTGTAGTACAAGAGAGTATTTTACTGTTATCAATTCTCCATCTACGTGGGGGATACTTGATATCAATATTATCGCCGCTATACACCAGTCATACAAATAGGAAAATGATCCGAAGTGTATACATCCTCTAATACCCGCTATTCTGTACTCTGTCCTAGTCCTAAGTCGTTGAGAACATAATGTTAAGTCGACAGCAGAAAAACATTGATCTTGGCGAGTGATTCGGGTAGGTGATCCATCATTTAGGAAAATGCAATCTACTATATTTATCGCTTTTAAGAGGGTTTTGTAGACCAGTATGGTGTGCATTGCAATCACCACATACCATAAACGAACCTGATATTTGTGAAAAAAATTGCACATATTCATCACAGGAAACAGGACAACGATCAGTTCGATAAATGGAAAAAATGGAAAATTCAAAATGTTTTAATTTGATACCACAAAATAAAAAATTTGCATTAATATTACATTTCAATTGAATTGTATCATAATTGTTGTTTTTTGAATTCAAATTGCAACCCCGCCATATCCATCGTCGCGGTATTGTCTTATTACATTATAATTTTCGAATTGATATTCGTATTGTAGTTTAAACTACGTCTCACAAAGTATAATAATGTGCGGTTTGTGTTCTATGACAATGCGTTCCAAATTATATCGCTTAGCAAGAAGAGACTGGGCGTTCCACTGTATTATATTTACTTTGTTAATGTGTGCAGTGAATTTTAATGTAAAAAAGGAAACAAACGTGATGTGTAATTAAACATTTATATTAACAAGATTCTGATGCATCTGTTGGATAGCCTTGTGACATGCTAAGCTCAAGTTCTGGATATTCTGAGCATAATACCGACTCTGTAGCAGAGGAATACGCTTGTTTGATTTTTTTAACAAGTCGCTTTAATCTTGCTCTTAAGGATCCCGTTGTAACAGGACGTATGGACTTAATGAGCAATGTAAATTACTGAGTAACATTTAAATTTAATGTTTGAATAATTCCCGTTATATCTTTTTTACCTTTCGACAATGTTATGAATTTACAATACCTATCAAAACTGATACTAACATTATCATCTTTAAAAATAGTTTCAAATTCTGAAAAATGTTCGTTTAGAGCTACATCAGTTTTCAGTTTCTTTTTCAACCGCGGTTTAAGAAATTGTTTAGTAGACGGCTTAAGATATTCGCTCTCATCAGAATTAGTACTTGAGGGCTGTGATTCCTGGTGTGTATTACTACTAGCTCCTGATCCAAATGATGCCGGAGCTGTTCGTTTCATTGGATTTTTGATACCCGTCGTTTCGCTAGTTGAATTAGTTTCGCTAGTGATTCTAAAGTACTTATAGAACTAATCGGGGTTTGCTCCATCGACTTTTGGATTATCGTACCTCGGCAGTAACAACTATTTAATTTACATTGTCTTGTTTGTTTTCGGGGCATTTCTTTGCAATATGTCCCACTTTCTTACACACAAAACATCTGATTTATTCCATTGTAATAAAAATTCTAAATGTGTTTGACTTGTACTGAATTAGTAATGAATCAGGCACCTTATCACTCCCATCTGTGATAATCTAAGCTTGCCTCCGGAAGCTGAAAGCGTGTTTATACTTAGGCATATTTAATCCTGCGCTTATGGAACTGCTGGAAGAAACAACCTTTAAGCCCATTTTTTCTTTAACTTATCATATATGACCTCGTGTGGAATGCATGGTGAGACATCAGATAATATAACTCTCTTCGCTGGGGATACTAACCGACGTGCGGTGATAAATTGATAAAAATGGTTAACGATTTCTTTAAACAATAAATAAATACATATTCTGTTATTAAATATTCTGGATGCAAACAGTACGTTTTTCGGTGCCACTAAATTACCAACACCGACTATGTAATCATTTTTTGGGTATCCTGTATACTATCGAGTATGACTACTTGTTCGAGGTCAGGGAAAATTATCCTATACCTATTTGTATCTGTTTTTAAAACTGAAGCAAAGGACTTTGGTTCTGTATTAAGATCAAAATTGCCATTTGGTTCTATACTAACATGACTATTATCCTTCATCGCTAACACCTCCGTCCACGGAGGTGTTGACGGTGTCGATGGACATATTGTCCATCCTAAATTATATGAGAGCCGAAATCCACATCCGACCTCCACCTCCACGGAGATATAAACTCGCAATTTCCCTCCCAAACTTAAAAACAATAACCCTCCCCGCGCCGCATGCGCGTAGAGGGATGCACGAAACTTATCGTTATATGCACACTTGAAGTCAATGATGTACAAGAAGTTAGAAAACAGGGATTCTTAAAAATGTAGTATAATGGAAACAGGTATTAAAAAGAACTTATCTTTTCTTAGACAATATCAATGCACCATCGTCTATATGCTATTAGGCTTAATTACACAGAGAAAACTCACTATCAATTCAACTAAAGTTAACACGTGCAGCACACTTCTCAACTTGCACTCAACTGCAGGTGTCTGTTTTACGAATACGTTGTTTCCCAAAATATACGGTTGGTTCTTCGATTGTTCCTTCTTTGTCCTCATCTACTTTCTCTAGATTTTTATCACCTTTATTTAGTTGTTTGTGATACAATTCTTCATAAAACGGGAGTAATTCGTTTTTTCCTTTTGTTATTGTACTATCATAGATGGTCGTATTTAAATATAATTCGTGCGCGTTTAAGTTTTCATAAGGACCTCGTAAGAGTGAAAAGGGTGTGCAATTCGTAGAAGAATGAACTGACTGTACGTAGTTACAGTAGATATCATTAGATTTTGTGGAGGTTCGGTTTTATTTTGCAATTTTTCAATTCTAATTGTTTCCAATAAAGTGGAATGTACTCTTTCTACTGGGGAATTTGAACTACTGTTGTAATTAGTGATGTAGTGAAGATTAATTTTGAATAGTGTTACGATATCTTTCTGTTAACAGGAAATATCTAGCGTTCTCAACAACAAATAAAATAAAATAATTGAACACCAAGTTTTCCCTGCAAGTTTCCCTAAATACCTCTGCTTAAATACCCCTACCGTGTAACGAACGATCTCTACATTCGGGATGCCGTTACCTTACAAGGCTGAAGGATGTGGGTCAGATAGAAACCAACCGATGGGATTGACGACGCCACCAGCTTAAAAGTCCCTTCAGAGCGGTATACTGAGAATTTAGATAATGTAGTAAACAACAGGAGTCGAGTTCCGAACGGTAGACGGAGCGAATGCGTCGTGCTTGCGGCAGTAAGCAAAGTCGTGTGCGAGTCTCACTGCGTAGGTATAGGTAAATACAATTTACACATTAAAGTGCAGGTTGCAAAGTGCATGAAGAAAAGTGGTAGAACTAATTTAAGGAATCAGAAAAATAATAGTTAATATTAAGTTAAGCAGTAATAAACGAATAGATACGTGAAAAGTGCGAGTGCGTGGTCAACAACCAGCGACGAGGGCATGCGGAGTGAGAACAGTGACTAGCAAACTGCGAAATGGGCAGCGACGACTGCACGTCAGAACACACTAAAACGAAAAAATAAGGAAGTGGAGGAATTTTTCGGAGGGAGTAAACAGATGCACAGATCCCCCAACAAGTGAGGAGTGATAACGATAAGGCGGATGCTCTAACCGACGCACGAATTAATGAAGGACAACTAGGAAATAAAGCAAGACCAAAAGGCATATTAGCAAGAATTGAAAGAGTTAAGGATGGAAAACGAAATGCTTAAGGAAGAAAATAGGAAATGTAACGAAGATTTGAAAAACATGAAAAAGAGAGTGAAGAGGGTGGATAAGGAACAAGTAAAGAATAACATTGTTGTGACGGGAATAGAACTGAACACAGACAACAAAATACATATGAGAATCGGAATGCAGAGCTTCATAGAGGGAAATGTAGGTGTAAAAGTACATATTAAGGAAGTCACAAAAATTAGAACAAAGATCTCTGAATTGAACTGGATAATGCGATAGAAAAAGATAATATCATGAGCAACAAGAAGAAATTGAGAGACTCAAGAGAGAAAATCTTTATCAACAATGAATTAACGAACGAGGAGCGCGAGTAGTAGAATAAACCAAGTATGGTACAAACGGATTTTAATGGGATATGTTGTGAGGGTATGTACTAGCCTAAAAGATTTTTTCCAATGGGTCTTGGTTTCCGAGAAAATCGAAGTCAAAGTTCCATACGTACTTATTATACCTGTACATTTTGTAAGTTACCAAGCGAACCAGCGTGGTGTAGGCAGCAAGGCGCTTGGCTCGCACCCCGACGATTGGGTTCGTGTCCTGCTCGGAGTATTTGCACCGACTGTCCCCCATCCTCCTTTTGTTTGCGTCGAAATTGATTAACGGAAGAGATATTTTTTAAATTTGGGCGACCAGTGTTTTCCGGTATCGCTGCTGAGAAATCTGTGCGCCTGTAAAGAGGTAGCATTTATTAGATGTGCGTGGTGCTGCAATGTTCTGTGTTTTCGGTGTTTTTATAATATCACCCAGAATTGTGTACACCTTTTAAAGCTAGCGACGATAACGACGATAGCGACTGTGAATAAATAACGGTGCATTAACTTTGCATTATAATTGCATTAATTAACATTAAATCAAATAATGAGTGAATACTGTGTTATAGTTTATTATTTCCTGGCCATTTATTGCCTGTCTGAAGGATAAAATCCAGTTATAGACTCGTCGTATAGGTAGGCACAGCATAAGCAGGGATAAAAAAGGGTAGGGGACAGTCAGCGCAAATACTCCGTGCAGGACGCGAACGCTGATCGTCGGAATGCCAGCCACGCGGCTTGATTCCTGCGCCACGCTAACTCGCTTGGCTACGTACAAAATGTACAGGTATAATAGGTACGCAAGGAATTTTGACTTCGATTTTCTCGGAAACCAAGGCCCATTGGAACAAATCCTCTTAGTCTAGTACTCTGGGCACATACCCTCACAACATACCCTAGACCCATTAAAATCCGTTTGTACCATACTTGGCGGTCCCCTTGTTAGAGGAATAGCGGACGTCGAAAGGGGCAAAGGTCGAATAGTAAAGGTTGGATATAAAAAGACTATAATAGATGGAAAGGAGTGGAAGTGGGATGATGAAATCCAAGAACTAAGAGAATTGGAGAGATTTAACATCAGAAAGGAAGCAAAAACCTAATAAAAATACAGACAGGCGGAACAACAAGGACGACCATGGCAGGACACAATGACATCAATACGGATAATTTTACAAAAATTAAAATGAAGAAAACAACTAGAAATACACACAGACATAAAATGCAAACGAAGCAACTACTATCTGCAATTGTTAGGTTGGGAACATGGAATGTTATAGGAATAAATGGAAAAGAAGATAAACTGACAGAGGAACTGGAAAAATTACGTAGTAATCACGAAAACAAAAAAAAAAGGGACAGGGCGTAAAAGATTGCCTAATGCAAATGAAAGAATAATATCGGTAACAATAAAAGAAAATAGATAAAATGAAGAATATACCCTAATAGTGTGCTACGGCCCGAACGACAGTGCAACAGTTGAAGAAAAAGATAAATTTTTTACTGAAGAGATAGATAGCAGAAAGAATAAGGTAATAATAATGGGAGACTTAAACAGAAGAGATAATGAAGGAATGGAATGGTGCCTGGGAAAACAAGGAGAGACAGTGATAAATAATAATGGAGAGAGAATAATAGATAGTTTAGAAAATTAATTAAAGATTGGCAACACACATTTTAAGAAAAAAGAAATCCATAAAATAAGTAGTGATATCAAGAAAGGAAAAATCTATTATAGACTACTTCTTGATACATAAGGAAATTTGGAGAAGTGTCAAGGATATTAAAGTAAAGAGAGGTTCGCAGATAGGGAGCGACCACTTCCTCTTACAGATGTTACTAAAATTTGGAAAAGAAAACATTAAAGAAAATAGACACGAGATTGTAAACTCTAAAATAAAGTGTTAAGAGAAGATCATGGCAACAATTTGGAGAGCAAATGAAAAGCGCGTATAAAGAGAACCAGAAGCTTTTGTTCGGTGTGATTAGAAACATGAGACAGAAAAGAGCCGGGACAATATTAAATATAAAGGACAATGAAGGAAATATCATTAGAGAAGAAGACAAAATTATGGACAGATGGAGAGAATATTATAAAGATCTTTTAAAAAGGGAGGACCTAGCCACGGAAAACCAACATTGGAATGTAAGACTAGGGCACGAAATAGAAACAACACAAACAGACGAGATAAGTATGAAGGAAGTAAAGGAAGCAATAGGAGAATTAAAACGGAGAAAGGCACCTGGACATGATGGGATCACAGCAGATATGATAAAAACACCACCAGAGATTGCCATACAAGAACTTTCGAAGCTGATGAACAGGATAATGTTAGATAGTGAGCAAAGGGATTGGATAACTGTTATAATAACAATTTACAAAAAGGAGACACAAAAACTGTAGCAATTACAGAGGGATATCACTAACTAGCACTTCAAAAGTATATACTAGAATATTAGCAAAATGTATGAGATAAACTGGAACATACGTTAGAGGAAACAGTTTGGATTTCGACCGGGTAGAGAGGTAAATGGTGCAATATTTATAATGAGGCAAATAGGAGAAAACGCAATAAAAAAGATAAGCACATTTATGCTTTATAGACCTACAGAAAACTTTTGACAAGGTTAAAAGAGAAGACATATGGATGATACTAAGAGATAGGAAAATACCTAAATTAATAATTAGAGGACTACAAAGCTTATATAAAGAATCAACAAATTATGTAAGAACAAGCAGAGCAAATCAGATATGTTTGCAACCACTAGAGGTCTCAGGCAAGGATGCATTCTGAGCCCGTTGCTTTTTACACTGGTGTTACATGAGGTAATGAAGAGAGTAAAAAAACAGGAATAAGAGCATATGAAAATGAAAAATATAAGAATATCGGAGATATGCTATGCGGACGACATGCTTATAATTACAAAGGACGAAGAAACACTTAATATGAGCATACAGATTTACAAGGAAACATTGGAGGAAATAAACACGAATATCAATATAGAGAAGACTAAGACAATGATAATGGGAAAGAATCCACAAAAACACACAATAAAGGAGAAGAAATACTAGACCAAGTAAAGAAATTTAAGTACCTGGGCTCAATACTATCAGAAGACGGAAAGACAGAGAAAGAAATAAAAGAAGGAACAGCAGGAGGAATACTGTTTAATAGTATAAAAAATATATTTCTGTGGAAAAGGAGATACCGAAAGATGTTAGAGTACAAATATTGAAAAAAGTAGCTATGCCAATACTTTTATACGGTGGGGAAACATCGGCCACGACTGAGAAACAAAAAAGGAAAATAACAACTACAGAAATGATATGTCTAAGAAAAATAGTAAATAAAACAAGGGCATAATTAGAAACATAACATTCAGAGATAATTTGAAACTGACAATGAGACCGATAAAAGAAAATATTGAAAAAACAGAGCTGAGATAGTATGTACACGTAAAAAGGGTGCCGGAACAAAGAATAGTCAGCCAGGACAGACAAGATGAGATCAAGAGGAAGACAGCGACGGATGTGGCTGGAGAACGTTATAGATGCATTGAGTAAAAGAGCAGTGTCGTGGGAGAAAGCGGAACGAGCCATACCAGATAGGAAGAAATGGAGAGAAATATGCAACAAGACAATATAGGAAACTCAACTCCACACATGCTTTACACTCCAGAAAAAGGGGTAGAAAAGGCTTAAAGATTAAATAAGTAAGTAAGTAAGTAAATAAGTAAGTAATAAACAAGATTGCACCGGCTTAGCTCTTAATTAACGATATTACAAAGAGCATGAATTATAACAAATTCTTTTAAAACCTTGGTGTTTAAATATAATTGAAATTTCTATTTTAATTTGGTTTTAACTTATTGTTAGTAAAATCGTATTTCGATGATTTTGCGTGTTGTTGCTTTCCGGTCGTCAAACACACATCCGTTTCTTTTTCCAAAACCAGGAAACTTCCCCCATCCAAAGGCCCACTAGGTTTCGTCTGTTGTCTAGGTAACCAGATATCTACTATTTTTCCATTGATATCGCAATTTATTAGAAACGTGACGTTATCACAGACGTAATGAAGAGGCAATGAAATACTTCTTTTAATTAGGACTTCTTGTGACGTGAAAGTGTTGAATGTATGTGTTTAAATGCTTACATTGCTTTCTATTTTTTAACCGATGCTTTTTATAGTGATTAACATTTTTATTTCTAGTTACATTTTTTCTCCCATTAAAAATCTCCTGTTCGACTTAAAAGAAGCTAACACCCCCAGGGTTACTAAGTCTTTAAAAAGGTGACGTGCGTGGTATTGGAAAAGTATAAATAGAACCCAAAATTAACCAAAATGTCATTTTAACATGGGACGTCCATAACTCTCCACACAACATTTACTGTGGATTTTGATGTGTTTCATTGTAAGTAATGATAGATTATTTAGCAAATAGAAGTACATTAATGTTACAGCAAACTGGTTAGCAGGAACCTTGCTGGAAATCCGTAGGAGGAGGTATCTAAACCGGTAAGGTCCCAAATATATCTCCAATAACGACTCGTTAAACTTGCGACATCAGAAAGATATATTACACAAAAAACGGGGATAAAAAAATTGAAAGCCGTTTAGCGGGAAAACAAAGTGATGATTGCAAGATAAAAGTTTGGCAAATATCAAAATCGATTCACACAATAAAATATAAAGATTCGTATTGACCTGCTTCCGTGACACACTTACTGATATACGTGTTAACAGGAATGTACCGTACTTTTTCTCGATTCAGCGAGTGGGCCGCTAGAACAAAATGGCGTCACCCTCGTGGTTTCATTCGAACTTTCACCTCATCGATGGTGATCTGTGGCAGATGATTTGATGCGATCAGCTCGTATATACCAGCAAATTTTCCAAGTTATGGTTTATTAAAGGCGATTAATCGCAGAGGATGCACCATAAATCAAAAATTATAGCTGATACTGAAATTATATCGTAATTGATACAAAAAAAAATTATGACTGTCTCTAAAAACACATCCGTTCGTACATGCGTTCACCAAAATGTCGGTCGGAAGTAGAAAAGGTTTTTATTCGCAAAAACGCGTAAGTCGAAACGATTACCAAAGCCGCCAGAATAATTCGACGATCCAAATCAAACCCAAAATCATTTCCAATAGTCGACGTTCCATTAATGTATACGCCACAAAGGCGTATCTTCTATCAAGAATTACAAATCTTGTCCAACCGCTCACCTTTTCTTTTTCCCGGACCTCGGAGTCAACATTACATTCTGCCTCGCTCGACCTATGTACATCACCCGACAAGCGGCGATACAGATCCCGCGCATGTTAAGTTGAAATCTCAAATGGACCATAACGACTAATAGCTAACCACGATTACGAATATGGAAGAAATGTATGAAAGAGATTAACAATGAAATTCTAGTAACTAAATTCCCAACAATGCTTTGCAAAAATTCACGACAAAAGACTCGACTGCCAAATCCCAGTGTTAAACAAATAGACTCGCCATACCCATATAAACGTAACATAGCTTACAATATTCTTGGAATACGTGGTTTCTAAATTCCTTCCAAGACCAGTTAGGTCTTGAACATAGTATGCCTGTTTATATCTCGAAAGTAAATCTATAAGCATTAAGAATTTGTGTCCATCGAAAGCATATGTGTCTATGTGTACAATATCAAATGGCTTTCTTGCTAATAATGGGCTGGAAAAGGGTACTTTAGCTAGGAGGCAAGTCTGGTATTCGTCTATAATTTTATTGATTTTAGTTTTGATGTATGGCCGATAATATTTCAATTTTAAATGATTGTATGTTTCAGTAATACAGTTGTGATTTTTAGAATGGTAGGTACTCTTGCATTATGTTTGACTGCTATTCGGTATTTTCGATATCTTTTATTAGTGAGTTACTTTTCATGAATTTTACGGTGCTATCAGATTTTAATGAATAGTGGTTCTACTGAATTATCACAAAAATAGATGCTGCATAATTATTTGGGATCTATTATTTGTTTAAGGACGTCTTTTATACCTTGCAATTCATGACCATTACGGACCGTAATGGAATAATTATGTTTACAGAACGGTCACGTATACTTGATACTACATGGGTCGCTTAATTTCATGATAATGCGATTAACAAATTGATTTAGGGGTTTTCTGATATGGTTATTGTAAAAACTGGACTTTTAACGGATGTATGTTGAGTGTCGTTAGAAGGTGCCTCATTCTCAGGAACGTGACGTGTTAAAAATTTCGTCGTAGTCCGCTAGAGGTATATCTTCATCTAAATCTACGTTAGGGAGTATTGAGAGTAGATATAGGCGTCCTCGTTAATAGTTTCCTTAGTATTCATTTCGATAAGCAACAGAGCGTCTGCTAGGTAATTTTCCTTGTCCTTTTTATTTAATACTTTATACTGAAATTCCTCGAGTTTAAGTCTCCATCTAATTAGTCTGGAATTGGGATCCTTTAAGGCGAACAACCAAATAAGGGGTGTGTGGTCAGTCTCTATCAGAAATTCTCGGCCGAAAACACATGGACTAAAGTGCCTGCATGTCTCGACTAATGAGAAGAGTGCCTGCTGGATAGTAGAATAGTTGCGTTTTGTACTGTTTAGGGTTCTCGAATAAAACGCAATGGGCCTGGAGTCTTGCAAAAGAACGCCGCCTATGGCAACATTCGGTGCGTCTGTTGTCTGTCTTACTAAAATCAGGCTAAGCAAGTATCGTTGGTTAACAATCCCTTACAATGATGGAATGCTTGCAGATAGTTCGAATCTGTTGTCTATTTTTGTTTCCTTTTTCAGACAGCAGGTGAGTGGTTGTACTACTTTAGCAAAGTTCTTAATAAATCATAAATCATAAATCAATATATCTATATATATAGAAATGGATCGTGGTTTGTTCGGATGCTTAAAACTTGAAAACGACTGGACCAAATTGGATACTTCCTTTTACGGGTTTGTTCGTAATTGCTACGCGAAGGTTTAGGAAAAAGAAAAGTCGAAAAAATTTGGGCAAAACGAAGTTTGCCGGGTCATCTAGTTGTCTATAATATCCGACAAGTCCTAAAAATGCGCGCATTTCTTTTATATTTTTTGATAGTGGATAGTCTTGGACTGCTTTGATTTTGGCAAGATCTGGTTTAATACCGTTTGAAGTGATGACGTGACTGAGGAAACCCACTTCCTTTCTTAGAGGATTTGTGGAGTACTTTTAAATTGTAGCGTTTCAATTTTTCAAATATTTGATAGGGTGTTCTTGGAGAGAATTTGAGAATATCACGATAGCATCTATGTAGACGAAACATGATTTATAAAGATGTTCTCGTAGAACGTTGTCCATAACCCGTTGGAAGCTACTTGGGGCGTTTTCCAGGCCAAATGGCATTCGTACATACTCGTAGTGTCGGTTGTTTCCTACGAAAGCAGTGTTTTCAACAGATTTAGAATCCATTTCAATCTGATGAAAGTTTTGCACCAAGAGTAGAAAAATATGTCCATCTACCTAGGTTATCTAATATTTGGTCTATTCCAGGCAAGGGGTATTTATCTGCTACCATTTTCTCGTTTAATTTACGGTAGTCAATTACAAGTCGCCACTTACGTTTGCCACTTGCGTCAAGTTTTTGGTACTATCTAGACAGGGGAACTGTATGTAGAAAATATCTTTATATTGTTGACATAATGATGTTATTTTCGTTTTCTCTTCATGGCTGTGGTGTTCAATTTTGTGATATCTAGGTGTGTGGATTCATTACAGGGATCTCTAATTTCGAAGTCAGCGAAGAGTTGTGCTTCTAATTGGCCGTTGTTCAAAGATACATTTTCATTCGGTTTTCTAAAAGCATTTGCAGGTCCACGCGGGAATGGGGGGCGTTAGTAACTACATTTCGTGGAGTTGGTGGCGAGACGTATTGTAGTGGTTTGGTGTTTGCCTAAATGTTTACCTATGAAATTGAGCGGTCAAAGATGGTTTGTTGAAATCAGCTTTCTGAGGCTTTGAGGGATTCCTTTGTTAGTTAATTTGCTCTTTATTGTTATCGTAATTCCTAAGGTGTACCAAATAATCTTTTAACGAGGCGGACATTTTATAAGCTATGAATGACCTCTATGGATGGAGTAGTCAGGCTTGGCTTTTATAAATTTTAATATTTTGGTTAACTTTTCTTATATTAACATGTTCCAAAAATTGTGGTAATTTGTTTCTAGTGCGCTTATAATATGTTTCATATGTTTTATATGGGAGTTGAGAACAAGTAATCAGATCGTTTTCGAGCAAAGTTTCGTTTCAAAACGATTTAACAATTCGCTTTTAACCTGGGACCAACTTGTACAACTGAAAACAACTAACGTGTCCCTAACAGCACTAGTTAATTTGAAGCAACAAATTTCAAATAATAATTTGGTAAATGTGCAATGTTCTTGACCTGCGATTGTAACTTTATAGGCACTAATAAATTTTTCGCATTGTTGCAAAAAGTCTGATGAAATTTTGCTTCTCTCTTCGTATTGTGGAATTACTTCCCTTGCAATGTTTAATTCAGCGTAATTTACTGCCATTTCTCTCTCTGAATTATTCGAACCAAGATACATGATACATATAAGTAGAGAGAGAAGGCGGGTTCTGGACCCGCCGCTCCGCCGCTCAGCCGCTCAGCCGCTCAGCCACAACCCCGAGCGTGTATACTGGAAGGTAGTCACAACCCCGACCGCGCGTGTATGAAAATGGGGCCACAACCCCGGTTGGAGGATTAAAAATGGGCAACAACCCCCCTCCCCGGAAAATTCAAAACTCCCGCCCCTCTGGTCGGTAAGGTAGATACCTAGGGGTGCCGGTAATACAGGTGACTGTATGTAGTGCCGCTTTTGACCGGGAGGTGTCGCTGTTCGGTAGATGCCGGTAATACAGGTGGCTGTATATAGTGCCGCTTGTGACCGGGAGGTGTCGCTGTCCGGTAGGGCGCCTATGTAGTACCGGTAGTACAGGTGGTTGTATGTAGTGTCGCTGCTGCTCGGAGTACAGGGAGCTGTAGGTGGTAACAGGTCTAATTAGGGAATTGGGCATTTCACCAGAAGATGGAGGATCAGGAGACGTTGGCCGGGAAGTTACGTAAGATTACGTAGTATCATGACGTCACAAATACGTTTCGACGGTTCACCATCGAAGTACTGACCGCGCTCGTCCTGTTTGACGTCGGTGAAAGAACGAGAACGGCTGTAATCAACGTGCTATAACTGTTGCATTTTTAAATACACATACGGTATACCATCCAAGTACTGACCGCGACCGATATTGTTTGAGTAAGGTGACCGCATGAGAGCCGCTATTACCAACGTGCCGATTGTTGCGGATATGTTGCTATATATCACGTAATATTACGCAATACTATTACATCACAAACAGGTTTAGACGATAATCTTGGATGCAAAGAATATGTTAGAACTTCGCTCTTAGTCAGAAAATGTTGATAAAACAGATAATTATGTATAGATCCCTAATAAGATATTACGTAATACCATAATGGCGTAAACAGGGTGAATGTTAGATGGGAAGAGCATTCTCGTTCATGATATCATATAAAATGCAGCGTTCTGATTGGTCGCATCTATACAATACCACGCTCTGATTGGTTACCAACTCCAAATTCAAAATTCCTCGATATGTATAGGAAGGTAGTTCACCAACAACATCCTTAACATTGATCAAGGTGTTTAATGTCAGACAGTAAGTAATAAAGTTACTCGACATGCGCAAGTTAGCCCTGGTGAACACTACATACTATTGATCGGTCATTAGTAAGGTGAAGAACCGGTTTATATGTTTAAATGTAAACTACACCAAACTGAGGAATCGGGAGATGGCCCGAGCTTCATACGATTGACCGACCACTAATCACATACGCTACATCATTAGACATCACAAATAGGTTTAGATATTATACTGTAATACGATATTATAAGGAAATGGAACGTAAGTCAATTAGTTAGTAAATTATTAAAACGTATCAGATAGGCTTATGTTTAACTGGAACGCTTACACCAACAATAATCGATTGTAAATCAACAAGGTCAAACATATCAGGCTCGGCAGGTCGTAGACGGATAGATCATTCAGTAAGATATGTGGATTTTCTATAACGATCCTATACAGTCGGCGTTTAATAAAATTATGTAATACAGGGCTCCTTTGTCTATTGATACGAGCATGTAACGGCACAAACAGGATTCAACGACAGTTCTGTGTTAAATGTGTAAGTTAATATAAAATCAAATTTAATGAAACCCAGTCCATTATTTATTAATATATTAAGATACATGTAGAAAAACACTTAGAAAGTTTGATTGATCATCATTGAGCATCATATGAAATATCGCATTCTGATTGAATATCGATAAATCATATAAAGCGAGTTCATTTCCGTGCTCTTCACAATTTACCGACAGCTTTCTAACAGCTAGGTCGTGAACTTCAACATCTTTACCTCCAGTATATTGTTTTAGTGTTTATAGTTAGGCGTTGATTTCCTACTGGTTTAGCGTTTTATTATCACTTAGTATTCGTCGTGGTTGGACAGGCATATTTTAGGTAAATTATTTAAATTTTACCGCATACTTTCCCTAATAGACTGCAATATTATAGTTTAAGATGGAGTGTGAGATATGCCACAAAACGTTTGCAAGAAAAGATGGATTGAACAGACATCCCTGGTTAAATAATAAATCTTACACATGCACCATATGTGAGGAAATCTTTACGAGATCGGATAGTCTATCTCGACATAAGAAAACGCATAATATCGATTCCATAACCAAGAAACGAGATGTTTCAGAAGAAAAGCAGCCACCAAGTAAAACGAACCATCCGGCGAATAGCATGTCGCAACAGGATTTTCGATGCCGCGACCAAACCTTACCGACGGCTACATTACACAATGAGCACCTTTGTTTCCATGCGCATCTGAACAGCAATTCTCTTAAACTTGAAGAGGATATGTTCGTCATAAAAATCACCCGGAACAATAATGTAAAAATAATGATAGAGCAGGCACCCCATGATGTAATACAACCTACAACATGAAAAATTGCATAAATATAGGATATTCCAACAGTATTATCCGACGTGAAGGTAATATCGATGGACCGACGCTTTCCAAGAAACTGTGCAGCGAGTGAAATATAATAACAGAGTAAAATAATTTTATACATATTATGTTGAATAAAAGATATCATCATAAACTTTACGAATTTTATTTAAAGGGTAGAACAATATTTATGATAAGTATGCAGTATTAGAATAATGCAATCTTACTAATAAGTAAGTATAGCAAAACAGCGTAAGAATGTTTATCCAACTGCTGTGGAAGTTATAAAATCCCACTGATTCGATCTCATTTTCTATGTAAAACTCCTTCGAGGGAGTATACGTTCTCATATTTGAATTTCTGCAATTCCTGTTTATAGGAACACCCCACAATCGGTTTCTCGTTTACATCTTCAATTAAATATGCGTTGGGATTACCCACCTTACTTAAACACGTAAGAATACGGGTTTTAACCTGAATGGATCGATGTTTCGTATGATTGTATTCATCGATTATTTTAGACAAAATATCCATCTACCTATACAAACCTCTCAAACGACATAAATGTACAATGTGAAGCTACCAGCATTATTCGACAGTCCTAACCTCGCAAGGAACCGAGTTGCTGGTGAAATTATACGATACTGAACACATCAAATACATCTCTATACAAACGTATACAGACTTGATTTCAATACAGAAACAAAAACTCACGAAGTTGTATGAACCGTGTATTTAATAAGGGGTGGAAAAGGATACATATATCTATATACTGTTGGCATAAGAGGAACAAAAGTCTCATTCTAACATGATAACGGAAGTATATTGTTCGATGTCGATATCATGGACATACCAAAGGCGAATGTAATGGGAGGTTTAACGTGATGTCTACGATGGAAGACGAAGAAAAAACAAGATGATACCGGAAAATATAAAATTTGCAAGCCATGAAAGAAAATAGTCATATATCAATCTAACCAGTTAAATAAAGATCAGGCTGTGCATCTAATGATGCATTACAATCTTTCTTTACCTTGCACTTGAAGTCACGTAAATATAGGATGATACGTTACCAGTACTATTCGGCAATCCTAAACTTGCAAGGAGTCGAATTCCTGACGCGCGAAGTTGTATGAATCGTGTATTTAACAAGGGCGAAAAAGGACATACATATCAATCCGCTATTAGTGGAAGAGGGGTAAAACATTACTATGTTCTGATAACGGAACTATCTCATCCGATGTTGACATCATAGATATATCGAAGGCGAATATAATTATTCCAAATGATGAATAAGCGTGTATTCCATGGTGAATTACTGCAGTCTTTCGTCCAGCATGAAAATATATATATAGGACGACCAATTATCCGCACTGACACGCCTAATCTTAAAAGGAGTTAAGTTTATGGTGAAATTATAGGTATTGCTCACATCGACACCCAAAACAACCTATCAATATGTAAATGTATACGGACTTGACTTCATCATAAAGACGAAAATGTAGTAAGTTGTATCGACCATGTATTTAACAAGGGGAAAAAGGATATACATATCGATCTATTACTAATGGAAGAGGATCAATACATCATTATGTTCTGATATCAGGTTGTTTCGATCGGTATGAATGCCATAGACATATCAAAGGTGAACGTAATAGAATGTTAACCGTAGTGACGATAACCGAGACGAAGAAAGCAAGATTGTTGGGGTTATATAAAATTTGTAAATCACGAACGAAAAACGGTGCTACGTATTATGGTCTACATCGACTTTGCGTGTAAACCAATAGAATCATACTGGTCCGAGTCTCAAACAGCAAATACAAGTGGAATGCGTATTATGCATAAGCATAACAACGTTCACTGTACCGGACTGAATAAACGTTTTCGTGCAACGATTGACGGAAATAAATCAAACAACTATACAACCGTCACATGGAATTCCCCAAACACATGAACCACCTCACCGCCAGCAGGCGCAGAGCATAACACTGAAGTCGAAAAATGACATATATGCGAAAAGGCATTAAACGAACATAAAGTAACAGAGCATCTCCATTTGACTTAACCATTCTAGGGTTTAGCGCATTCCAGTTGTAACCTCAACTGCAAAATACCTACACTCGTTCCGATTTTCTTCTATAATTTAAGTGGATATGACAGTCATCTTCAAATACGCCAGCTGGACGACGATAGCGAAGATATCGACGTTATCCCACTTAATAAAGAAAAATATATCAGCTTCATCAAGATGTTTAAATCGGATCAGTATGTCGATAAGGTAGATGTATTTCGAAAAATAAATATTAAAATGCGATTTATGGACTCGTTCAGATTTATGGCGGTATATATTGAGAAACAGGATGAAATTTTTCTCAAAATCAATGTTAATATGTGCAGACGTACGACTAGCAGTTGAAGTTCATAACAAACGCACATCCCCGTACTAATATCAACAAGTACGAAAATTAAATGAATCGACTCTACTGCCCAAGAACAGCTTCCACGACACTTTGACAAATAAAGGCGTTAGCGATGAAGACTACGAATACACTATAGTAGTCTAGAACACGATCACTCGTTCCAACTTACTGTAATATTGGAATATTTACCTTAAAACCGACTTCCCGCTGTCCGCAGACGTATTTGGAAATTTTTAATTTTTATAAGTATATCACGATTCACAAACGATTTGAACCCAATCCACTACAACAACAACTGATAATTTCAAGAATATGAGTATTCAGTGTGGTTTATCCCAAGTTAGTTTTCACCATGTAAGAATAAAAAATAAATACCTAACGGGCTATGACAGCAGTGCCACATCAACCTACCTAGTAGTCTGAGGTGCTAATAATTTATGTGGGTTATGTCTCAATCGCTGTCCTACAACAAATTCGAATGGATGAACCCCGATGAAGTCGATCACCTCGACGTTAGTAGCATAGCGGACAACGATGAAACGCTATTGAACGATGTCCGAAACGACCATCAGCTCCTTCTCGAAAACATAATTCATACAAAATCTATAACAGCATTGCATTATACATCATCGCAACCTTAAGCAGACCATATTCAACGGTCTAGAACTCCCACTCACCCATCGAGTAGTACGATTCAACCAGTTCACATATCTGAAATATTACATTCATTAGAACACCTTCATGAGGAACCAGTCCGAGAATGACTTCTAGATGATTTTTAAATTAATGAACAATTACAGAATTACAGAAAAACGAAGAAGAACATCGATAAACAAGTATATGTTTAACTGCTAACGTATTGAAAGGATTTGAGGTGAAGACGAAACGCTGGGTCTCTGATTGCAAAACAGAAGTTTAAAAATATCAATATATTTAGCGATAATTTTAGAGTAATTCAAATGAAGATACTTAAAGTCGTCTACAATAAATCCGCATATATCGGTTTCATCGTCTTGAAATTGTCGAAACTGCTAATGTATGACTTTCACTACAACTACCTGAAACGGTTGTACTAGAATAAAATACCATTATGCTATATGAATACAGATAGCTTCATACTATATATTGAAACTGAGAAGGTGTATGTCGATATTAATCGAAATTCGCATACATTTAACACAACTGATTATGAATACGATATAATTCATACGAAATAAGGTCGTGCAGGGAATGTTTAAATTGAAGAATTTATCGATTTTCGATCAAAGATGGTCGGACTTCAAGCAGATAACTGACAAATTAAACGTGTGAAGAGATCTGACCAACGACAATGTGCTGTATAAAACGCAGCATCTATTCAAGACGGCTCTCCACGATATCTATCTAATATGGAAAACAGAAAATTGGCACTACCGTGCTTGAACGATAAGAGGTGCATCCATACTAATAGGCTAATGATATACATACATACGCCTAGGATACAACAAGATCATCAAGACTGAAAAAATAGAAGTTTAAGGTAAAAATACAATTACCATCCAGAAGCAAACCGAAACCTGTTGTTCCACGAATTTCTTCACAAACAGATTTATCATCATCAGCTTAAACAACGCGGACAACGTAAATATCTACAGCTACATAGGATATCTCTCGTACTGAAGCAAGGTGGGATTTTAAGACATCTGTATTTTTATGAAAATATTAATGTTTGTATGTTATTATTGTATGTGAACGCCAGTTTATCTGACGGTCAATATATTTTTAATAAAATGCAATATCTGAGTGTTTTTAACCGACTCGAATGAGCCGCGGACAGCAGCGCGTTTGTCATGCGAAACATTAATAACATGTACTACTTGTAGAAGCTGATTAACCAATGAATATCCTTATTGAACACTGACTTGATATATGCGTTAAAATGGATGACGACGGGCAAACAAGACGGTATAGGAGCTGTGACGTCAGCACTTACTATCCAACGTCAAACGTCAATACGTTGTTTAGTGGCATACTTGCCAATATGCAGTCGGGGAGAGGTAAAGGGTCACTCTTTCAAATGGCGCGAATTTTGAATTTCCGGGAGGTTGGCGCGAATTTTGAATTGCCGGGGATGTTGGCGCGAATTTTGAATTTCCAGGATATTCATTGGTTAATCAGCTTCTACAAGTAGTACATGTTACTAATGTTTCGCATGACAAACGCGCTGCTGTCCGCGGCTCATTCGAGTCGGTTAAAACCACTCACACTTTGCATCTTATTAAAAATATATTGACCGTTAGATAAACTGGCGTTCACATACAATAATAACATACAAACATTAATATTTTCATAAAAATACAGATGTCTTAAAATCTCACCTTGCTTCAGTACGAGAGATATCCTATGTAGCTGTAGATATTTACGTTGTCCGCGTTGTTTAAGCTGATGATGATAAATCTGTTTGTGAAGAAATTCATGGAACAACAGGTTTCGGTTTGCTTCTGGATGGTAATTGTATTTTTTACCTTAAACTTCTATTTTTCAGTCTTGATGATCTTGTTGTACCCTAGGCGTATGTATGTATATCATTAGCCTATTAGTATGGATGCACCTCTTATCGTTCAAGTACGGTAGTGCCAATTTCCTGTTTTCCATATTAGATAGATATCGTGGAGAGCCGTCCTGAATAGATGCTGCGTTTTATACAGCACATTGTCGTTGGTCAGATCTCTTCACACGTTTAATTTGTCAGTTATCTGCTTGAAGTCCGACCATCTTTGATCGAAAATCGATAAATTCTTCAATTTAAACATTCCCTGCACGACCTTATTTCGTATGAATTATATCGTATTCATAATCAGTTGTGTTAAATGTATGCGAATTTCGATTAATATCGACATACACCTTCTCAGTTTCAATGTATAGTATGAAGCTATCTGTATTCATATAGCATAATGGTATTTTATTCTAGTACAACCGTTTCAGGTAGTTGTAGTGAAAGTCATACATTAGCAGTTTCGACAATTTCAAGACGATGAAACCGATATATGCGGATTTATTGTAGACGACTTTAAGTATCTTCATTTGAATTACTCTAAAATTATCGCTAAATATATTGATATTTTTAAACTTCTGTTTTGCAATCAGAGACCCAGCGTTTCGTCTTCACCTCAAATCCTTTCAATACGTTAGCAGTTAAACATATACTTGTTTATCGATGTTCTTCTTCGTTTTTCTGTAATTCTGTAATTGTTCATTAATTTAAAAATCATCTAGAAGTCATTCTCGGACTGGTTCCTCATGAAGGTGTTCTAATGAATGTAATATTTCAGATATGTGAACTGGTTGAATCGTACTACTCGATGGGTGAGTGGGAGTTCTAGACCGTTGAATATGGTCTGCTTAAGGTTGCGATGATGTATAATGCAATGCTGTTATAGATTTTGTATGAATTATGTTTTCGAGAAGGAGCTGATGGTCGTTTCGGACATCGTTCAATAGCGTTTCATCGTTGTCCGCTATGCTACTAACGTCGAGGTGATCGACTTCATCGGGGTTCATCCATTCGAATTTGTTGTAGGACAGCGATTGAGACATAACCCACATAAATTATTAGCACCTCAGACTACTAGGTAGGTTGATGTGGCACTGCTGTCATAGCCCGTTAGGTATTTATTTTTTATTCTTACATGGTGAAAACTAACTTGGGATAAACCACACTGAATACTCATATTCTTGAAATTATCAGTTGTTGTTGTAGTGGATTGGGTTCAAATCGTTTGTGAATCGTGATATACTTATAAAAATTAAAAATTTCCAAATACGTCTGCGGACAGCGGGAAGTCGGTTTTAAGGTAAATATTCCAATATTACAGTAAGTTGGAACGAGTGATCGTGTTCTAGACTACTATAGTGTATTCGTAGTCTTCATCGCTAACGCCTTTATTTGTCAAAGTGTCGTGGAAGCTGTTCTTGGGCAGTAGAGTCGATTCATTTAATTTTCGTACTTGTTGATATTAGTACGGGGATGTGCGTTTGTTATGAACTTCAACTGCTAGTCGTACGTCTGCACATATTAACATTGATTTTGAGAAAAATTTCATCCTGTTTCTCAATATATACCGCCATAAATCTGAACGAGTCCATAAATCGCATTTTAATATTTATTTTTCGAAATACATCTACCTTATCGACATACTGATCCGATTTAAACATCTTGATGAAGCTGATATATTTTTCTTTATTAAGTGGGATAACGTCGATATCTTCGCTATCGTCGTCCAGCTGGCGTATTTGAAGATGACTGTCATATCCACTTAAATTATAGAAGAAAATCGGAACGAGTGTAGGTATTTTGCAGTTGAGGTTACAACTGGAATGCGCTAAACCCTAGAATGGTTAAGTCAAATGGAGATGCTCTGTTACTTTATGTTCGTTTAATGCCTTTTCGCATATATGTCATTTTTCGACTTCAGTGTTATGCTCTGCGCCTGCTGGCGGTGAGGTGGTTCATGTGTTTGGGGAATTCCATGTGACGGTTGTATAGTTGTTTGATTTATTTCCGTCAATCGTTGCACGAAAACGTTTATTCAGTCCGGTACAGTGAACGTTGTTATGCTTATGCATAATACGCATTCCACTTGTATTTGCTGTTTGAGACTCGGACCAGTATGATTCTATTGGTTTACACGCAAAGTCGATGTAGACCATAATACGTAGCACCGTTTTTCGTTCGTGATTTACAAATTTTATATAACCCCAACAATCTTGCTTTCTTCGTCTCGGTTATCGTCACTACGGTTAACATTCTATTACGTTCACCTTTGATATGTCTATGGTATTCATACCGATCGAAACAACCTGATATCAGAACATAATGATGTATTGATCCTCTTCCATTAGTAATAGATCGATATGTATATCCTTTTTCCCCTTGTTAAATACATGGTCGATACAACTTACTACATTTTCGTCTTTATGATGAAGTCAAGTCCGTATACATTTACATATTGATAGGTTGTTTTGGGTGTCGATGTGAGCAATACCTATAATTTCACCATAAACTTAACTCCTTTTAAGATTAGGCGTGTCAGTGCGGATAATTGGTCGTCCTATATATATATTTTCATGCTGGACGAAAGACTGCAGTAATTCACCATGGAATACACGCTTATTCATCATTTGGAATAATTATATTCGCCTTCGATATATCTATGATGTCAACATCGGATGAGATAGTTCCGTTATCAGAACATAGTAATGTTTTACCCCTCTTCCACTAATAGCGGATTGATATGTATGTCCTTTTTCGCCCTTGTTAAATACACGATTCATACAACTTCGCGCGTCAGGAATTCGACTCCTTGCAAGTTTAGGATTGCCGAATAGTACTGGTAACGTATCATCCTATATTTACGTGACTTCAAGTGCAAGGTAAAGAAAGATTGTAATGCATCATTAGATGCACAGCCTGATCTTTATTTAACTGGTTAGATTGATATATGACTATTTTCTTTCATGGCTTGCAAATTTTATATTTTCCGGTATCATCTTGTTTTTCTTCGTCTTCCATCGTAGACATCACGTTAAACCTCCCATTACATTCGCCTTTGGTATGTCCATGATATCGACATCGAACAATATACTTCCGTTATCATGTTAGAATGAGACTTTTGTTCCTCTTATGCCAACAGTATATAGATATATGTATCCTTTTCCACCCCTTATTAAATACACGGTTCATACAACTTCGTGAGTTTTTGTTTCTGTATTGAAATCAAGTCTGTATACGTTTGTATAGAGATGTATTTGATGTGTTCAGTATCGTATAATTTCACCAGCAACTCGGTTCCTTGCGAGGTTAGGACTGTCGAATAATGCTGGTAGCTTCACATTGTACATTTATGTCGTTTGAGAGGTTTGTATAGGTAGATGGATATTTTGTCTAAAATAATCGATGAATACAATCATACGAAACATCGATCCATTCAGGTTAAAACCCGTATTCTTACGTGTTTAAGTAAGGTGGGTAATCCCAACGCATATTTAATTGAAGATGTAAACGAGAAACCGATTGTGGGGTGTTCCTATAAACAGGAATTGCAGAAATTCAAATATGAGAACGTATACTCCCTCGAAGGAGTTTTACATAGAAAATGAGATCGAATCAGTGGGATTTTATAACTTCCACAGCAGTTGGATAAACATTCTTACGCTGTTTTGCTATACTTACTTATTAGTAAGATTGCATTATTCTAATACTGCATACTTATCATAAATATTGTTCTACCCTTTAAATAAAATTCGTAAAGTTTATGATGATATCTTTTATTCAACATAATATGTATAAAATTATTTTACTCTGTTATTATATTTCACTCGCTGCACAGTTTCTTGGAAAGCGTCGGTCCATCGATATTACCTTCACGTCGGATAATACTGTTGGAATATCCTATATTTATGCAATTTTTCATGTTGTAGGTTGTATTACATCATGGGGTGCCTGCTCTATCATTATTTTTACATTATTGTTCCGGGTGATTTTTATGACGAACATATCCTCTTCAAGTTTAAGAGAATTGCTGTTCAGATGCGCATGGAAACAAAGGTGCTCATTGTGTAATGTAGCCGTCGGTAAGGTTTGGTCGCGGCATCGAAAATCCTGTTGCGACATGCTATTCGCCGGATGGTTCGTTTTACTTGGTGGCTGCTTCTCTTCTGAAACATCTCGTTTCTTGGTTATGGAATCGATATTATGCGTTTTCTTATGTCGAGATAGACTATCCGATCTCGTAAAGATTTCCTCACATATGGTGCATGTGTAAGATTTATTATTTAACCAGGGATGTCTGTTCAATCCATCTTTTCTTGCAAACGTTTTGTGGCATATCTCACACTCCATCTTAAACTATAATATTGCAGTCTATTAGGGAAAGTATGCGGTAAAATTTAAATAATTTACCTAAAATATGCCTGTCCAACCACGACGAATACTAAGTGATAATAAAACGCTAAACCAGTAGGAAATCAACGCCTAACTATAAACACTAAAACAATATACTGGAGGTAAAGATGTTGAAGTTCACGACCTAGCTGTTAGAAAGCTGTCGGTAAATTGTGAAGAGCACGGAAATGAACTCGCTTTTATATGATTTATCGATATTCAATCAGAATGCGATATTTCATATGATGCTCAATGATGATCAATCAAACTTTCTAAGTGTTTTTCTACATGTATCTTAATATATTAATAAATAATGGACTGGGTTTCATTAAATTTGATTTTATATTAACTTACACATTTAACACAGAACTGTCGTTGAATCCTGTTTGTGCCGTTACATGCTCGTATCAATAGACAAAGGAGCCCTGTATTACATAATTTTATTAAACGCCGACTGTATAGGATCGTTATAGAAAATCCACATATCTTACTGAATGATCTATCCGTCTACGACCTGCCGAGCCTGATATGTTTGACCTTGTTGATTTACAATCGATTATTGTTGGTATAAGCGTTCCAGTTAAACATAAGCCTATCTGATTGATACGTTTTAATAATTTACTAACTAATTGACTTACGTTCCATTTCCTTATGATATCGTATTACAGTATAATATCTAAACCTATTTGTGATGTCTAATGATGTAGCGTATGTGATTAGTGGTCGGTCAATCGTATGAAGCTCGGGTCATCTCCCGATTCCTCAGTTTGGTGTATTTTACATTCAAACGTATAAACCGATTCTTCACGTTACTGATGAGCGATCGAAAGTATACAGTCTTCAGCAGGACCAACTTGCCCATGCGCAGTGACGTCATCACTTACTGTGTGACGTTAAACACCTTAATCAGTGTTAAGGAAGTTGTTGGGGAACTACCTTCCTATATATAGCATAACATTCATCCTGTTCATATTAAAATATAACGTTGAAACCTGTTTGTGATGTCTAATGATGTATCGTACTGCGATTGGTGGTCGATCTACGGTACGAAATTCGGGCCATCTCCCGATTCCTCAGTTTGGTGTAGTTTACATTTAAACATATAAACCGGTTCTTCACCTTACTAATGACCGATCAATAGTATGTAGTGTTCACCAGGGCTAACTTGCGCATGTCGAGTAACTTTATTACTTACTGTCTGACATTAAACACCTTGATCAATGTTAAGGATGTTGTTGGTGAACTACCTTCCTATACATATCGGGGAATTTTGAATTTGGAGTTGGTAACCAATCAGAGCGTGGTATTGTATAGGATGCGACCAATCAGAACGCTGCATTTTATATGATATCATGAACGAGAATGCTCTTCCCATCTAACATTCACCCTGTTTACGCCATTATGGTATTACGTAATATCTTATTAGGGATCTATACATAATTATCTGTTTTATCAACATTTTCTGACTAAGAGCGAAATTCTAACATATTCTTTGCATCCAAGATTATCGTCTAAACCTGTTTGTGATGTAATAGTATTGCGTAATATTACGTGATATATAGCAACATATCCGCAACAATCGGCACGTTGGTAATAGCGGCTCTCATGCGGTCACCTTACTCAAACAATATCGGTCGCGGTCAGTACTTGGATGGTATACCGTATGTGTATTTAAAAATGCAACAGTTATAGCACGTTGATTACAGCCGTTCTCGTTCTTTCACCGACGTCAAACAGGACGAGCGCGGTCAGTACTTCGATGGTGAACCGTCGAAACGTATTTGTGACGTCATGATACTACGTAATCTTACGTAACTTCCCGGCCAACGTCTCCTGATCCTCCATCTTCTGGTGAAATGCCCAATTCCCTAATTAGACCTGTTACCACCTACAGCTCCCTGTACTCCGAGCAGCAGCGACACTACATACAACCACCTGTACTACCGGTACTACATAGGCGCCCTACCGGACAGCGACACCTCCCGGTCACAAGCGGCACTATATACAGCCACCTGTATTACCGGCATCTACCGAACAGCGACACCTCCCGGTCAAAAGCGGCACTACATACAGTCACCTGTATTACCGGCACCCCTAGGTATCTACCTTACCGACCAGAGGGGCGGGAGTTTTGAATTTTCCGGGGAGGGGTTGTTGCCCATTTTTAATCCTCCAACCGGGGTTGTGGCCCCATTTTCATACACGCGCGGTCGGGGTTGTGACTACCTTCCAGTATACACGCTCGGGGTTGTGGCTGAGCGGCTGAGCGGCGGAGCGGCGGGTCCAGAACCCGCCTTCTCTCTCTACTCATATATAAATGTGTAAAAATTTTACCGAGTTTAGGACATGTTGACAATTGGTTAAACGTAGAATTGTATAGCTTGGTGGTTCCTCGAGTAGTACGTGTGATGAACAATTTTTTATTTTTAATTTTGTTTCAATTACATGCAAATTACATTAAAATTTTTACACATTTCAATCTGTTCAATACATTGCGTTACAATGTGATCTTGACATTGTTCTGTTCAGTTGCTGACAAGCTGTTTTCTCAGCTCTCATGGAAAACTCTCCGATGAAGAATTAAATTAATTTGAGAGCTTAGACTGACCAAAAGAGAGTCTTTTATTTCAACTCATCCGTGACTGCAATTCCCATTAAATTTTCCATCTTAAATGAAGTCCTAACGTGTACAGCCAGTACTTCTGCTGAATAGAAGATATAGTTAATGAGAATAAATATATTGATGAATATAATTGAATCAGCGAATTATCTCAAAATTATTTTTTTGGTCTTTCACTGTTTTTTCACTCACCCATTTCATTGTCCATGTAGTAGTTATACCTAATAATAATGAAATATGTCTTTAGGGTAAAAATATGGTTCGATTCACTGCATTTTGGAATCCAAAATGACGCACAATTGAAGATCATGCATCAACCATTTCGATATCTCCATATATGATTCGAGCAAGAAGCTCTATCGTATTGCAGTACCTGAACCTGTTCAAGAAGAAAAGAAGGGTTTGGATCCAGAGAGGCAAGCTTTCACTTATTATTATCAACAGCTACATATACTTTCCCCGATACCCCTATTTTGTACATTTCGATCAATAAAATTGTTGAATCCGATAGAATTACTACCTATGAGTAATACTACTCTACTACTACTCTATAATTTTTTGATTTTCAATTTTAAGAACTGTTACCACAAAGCACTGGGGACTGCTGCTTTCATCCATGATATCAACGGCCTGTCTGATAGTTTTAATGGAAGTGCCCGAGTGCCACCAAACCGGAAGCCACTCTGCTGTTGCATCACCTGAACTTACAAACATAGGCACTTTCGGAACACAGCCATTTCCAAAGTGGGGATGTGGAATTATGTCTGCAGCAAAAGGCAGACCAGTTGGAAGCTACCATCACAAATTGGCTGGATGCGCTCCATTAAAGCTATTACTTTAATATGGGAAAACATGAGGAGTCGCGGAATAACTAGTATCCGACCTCCAAATTTTAACGCCTGAAAATTTATTTCGTGCAAATCATCTCGGTTGTGGCTGCATTCTCCAACAATTTCACAATTTGTTATTTCTTTAAAAACTCAAGTCATTAATGGTATCTAAGATTACGAGAAACCAATTGTGAGCAAGATGATGAAAGTCTTTCAATTAATTTACAAACTCTTTTCAACGAGGCTGACGTGACTGGGAGAAGGAATCTGGTAAATAACGATAAAAACCGTAATACATGCGACAATGACATAAGTTATCATATTGTCGAGGAAATACATGAAGCTCTTTCTTCTGGCAATATAAAAATTTTATCAGTGGCTTACGTTAGCTGTTTTATTGCCAAACGGATTCTCGCTAATATTAATTATCATACATGTTTAAGTGCTTTAACTTCTGATTGTTCACTATTACGCAATCAAATTCTTTCTTTAAGGGAGTTCTCTGAGTAGCAGAATAAATTAACATATCCTTCAAAGAAATAAGTTATGTCTGTTGGTCATGGATATATGTTGTTAGAACACAAATTAAAAAAATTGCAAGTAGCAAATATTTAGAAGAAAGCTATATTGTTTGAGGGTTTAACTATTTTATTCCTATATGTATTATATCTTTAATTTAATCTTTTAACGTAAAACGCTACTGTAAATATTTTGTTTTCTTTTGTATTGTTTCTAGCGTTATTTGATTCCTCTACTTACTAGATATTTCTTTTAATATTCACCCATTATTTAATGTATGATTCAACTGTATTTAATTTCTTCTTCTTCTTCTTTTCCTTTATAATATGTGTCTACCCCTCCTGGTGCTTTACAGAGGTCGACGAAAAAAATACGCGGATACTCTATGAAGATGACAATTTATAGATTAAATAATAGGCGCCAGCCGAACTTCAAATACAGTAAAAAAAAGGGAGTGATGTAATTTTGCTCCGGCTGCTCAAAAAATAGAAGGGAACAATGACTCGCATCTTGCCTCTAGTAGCTAATTACTCATCTCAGGACGATTCAGGTTCCTTGAAACAAAATTTAAACAAAGCACCTCTCTGACGCGATTGAGAACAACGAGCAAACTACTTACTTAAATTTTAATTTAATATTAATGGAATCCTGGATTGTTTTTAGTGCCGATAAAAGAAATACTTATTTACAGAAACAATTTCAAGATACTCAATAATTACGAAAATTTAATTTACAGGAAATGACAAACAAAAACAAAAGAAGCACAATTCTAAATCCTACCCATACAACGGATTTAAATTTACTAAACAATTAAAAACATTTAATCTACATGAAATGACAAAGAGACAAAAACACAATAATAAATTCTACCCATATAACAGGTTATAATTTCAACTTCGGGCCCGTTTGTGACTATATTGTGAATACGATCGTATTTACTATTAGTACTACTTCTCTTGATTTGGTGTGGTTTGCGAAACTCTCGCTAACGCACTGTCTGCGTCTGGACTTCTTCGGCCCTTCTTTTGCGACCCACACTTTTGCGACCCAGTCACAACTCTTCAGGACGCGACACCCGGACTTCCCGGCGTTTTTAAAGAAGAACTTTTTGTTCGACCACGGCGATTGTTACTGGCCCTTGTCGCACACCGACTTTTGTTTTTACTCTTTTACGGCGCACTTTCGCCCGTCGATCTCTTTTCCCTCGTCTACCACCTTCAGGTTTCGTGGTTCGCCTACGACCCCTGACTCTCGTCGCCCTGTTTTTCCTGGCTTTCTCATATTTGTTTGTTTATATTAGTGTCCGTATCTGGATAGACACATCCCCCATCGTCTCTCCGCTCGGCTCGCAGCGCATTCCTCCAAGATTCTTATCGCGTGCCCGACCGCGCACAATAACAAACACACACCCTCACCTTAGCACTCACGTTTTGCGTTTCCTTTTTCGTTCACATACATTAATACTACTAATACTACTAATATACTTATACTAGGATTACACAAATACATAAACTAGACCGAGTAATTAGCGATAAGCACATTTAATATTAATTTAAAATTCTCACCAATAATTTTAAATTTCGCGGCCAGCTGATATCTAGCGCCCACTATGACACCCTCAAATCTTGCGATGTGAAATATATATCTATCTAACTCATCGGATAACTTTTTAGGATTGTGTCGGGTATCCGTAGGTAATCTGTGGCCCTGCCCATGATAGAAACACATTGTACAGCACAACAGACGGGTGATGGCGAGAAGGTAGGGTGCGCAATTGACCAAATCGCAATAGGCCTTCCCATGTCCCATTATGCGAATTACTTTTTTCTCTCTCTTTCAAATCCGTACAAGCAATTATATTTTTGGAAGGCGGAACCTTATCTGCGCGACCGCTCGCCATCACCCGTCTGTCGGACTGTATTTCTATCATGGTCCTGACTGGCCGAGCACGTGGCAGGAAGTGTGAAACTCGAAACGATTGAGGATCGGACAAAGTGACGCTCTGCAAGGTGACACTTTACGACGTTCGAGTGTACATGGGTTTAATAGATACTGGTGCGGACGCTTCCTTAATGTCGGATAAATTCGTAGAGAGATTTGAAACAAACTTAGACCCTTATGAAACATCTCTGAAAGGAATATCGCATGGCACTATTTTAACAAACGGTAAATTCGAGGCAGAAGTAGAAATTACAGGTCAACATACGAGATTAGTTGTTGTAGTTATACCCGCTGTTTATCTAGATTACGATATCATTGGCTGCAATTTACTTGCGGATGAACGTCTTACGACTGTTACCGACTGCGTCGCGCCGGTACGCGTGTAATTTAGTGACAACTTCCCGGTGTTCTGCGTGCTTTAGAAAAAATCTTAGTGAGTTACATCTGGAAGAATACGCATCTGAAATTTTCAATCTATTGAAGGGTATTCAGGCATAATTGCGAATAATACTAATATTTCTACGATAAATAATACTTTCATGGAACTGTCGTTTTTCGGTGCCCATATCGTTTTGCACATAGTAAACGGGCGGTGGTCTGTACCATTATCAAAGAATTCCTTGCAAAAGATATAATTCGTACGTCGTTTTTGCTAGCCCAATTCTATTGGTTAGAAACAAGATGGTTCATGTGCACTGATTTTCGGGAATTGAACGCACATACTGTAAAAGACAAGTTTTCCCTGCTTCGCATTGATAACCAAATTGACCGATTGGGTTGCGAAAAATTCTTTGCTAGTCTCGATATGACGTCAGGGTTTCATCAGAATCCGATTCACCTAAACTCCGTCCACAAAATAGGTTCTGTGACTCCAGATGATCATGACAAATATGTTAAAATGCCTTTTGGATTAATTAATCGTGTTTCAACGGTGCATAAATTCTACTTTAAGGAAGTACTGGCTGTACAACGTTAGGACAGAAGTAAAAAAGATGGTGAAACTTCTGGGGATCGCAGCCAAGGGTGAGTTCAAATAAAATGCCCTCTTTTTAACCCATTAAGGCCTAGCGTTGCGTTTTCGCAACGTACACTTTAACCTCCTCTCAAACTTCTTCAGATTAGTTTATAAACAAACAAGATACAAGGAAATAAACTCTAATATCATATCTAATAGGCGTATTTCAAGATTTGAATAATACATTGGTTTCTCTCATAAAAAAATTATAATAATTTTCTAATTTTTCTTAATTTTCGGGTGTTTTTACAAAAAATTAGAAAATGTAGTAATATATGATATATCAATCGGTAACTTTTGGCAGAGGTAGCTAACATTTGCATATTGTAATACCTACTGTATAATCCAACTTTTCTATCCATTTACTAGACTTGTTGTTACTGACAATATGTATGATGTGAAAACGCAACGCAATTTGGAAAACTTTATAAATGTGTTAAATTATTATATCGTTAAGGTCCAGCGTTGCGTTTTCGCAACGTGGGGTATCTGGGCACCCGCTGATCCTACTTATCTGAAATTCTTTCCCTTCATGAACAGGCAAAAAATATAATAATTTCAAAAGTTTATCATCCTAGCTTAACGAGAACACAGCTCAGGTCTTAATGGGTTAAACTCTAAGCTTTCGAATTATATTTAATTCATCGTATGTGACTCTCTAAAGATGAATTAAATATAATTCGAAAGCTTAGAGTTTAAAAAGAGAGCGTTTTATTTGAACTCACCCTTGGCTGCGATCCCCAGAAGTTTCACCATCCTTTTTACTTTTGTTATAAATTCTACTTTGGACGAATTGAAGGACACTAGCGGTCGTCTACCTGGAGACTATCACGCAAAGATTACAACATATCGAACATATTTTTCAAGCCCTTCGAGCAAGTGGATTTTCATTAAATATTTCTAAATGGTCGTTTCTTCAAACCAAGACTGGCTATTTAGGACTGGAGATATCTTCTGATGGTATGGCCCTGGTAAACAGGGCCAATACCATCACTCACTAAAATCTCTCCACCATCGGACGTAAAACAAGTTTCGCAAATTTATCCCTGCTTTAGCTACTAAAGCTGCTTGGATAACTAATCTGACAAAAAGAGTTGTTACCAAATTGCTAATTCCAGTTTTGGAATCGGCTGGCGTTGTCTCGAAAAGGGAAGCCGGAATAGGAAAGCAACAAAATAAAAAAGATAAACACTTGTCTCTTGGCGTTTTATCCAAAATTCCTCCGTTCGGATACGTCTCCAAAAAAGCTCGTGCTCCACTTGCGGGAGGCCGTTTGCTCGCGGTGCTGTGGGTGCAGGTTCAATCAAATTTAATAATAATATAAAAGATTTATCTCCCTTCGGAGCATTCGGTAAGCAGGAATCCTGGTTGACCGGTAAGGGGAGGTATCAGATCCGAGAGGTTCTTCAAATAACCCCAAAGAGACAACAAGATTTGAGGCGAGACCACGTATATTAATAATCAGATAAAGTGAAAGGTTGAAATTTTACAGGATTTAAAATTTTTTTTTAAAAGTGATATTAAATTTGCTAAAATTTATAGAAATGAACACTATTAGCGTTTAAACGCCGAGAATGTCGCATCGCGATCCCAACAGAAAAGAAAAAAACAAATATGATCGAGCTACCTACGCCGGACGAATGGTACCACGCGACCGAACGCGAAATAGTTCTACAAAGGTAAATCTCAATTTTAAAAAAAATTAGTGAGGCGCGAACAGACTTCGGGTCTTTACAAAAAAAGGAAAATCTTACTATTTTAAACTAGGCAAGAACTATAAAAAAACCATAGAACTAATAATAAAAAAAAAAACAAGTTCGTACTGACTTGAAATACGCCCAATTGATTCACGTGTAATTTTTCCAAAACTCTCTATGCTCCGGGTTTGCTTCTGCGTCTGGCCCTCGATTCTAATATGGTGTCTCCACGTGTTTCCGGTGGGGAAAATGTGTGCCGTTGTGAGGAGGTAACCACTAAAAAAGGAATGCACCAGAAATCTACCTCTCAGCGAGAAATCCAATAAAACTCTTAATGGTTGCTTTTCAAAGCAAAAATCCAATGACCACCCACACAAAGACCCAAATCTCAAAGATTAAAGTGCCAGTAGACGAACTACATCCGCGCATGTGACGGCTTGATCCAACTCCCACGGGATCCTTCGGCAAATGGGCCGGCAAACGAGGAAAATTAAGGGATTAAAAGAGAACAAAAGTGAAATGGGATAAGGGAACTAATTCAAAGGATAGAAGGGATAGGATACGGATAATAAATAAGGAAGCTTAATTGCCAGTCACTATGCTCAAACGCACCTAATCTACCCGACTCCAAACGAAGAGAAAAAGTAGGGTACCCACCCCTAAAACAATAAAAAAACGCGAACTGTATCAGCTGTGGCCAAACAAAACGAAATAGAGACAAGGTTTATAGTCCAGGGTGGCCCACACCCAGACTGAAAAGCTGAAGGCTAAGTCAAAAAAAAATAAACAACAATGAATATCATATCCTACATCCGCAACAAAAAGAAACGCGGGTCAAAACGGATAATGCCGGATTCAAAACCTTGAAGGACCCAAAGTGAAGCAGAGCAGTCTTTTTTGGACTGCCACACGACCTTCTAATAACGTCAAAATAGGTATGAATATCGAAGTCAAAATCGAGAACGATAAACGAAAGTCAACATCAGAAACGATAGCCAAAAGGCAAATTTGCCATACGATAGCAAAGAGTCAACATCGGTATACGATAACGGAAGTTCAAAACCTGTGAAGCTAACGGAAAATCAAAATCGCCAAACAATAGCGTAAACTCAATTCCTCAAAACAATAGCGAAAAGTACAAAAAAATAATCGATAGAATACGAAATGTCGAAATCGAAAATTCAACAACAAGAGAAGTAAAGAGTCCTTCCGTTACAAGAGTTTAGGGACGCAAAAGTCTTGGTGAACAACACGGAGGATGGTAGGCGTTCACTGCAGATGTTCTGGTGTATTCTCGCCTCTACCAGGTGGGCAAAAGTCGAAAATCAATGCAAGCAAAACTAACCGAGATCCACATGTGGCAGTAGGATCGAGATTCGGTTCTCTGCGTTCTAGTGGAGAAACAGAAACAACGAAGACAAAATAAACTAGACTCCAATCCAACTAGACAACCAAAGGGTTTGATGTTCTGCAAAGTAATGATCTGCTTAGGGGCCTTCTACGCCACGCCGGTTATACGGAGGGATAATTCTATAACGGCCCCACCCTCAGGCCGTTAAAATAGCCAAAGTTCACTGATCCTCGGATGGCTGCGATTTCAGATGAGTAATATGCCAAGTTCCTGGCAATACAGCACCCGATAGATCCTTAAGTTCATAACAACTTCGACCAATACGTTTGTGAATCTTAAAGGGTCCTACAAATTTATCTGCCAATTTAGCCGAAAAATTCTTAGTAGCGTCCGAAACAACAAAATTCTTCCTCCAGACCAACTGGTCAGGCAATAAATCTTCTGTGCGCCTATGAAGATCATAACGACCTTTAGCTTTCTCATAAGAACGTTGCAAGCGTGCTTGAGTATCCTTATACAGTCGCATGAGGGCTTCCGATCGGTGCACAAAAGTGTCTTTATCCACCGATTTTACCGGAATCGACTTGTCTGCATCAAAGTTTAATCCATGTTCCTTGCCTGAAAGAATCATTTCTCGGCCAAAGTTTATGAAGTATGGGGTAAGACCCGTGACTTCGTGTTTCGCCCTTCGAACAGCACAACCCAACTTAGGCAAGATACAATCCCAAAGTTTTTGGTTATTAGATACATACGCGATAAGCATGATTTTCAGTACCCGATTCGCGCGTTCGGTAGGATTGGCTTGAGGCCAATAATATGACGTATACGATTCGCGAACTGAATAAGTCTCCAACAATTTACGATATTCTTTGGACCTAAATTGTACTCCATTATCGGTAATAAGCACTTCGGGAACACCATACTGAAGAAAAACATTATTTTCGAGGTGTTTAACAATAGAAACCGCCGTAGCCTTTCGTAACGGAAAGAATAAAGAGAATTTACTAAAACAGTCAGTGACCACCAGTATAAACTGATTTCCATGCGACGTTCTCGGCAGGGGACCGACAACATCGGCACTCAAAACTTGCCAAGGTTTATCCACCAAGAAATGACCACCCATCTTACCCACTGGAGCCTTCTGTAAAGGTTTGGATCGCATACAGGTCCTACAATTCCTCAAATACTTTGCCACATCCGCCTTAATACCTGGCCAATAATATTTCTCCATCACACGACCCGTAGTTTTGTAGATACCTAGATGACCAGAAAGAGATTCGTCGTGAGCTTGTCGAATAATGTCTTTACGCTCCTCCCTAGGAACAACACGTTTCCATTCCGAAATATGTTCCGATAATTCGGGATACGAATCATGAATATGCTTATGAAGCTCTCCGTTAATTAAGCAAAAATCGCGATATTTCTTAGGTGATTTTCTAAGCTTCTCTATCATTCGGAGGTACCATTTGTCAGTAATCGGAACTGAAAGATGCAAGGAATCCAGAACTGGTACGGAACGCGACAATGCATCTGGGACTACGTGTTCGTTACCTTTACGATGTACTATAGTGAAGTTATATTGCTGTAGACGAACAGCCCAACGAGCTAATCTGCCTGAAGGGTTTTGCAAATTATTTAGCCAAAGAAGTGAGTAATGATCTGTCACTACCATAAGATGAGTACCTTCACCATACGGACGAAATTAAAGACACTCGCGCTCTGTTGTACTGAAATTCCGCTCTTGGTGTGTTAACGAACGACTAATGTACGCGATAGCCTTTTCTCCGTCGTCAAAGTCCTGCGTTAAAACCGCACCAATGCCAAAACTCGAAGCGTCGGTCTGAATACTAAATTCTTTCTCAAAATCAGGCATCCCCTACACCGGAGCAGTACCAAAACGTTCTTTTAATTCTGCCCAAGCGCTATTGCATTCATCGGACCAAACAAACCGTTTATTCTTTCTCAAAAGATCAGTTAGCGGAGCAATTAATGAACTATGGTTCTTAATAAAGCGTCGATACCAACTACAAACTCTCAACATACGTCTGACTTCAGTAACGTTCTTAGGGGAGGAATATTCAGTATTGCCTGCATCTTATCAGGATCGACATGTAGACCAGTACGATTAACTACGAAGCCTAAGTATTTCAATTCACTAAGATCCGCATCTCACACTCTGGAGCTGATACGCTAAGTGCCTTTAGCTCCATTAGCATGGTGATGGTTATTTAGAGGTGGTTGAAAAGCGCGACGCACGGGGCGTGGGAGTCAGTTCTTAACGCCTATTGGCGATTGTCTCGGGGCAGGTCCGGGACGCCCTCGAGCACCTCCTGGATGCGTCGAATCCTCACCAGAGGCGGCGGGCGGTCAGGGTTCAACCTCGCCAGCTCCTCCACAATCGGATGATCTGACTCCCCGGCGCGCCGCAGGGTTGACGCCGCCAAGGTCCGCAGGTGGTCCGGAAGAGGTGGTATATCCAGGTCCTTCTGCAAGCGTTCGTTCCTCATGAACCATGGGGCATCAGCCATCATCCGGAGAGTTCGATTCTGAAGGGCTGCTAAAGAGGTGAGATGGGTCTTAGTGGTAGTGCACCATGCGCGTGCCGCATATGTCAGTATCGGGCGCAGAACCGAGCAGTAGAGAAGTCGCTTCGCACGAAGGGGAAGCTTGCTGCCGCGACAGAAAAGGGGATAGAGGGAGTCCATGGCGTTCAAAAATTTTGTTGCCACCGCTCGAATATGGGGCCGCCACGTTAGTTTGCTATCCAAGACGACCCCGAGATATTTAACTGACGGGCTCCAAGGGAGTCTGGCCTCACCCACGGAGATGTAATCGTGGGGAGGGCGGGTGCGTTTGGTAAATCGCACCGCCTTACACTTATCCTCGTTAATGAGCATTCTCCACTTGGAAGCCCAGTCCACCAGTTGGTCGGTGGCACTCTGGAGACGGTGACAAACAAGGCTCTCGGCGGGCGACACGATGTAAAAGGCCGTGTCGTCGGCGTAAACTATCAGCTCCATCTCCGGCACTCGTGGATCTATTCAACCTCTTCACGCACGACATCGTGAAGAGGTTGAACAGATCGGGAGCCAGCAGTGAGCCCTGCGGGACTCACGCCGTGATGGGAAAAGATGTTGACTTCACGGCTCCACCCACCTTCACCTGGAATGTACGATTCGACAGGTAGGACGCAACCAGACGGATCAATGTCCCCTCCGAATCCAAGGCGGGTCATCTTCAGGATAAGGCCTTCGTGCCAGACCCTGTCAAAGGCATTCCCGAGGTCGAAGAATACCGCCCCGGCCACCTCTCTCCTGGCTAAACCCTCCCGAACGGACTCCGTAAGTCTGAGGAGCTGATAGTCGGTACTCAGACCAGCTCTAAATCGGAATTGTTCTTTCAGGAGGGGGTCGATCTCTTGGAGAGAGGCAAGAGAGAGAGGATGACTCGTTCAACCAGTTTGGCGACGTTCGAAATGAGGCTAATGGGGCGGTGATTCTGCGGGAGCGCCGGGTCCTTTCCTGGTTTAGGGAAGAAGATGACGTCCGCCTTCTTCCAGATGGTCGGGAAGTATTCTTGGCGAGTATGGGGTTCGTAATTGTAAGGAGGACATCCAGAGCACAGTCCGGCAGTCGCTTGATGGCCGCGTTGCTGATCTTGTCCGGGCCTGGGGCTTTCTTCACGTCTAGCTGACGGATATACGATATCAGTTCCGACTTACTTGCCAGCTCTAGAGGGGAGCCGGCATCCAGGAGAGGTAGGGCTATCATGTTGGCGTCTACCTCGTCCTCCGTGTCGTCGTCCCCAGGCGTCGCGGTGTCTGCGTCATAGATGTCCGCCAGATGCCGAGCAAAGACTGAAGCTTTGTCGGCGTCCGAATACGCCATACCCGTTGGACCCTGGAGTGGTAGGTTGCATCCGTCGCTCTTCCCCTTCAGTGTCCTTGTAAGTTTCCAAAGGGAACCGTCCTCTGTGGTAAGGGTGGAAACAAAATCCTCCCACCGGCGGTCCCTGTCCTCGGCCAGCGCCCGACGAAGGCGGCACTTCAGGGCGTTCGCCTGAGCAAAGTCGCCCGGGTATAATGTTCGTTGGGCCCTCTTCACGGCCCTCCGCTTTTCGCGTAGAAGCGCGAGAACATCAGGCGGCACGCGGTACGTCCAAGTTTACCGAGTGTTCCATGTGGTCGACTCGGCTATGGCTGTAGAGATGTTGTCGGTCAGGGCGACAGCGGAAGCCTCAATTTGTTGTTCATCCGACAGATCTGCCGTGGCCGAAGGGACCACGCGACCGAGCTTAGCGGCGAAAAGCCCCCAGTCGACCCGACCCCGAAGCGGGCGGGGAAGCCCCAGAACACTACCCCCACGAGGTAAAGCAGGGGATTGTGATCCGAGGAGAGGTCATGGAGGTTCTGGACATCGACGTTCAGCGGAAGGTTCCTGCTCAACGCGAAGTCCAGGATATCCGCTCTGGCGCCGTCGCGAAAAACGTTGGCTGGGTCTGGGAGTGGACGGCGACCGTCGCACTCCGAATATATGCAAGAAGGCTTGTTCCGAAGGCGTTGGTCGCCCTTGACCCCCAGAAAGGATGTTTCGCATTAAGGTCGCCGGCAACCAGGGTTGGAAGGTCGGAATCAAAGACCTCCTCATAATCTCGGACCACAAAAGCCCTGCTCGGGCGAGGGGGCGTAAACGGAAAAGATCCTCAGCGGGTCGATGCCCCGCGTCGAGATCTGAATCACCGCCGCCCCGAGGGAGGCCAAACGGGGGTGCCAATCCGCGAATGCCGGATGGTATGACGCACCAGCACCGCGGCGCCGCCCCCGGCCGGTCAGTCTGTCGGAACGGTGGGTGGCGTAGTTAGGGATGAGGAACCTGTCACCAGGCCTCAGCCACGTCTCACCCACCAGCAGAACGTCGACGTTTTGCCCTGCTAAAAAGGCCTGCACCTCTAGTTTCTTGTCACCCAGTCCGTGTGCGTTCCAGGCAACAACCCTCAGTCAGGCGGAGGAGATAGATGGAAGGTCCGTGCTCACCTTGGTTGTTTAAGGGAATCGCGTGGAGGGAGCAACGTCCGAAGAAGACGAGCTGTGTGGTTCATTTGCGCGAAGATCTCTTGCAAGGAGTATAAGACCGACACCAGATCTGGACCGGTGGTCTTCTGCTCCACGTCGATTACCCTCTCAGCCCCCTGTGGGGCACCGTTCCTCCTCCGACCTGAAGCCGGCGTCTTCGGAGCAGCAGGAGGTAAAGGCTGCTTCCTAGATGGTCCAGGCGCCACGGCTTCTGAGTATCGCTTGCCCGGAACAACCACGCCGCCGCGGCCGCCGGCCGCTGAAGGTGCCCCGGCCGGCTGTTGGACCGGCCGCGTCCTGACGCTGGGGCAGCACACGCATCCGCGATAGCTGGCGGGGTGTGCTCCTGTGCAATTAGCACACGTCGGTGGCTCGCTCATCGGCCTCCTGCACTCACGAGCATAGTGCTCTTCCCCGCAGGCCACGCACCTGATCGGCGCAGTGCACCTAGACTGTGCGTGGTCGAACTTCTGGCATGTAAAGCATTGGCTTAGACCGGGCCGTGAGCGCAGAGGCTCAACCGAAATATCAAGGCCGACCACCTCCTTGATCTCAAAGATAGACTTCTGGTACTTGGTGAGTTTCACCAGCACCGGGGGCATCTCGGCTTCCCCGCGGAACCTATTCATCCGGATGACCGTTTCCGGCGAAAATCCCTTCTCCACTAGGGATTCACGGACATCAGCTATTGGGACACCCGTAGGAACGCCCCTGACGACTACATGGAGAAGCTTCTCACATGGGAGCTGGTAAGTATGGAACGGGTGTCCCACGTTAACCAAGAGCTTGGTGATGCGGCGAAAGTCCTCTACAGTAGCGGGAAAGAATCTAACACCATCATTGGTGCTGGTCGCCCTCAGGAAATTGAATCCCGCGCGCTTGATGACGGCGCTCACTGGTACCCACTTGGCGGCATCCCGCAGGACAATCGGCGGAATTTTGTCCTTGCCAGCCGTGCCAGGGGGAACGGGCGTGGAACTAGAAGTCAGAGTACCCCCTGGGCGGGGAGCAAAGCTCGGAAAAAACATCGGGCCCCTATTAGGAGGGGCGGCGTTCGAAGGGCCCGGTCGAGATGCCGGGGAACGGCGAGCGGTAGGGGCCGAAGCGGCCACGACGTCTATGGAGTCCAACCCCGAATTAAGGGGTCTCTTTGAGACGGCCCCAACGGTTCCAGAACCAGAGGAGCGGCTCCTCCTCTTAATGGTGTCTAAGCCCTCAGCATGTACCAAGGCCGTGGTAACGACCTCGGTTGAGGGGCGCTTGGATGCCCCCTGAGAGGGGGCAGAAGGCGTTGCCGAAACTACGGAGGAGTTCGACATCGGGGAGAGCGAACGGCACCCGGGGCCCCCGGCGGCCGCGTCCCCACTAATGATCGGGAGACCGCGGTCTGCGTCCATGTCTTCGCGAAGGTCGCGTTTGACGCGCTCGGCTTCGTAGCGTCTATGGACCAATAGTTGCAGCCCTTCGATTAGTTTGAGGATTTTATCCGTCAACAAATGGTCGAGTCGGAGTACCTCGGGGCTCTCAGGAGCCGGTATAGACGTTAAATCCGGGTCCGGAGCGCCAGGCGAGACCACCGAGGCGCCGCAGCTCTCCCCGGAGACTCAGGTAGTGGAGTGGCCAGAAAACCTCCAGCTCCCTTGGGAAGAGTACGCATCATTGCTTACGCAATACAGAGAGCAGATAAAATCGAAAAATTTAAAATTTCCGGGTGTAAAAGGCCCGAAAATATGTCACAAAGACGGACCGGGAGAGGGGCGCTCGATCCCTATCCCGGTCTAACCACAAACAGACAAAAATATCCGAGTCGACGGCCAACGCGAGTTCCCTTGTTAGAACATAAATAAAAACAGAAATACCGAGCCACCTTACCCGGGCCTCAAGTGGCCGGCGTCAAAGAAGCGGGAACGCTACGTGGCAGGATACGTCAGAGGTGACGTGGCAACAGATGTTGTTGTTGTTATTGTCTCGTTAATTACGCGAAAATCGCGAAGCGCCGCGTAACGAGGACGACCCAAGTTGACCCGTCGAAGATCGACCCCCTATCGGCAAAAGTAGAAGAAGAATCTGCTACGGAGACAATAGAAATCGCTGTGAAACACTAAAACACTTGGAGCACTGCACGAACACGTCCACTCACAGCCGCGTCTGGCACACGACTCATTTTTCTATTTCAATTCATCGCGACAAAACTGAGATTTCTTACGATTGAGAGTCGGAGGAGTACGGCAAAGGATAAGCATCACGTTTAGTTACTCGATTGAGTTTTCGATAGTCTACACAAAATCTATAGGTCCCGTCACGTTTTGGTATCAACAAAATAGGTGATGACCACGGACTATTCGAACGTTCTATTATGCCTTGCTCTATCATCTTATCTAATTCCGAATTAACAATCTTTTTCATAGCTGGAGATATAGGGTAATAACGTTGCTTAATCGGAGCACTATCAGTATCAATGATGTGCTCAACCATCGAAGTACAACCGATTTGATTTGGATTCGAATCAGCAAAAATATGATCGATCAGCTCATTCAACTGCCCAAGCTGTCTATTGTCCAAGAAGTTACCTTCGACCGAACTAACGTTAACCTGTGACTCCCGAGAAAAACACCATTCCCCGCGCCTAAGATCAGGAACAATTCCCATAGCACGCCAAAAATCTGTGCCCAAAATTAAGGTTGATGCAACATCAGGAACTACTAAAATCTCTAGAAGTTTTTCCACTTCTCTAAGTTTGACAATTACTGTTACATAACCCAAACACTCACAAGATCTACCGTCCGCAAGCTTAACCGAAGTAGGCTCACCACGCAATGACACGCCCAAACGTGTAAGTTTTGCCCAACCCAAAGAACCTGCTATGGTATGCGATGCACCCGAGTCTAACAATCCCAAAAATTTTCTACCCAAAATATCTACAATCAAATAGGGACGCTCATCGTCTTGAGCATGTGACAGCACGAAGTCTAAAAGTATTTGTTGTTCAAAAGCGACCAGTTTTGTATAAAGGTTCGAGAACCCCGGATGCGCAGACCGACCATTCAACGCACCCTCGGAGAGTTTAAATTACAACTCGGACAATTCCTAACCGTAATCCCGGGTTTGCTGCACTTTGAACAACGTAGTTTTCGAGGCTGTCGATAACGTACCACAATATGTCTATCTTGACCGCAATTCCAACATTTAATAGCGCGAGGAGGGCTAAAAGAAGTAGCAATGGACAATACTGAAGAAGACACAGCACAGGCTAAATCTGGCTCCAAGGATTGATTACGTCTAGGAGGGGGTAGATAGGCGTCAGCAAAAGCTTTGCGTGTTTCTAGTCGCTTACATTTAGATTTCAAATCCTCCAATGATTTAACGTCTGTCAAACCGAGATGTGTTTGGTAGAACGGAGTCAAATTTCTAAGTATTATCCTTAACCGATTATGTTCAGGAATATCAATCGCTAATCGTGAAAATAGATTCGACATGACCGCAATATACAAACTAATCGACTCGTTCGGACCTTGAGTATGACGCCTAATTTCGTCAAATAATTCTTCGTCATAATTCGGTGACTGAAACTCTTCCCGTAGCGCAACATCAAGTTCGTCCCAACCGGACAAAGTTTCCCGTATCGCCCGATACCAAATTAGTGCTTTACCCGAAAATAAATCTAACGCCGACTTGAATTGCTCTTTGGTGATGTTACGCGCCATCATTAATTCATCTATTCGCTCTAAAAAAGCGTTTAGCGAAAGTGTCTGATTTTCTCCTGAATATTTCACATTCCAATGCATCACTGGAACCGACTTTATCGGGACATTACTAACGATAGGGGAGCTATTACATCTTCGGATTCACTAATGCATTCGTCCTCCGAAGCACCCACGGTAGGAGGAACTAACGCTACTGGAGATCCCTCCATAACCGAAGTATCAGATACCGAACTACGGGAGCTACGCTTGGCTTTGGAAACAACCTTAGAAGAAAGTTCAACCAAAGCTACCAAAAGTCTAGATTGCTCGGCACGCTGCGCATCGGTGGTTGGTTTGCACCAATTTACACGACTCATCGCATTGAATAGTTTCGTAGAAACTTTAAGATATTCAGGTGAGGTCAGGCCTCCGGAAAAATCTGGTACTAACCTTGATACTTCCTGACATTTAGCATCTAAAGCTGTTTCATCCTCCTCAAATTCACACGGATAACTGGGCCAAATAAATTTACCCGCCTTCTCTAATTTCAAAATTTGCCTAAGCGTTTTCCGCATTTCTACAACGGTACTAGTTGAAGAAGCTCCACGAATTTTCAACTTGTAAGCCAGCTCATCCTGGCTAAGACGATTAACGTCCATTTTAAACGCCATTCCCCAAACAAAAAACAATCAATATATCTGTATGTATATATAGTTACCTAGAATACGTCAAGAACCCCAAAAAGAACGATAAAGTCTAGACACGATACCCAACAAAAGTAGAAATATGACTGAGGATGATCGTACACGGTCGAACAGGGGGATTTTAAAATTGACACAACAAAAAAAAACAATTTCAACTAATTTTAAGACTAAGTGAAGTCAAAACCTAGAACACACAATACTTCAAGGCCAATACCTACGGCTAGACGACTACACCTTCCAGCCTTTAGGGCCACAGGCACCCCTTTTCAGCCTTTAGACGCCCCACGTTGGGCGCCAGAAATTGTTGCCAAATTGCTAATTCCAGTTTTGGAATCGGCTGGAGTTGTCTCGAAAAGGGAAGCCGGAATAGGAGAGCAACAAAATAAAAAGATAAACACTTGTCTCTTAGCGTTTTATCCAAAATTCCTCCGTTCAGATGCGTCTCCAAGAAAAGCTCGTGCTCCACCTGCGGGAGGCCATTAGCTCGCGGTGCTGTGGGTGCGGGTTCAATCAAATCTTCTAAACAAAAGAGACGGCGCCACCTGCTCAAGATTTATCTCCCTTCAGAGCGTTCGGTAAGCAGGAATCCTGGTTGACCGGTAAGGGGAGGTATCAGATCCGAGAGGTTCTTCAAATAACTCCAATGAGACAACAAGATTTGAGGCGAGACCACGTATATTAATAATCGGATAAAGTGAAAGGTTGAAATTTTACAGGATTTAATTTTTTAAGTGATATTAAATTTGCTAAAATTTATAGAAATGAACACTATTAGCGTTTAGACGCCGAGAATGTCGCGTCGCGATCCCAACAGAAAAGAAGAAAAACAAATATTATCGAGCTACCTACGCCGGACGAATGGTACCACGCGACCGAACGCGAAATAGTTCTACAAAGGTAAATCTCAATTTTAAGAAAAAATTAGTGAGGCGCGAACAGACTTCGGGTCTTTACAAAAAAAAAGGAAAATCTTACTATTTTAAACTAGGCAAGAACTATAAAAAAATTATCTCGTAATTAGAAATAACATGTGTAACATAAGAAAACTAATGACGAATACAAGATAATCTCGGTACTCATATTCAAATAAACCATAGAACTAATAATAAAAAAACAAGTTCGTACTGATTTGAAATACGCCCAATTGATTTACGTGTAATTTTTCCAAAACTCCCTATGCTCCGGGTTTGCTTCTGCGCCTGGCCCTCGATTCTAATATGGCGTCTCCACGTGTTTCCGGTGGGGAAAATGTGTGCCGTTGTGAGGACGTAACCACAAAAAAAGGAATGCACCAGAAATCTACCTCTCAGCGGGAAATCCAATAAAACTCTTAATGGTATCCAAAAAGAAATATTACGTGTATCCAAGAAAATTACGTGTATCCAGGAAAAAAAAAGTTACGTGTATCCAGAAAAAAAAACTCTAAAATACAAAAGAAACATAAAACTGAATAGGGGAAAGTGCAAATCGAACTTTACTTTACCATGCGTTCAACATGAGTTGCATACAATTACGACGGTCGGACGTAGAGGATAGGTATAGTATCTGCAGCCAATGCGTATACCGAAACGACGAGCTTTCAAACTATTCTACGAACCAAAATTCCAACAAAAGTCGTTTCCAGTCGGTTAACTTACAAGGGGAGGGCGCGACGTTGGGGTCACGGATTTGGACGCTCTTCTGGGATAAGAAAGTACTTCATAGTAATTAACTACAGACCTTCAAACATGGTGCCAATACTCTACCGTTTTTGAAAAAAACCGGTTTGAATAAGGAGTCTTAATTGATATGCCTGGACCGTTGCGTTTGTTCTCAAGAGTGGAGCGTGGCTCGATCGATTGAGCTTTAGCCAAGTAATCGTATGGTTTGGGTTCGATTCCCGCACAGAAGTTTTTTTCAATTTTTGTTTCTCTTGTGCTACATATCGACCGATGTTAATTCTTCGACAATGTTGTTAAAATATCTACACAATCAGTGAATTGTAACGGAAAGTTCAGAGAGTGTGCCAATCGAATAAATATTTTGGTGTGTGATTAGAAAAAAGAGAGGAGAGGTGTCGTGGGAGACTCGGCAAGAGCAAAGCTCTTTACGCATTTGATGCTTATTTGAATGAAAGATAAAATTCTATAATTGAATACACAATCTATAAAGAAAAAGTATTTTATTTCGAAACCGATGGTAAATAAGTTGAAGTTGAATTTGAAGTAAATTCGAATCGGAATAATAAGGGCACCATCTGATGGAGGGATACGCAAATATGGCGCATTTCATAGTTGCTCCTGCGATGAGTATATGTGTGTGAGAGAGAGAAATAACTAGTGAAAAAACAAGATGAAAGCGTCTAGTGACGATTTCAAGCGTCTAACTTTTTCCCAGTTAACGCTCGCCGCAGAATTTCGCTAAAAGAGCTTCGCTCAAAAAAAAAATGGAAGACGCTGTTTTCTCACACGCAGTCGAATCAACTTCCATATTGGTGGAAGGTCCGGTGTCTTCCATTTCTTTTCTCTTGTTTGTTTTCAATCACACACCAAAATATTTATTCGTTTGGCACACTCTCTGAACTTTTTGTTATAATTATATTATTTTATTATAATATAAAAGAAGAAAAAGAATTGACAAAGAAATTCTGTCCGGGAATCGAACTCAAACCACACAATTACTTGGCTAGTGCTCAATCGATCGAGCCACACTACACTCTTCAAAACGAGAGCAATGGTCCAGGTATATCAATTGCGTATGTTATTCAAACCGGTTTTTTTCAAAAACGGTTGAGTGTTGGCGCCATGTTTGAAGGTCTGTAGTCAATTATTATGAAGTACTTTCTTATCCCAGAAGGGCGTCCAAATCCGTGACCCCAACGTCGCGCCCTCCCCTTGTTAGACTTGCGAATCCGCCGAGACGACGTAATTAAAATCCAAAACCAATACAAGCCTTGTCGACACCCACCTTCCTACTACTGGACCTTAAAAGATGATCTTACTAACTCAACTGCTCGATCGGACTGACTGATAAGCCATTATCAAAAATTTCGCGCATCAGCTCCACGTACATTCGTACGAAGAAAAACAAACGTTCGATGGCTATCTTATGCGTTTAACAAATAAAACTCGCTAAAATGGAAATATACAGGGATCAAAATATACAGAGATCAAAAGAAAACGTAACAGAGTATCCCATTTGTTTGGTCAAGTGAGTGTGAAGCGGCCAGGAAATACGTTTTAAATTGTCTCATGTCCGAGCCTCTAATAGTTACGTTCAATACAGATTTGTCAATTGAATTGCATACAGATGCAAGCGCTATCGGTTATAGAGATATTTTGATTAAAAAATATGATGGTCAAGGCCGCGTGATCGCCTACTTTAGCAAGCGAACTTCATCAGCAGAAGCTAATGACCATTCATACGAATTGGAGACATTGGCAATTGTGAATTCACTTAAATACTTTCGCGTCTATTTGTTAGGAATTAAATTTATGATCATTACCGACTGTAATTCGATCAAAGCCAACAAACGTAATATTGTTCCATATATCGCTCGATGGTGGATTCTGCAACCTTGATTTTTTACTCGTAATCCTGTATCTGTTTTATGCGTTAGCAAAACTAATTCGTGGTTGCACATTGAGCAGAAGGGAAGTACCGATGTGAAACAACTGTTGTATGATTTACGGGAGGGGAGATTGGATTCGAATCAATATATCAAGAAGGGCGGTTTACTTTGTTATCAAAAAACCTTGCCTGACAATAGTACAGTTTTGCGCTATTTGGTACCACGACAAAATAGACTCGGGTGACTGAGACTTTCATAAAGCCAATGGTCAAGGTGAACGGTATATGCGTACTATTATGATTTTATTGCATATCGAAACTAAAATCAAAGCAGAATTGCCGAGTGTTTTGTGGTGTTAAATACAACGGTACAGAAATCTACTAATATGAGTCCACTCAAAGCTCTAGTGGAAATCCAATCAACTACTCAATTGATACAAGTAGTACTAAATGATGTTTCATGGAACTTGGGTACAATACGATACCTTGAACTCAATAGAAAGCAAAACGTAGGGCAACTCAGACCAAGTAAAAAACGAGAACTAATAGAATGCGAACCGTCGTAACAAGCAAGCTGCATTTCTGTAAAATAGAATGCGAATATTTAGGGTTTTATGAGATCCGAAATATAATGGAGGAAGGCAGGTAAGTATTAAGACAAGTACGGGCGCGCCTTCAGAGGATTATCAAAGCGGCGATAGAGTGTGTTGTCACACCTAGAAAATGGGCATGTTAATGGTAAAAAGCATGTCAAATAGTAATACTACGGGCGTAGTTATAACAGATTTAGTATTTTTAACTGACACTAAGGAATTGACGAAGTTGAGGCACCACCTTATTTGTAGTTGTGATTGAAAAATGAGATTAGGAGTGCATGTTTCGAGAGTTATATGCATATGAATTTATTTGAGGACGTGTTTTGGGTATCTCTCCCCGGATAATGCGACCTATGTGTTTCTGGGGTGTCTCTCCCCGCATAATGAGACGTATGCATGGTTTCGGGTGTCGCTCCCCGGATTATTTTTTTATTATAATTTATCTTAACTCCTGTTGACGATTCGCAGAATAAGGAAGATCAATTTCCAAATGTTCCGAAAGCGAAACATCTGTCAGGCTGGGGCTTCCAAAGACAACCTGTTCCATTTCACATTTATATTAAACTAGGTGACCCGACAAACTTCGAATTGCACAAATTTTTTTCGACTTTTCCTTTCTCCTAAACCTTCGCGTAGCAATTACGAACAAAGCGCAGAAGGAAGTATACAATTTGGTCCAGTCGTTTTCAAGTTTTAAGCATCCGAAGAAACCACGATCCATTTTTATATATACAGATAAATAACTGTATCAAAATCAATACATAGTTAAAATCGTGTAATTCTGCGTTATTTATTACTATATTTCTAACAATGTAAATGAAGGTAATAAATAAGAAGCTGTAGGAGAAAGCAGATACTGCTAAAATTCATATGTCCTTCGCTAAAGAATTAGAATTGTGTGAAACGATTCACTCAATTACGAAATTAAGAAGAGACAAACCAGTGTAAATATATTCTACCATTTACAAAAGCACCAATGAATATTGTTCTAGTAGTGACTCAAATAAAGGAGAAGATAGGGTATAACGGAAATTACTCTTTAGAAATATTCTAATACCTACTATCACCTACGGAACTACGGAACTGTGTAAGTATAGATACCTTGTCTTCGTTTATATTTGTCACATTGGACGATTGAACGTCAAACAGAATGCCGATGACGAAGAATTGTTGTACTTACATACCTATGTATAAAATGGCCAATAAAATTGCATCCCCATTGCTCTAGCAAATTTCCTGATAACTAAACTATGCTTTTAAACATTCCTGCATAGGTGGATACATTATTGACATCGGACCTACCGTATAAAACAATACTTTGCACTGAAGTATCGCCAACGAAACGTTTTATTTTAGTATATTGTAACTATTTCAAATTCTCTTAATTTTTTTTTTTTGAGAAATATATTTACAAGATTCTTTAATGTTACTTATTTCGAGCCTTGTCCATAAATGGATAGCCTAGACGTTCAGATCCAGCATGTTTTTCTCGGCAACGTCCGAAAACATACGGGACCTGAGGAGTCGCACATTTAATAGGATTATTTTTTATAATTGATTCCAGTTAAAATTTAACAAATAAATTACAAAATTACAGAATATTTAGTAAAATGCTTACCTACAGGTCTTACTAAAAAATTCCTAAAATACTGAACCATAATATATCCCGTGGGCGTCTCATTATTTTTGAAAACATTCTCTGTATTGTAATTAATCACTAACGGATACAAATCCGGTTTAGATGTAACCTGCAACAAATAAATTGTCATTTTGTATTGCATTCCATTTCATGAACTTCTATAAAGGGTTTGCACAACTAGTGCGTCAAATTTATTTATCAAATTATCCAAAAGAAGGTATTATTTTGGAAGCACTGAATTATATATCCTAACAAATTTGTTGACATGTAATTGAAAGACTCGCCGTTGTTGAACTCGGCGTTAGATGCAGATCACATTGCTTAAGGTTGCATTTGGAAACGTCTTGACAACACGCGCTAAGGTGGACTAGGACTACCCATTTCTAATTGGCTTCAAAAGGGAGTAAGTTTTTGCGGATAAATTATACATGCGCTTAAAGAGGAAACATGTATCTGTTTCCCCTCCTAGTTTATATTAATGAATAATTAATTGGGTTCTCACAAATAATTTTGAAAGATGACCTATATTTTGGGCATAGAAAAGTGTGAAATAATCGAAAGTATACATGTAGTTCTTGCTATTAATGGGCATTCGCACTCGACAATAGAAATATAGAACGGGTTTTAACAAGAAAGTAATTATTTAAAGTAGCGTTTTCGTAAACAATTGGAAATACGCAACTCCCATATGCTTAACGTAACTACTACCTAATTTTAATGCGGTGCTAGTAGTTCAACAATTATTGAAAAGAGGGCGCTATTGTTAATATTAATTTTGTGAACACATTCAAGATGTGGGATGTAATTTGATTTAAATATACTAAAATACTAATTTCTTTAAAAAGCAAATAAAAAAATATATAAAAACTATTTTTCGTATGGTTCTTATGCAGTAGTGTAGTAAAATATTGAAAACAATTGATAGACAAATAAAACAATTACTGAAGTGATGATTATATAAATTTTTCGTTTACCTTGTGTTGTAATTATTATATAAATCATAAAGACATTAGTTTTAAGAATGAACAGTAGACACTTTATTATGATGTCGTCTACATGACAGTTATGTATGCACAGGTCACTATAGATATATAAAGATAAGGCTTGCTACATCATCCTTTTCTTTTAATAAATAAATTAACCCAGAAGTTACAGTTTTTAGACTGGTTATAATAAAGGTTACAGACATAATTGTAGCAATGAATTACGTATCTAGATTAAAGAGAAACAAAAATTACAAATTAAGTCTCTTTGGGGGTTTCACCAACCTGCCACTCGCCCTATATTTAAAATCAGAATTATGTACAGAAGGTGCCTGTTCTGTCAACAAATTAGATCCAGACGACGTCACCCCTTCTAGAAGATCAACAACATAATCCTTTGCAGTGTTCTCCTTCTGACAGACTGGATCTGGAACCCTCAAAATGTGTTGTATATTTCGTCTAAACTCGCTTTCAGGAGTGTCGACTATGAATGACTTCGGCTCTTCACATTTTTCTTTACAGTTCCAGGTGTCCATGTGCTAACACGTGTTTTCTTTACAAATACTTTATCTCCTTCTTTTAAATATGGTAATACTCTAGTTTTTCTATTATAGTACTGTCTTGCTTTCTCTACATTACTGTACTGTACTTTATCTCTACGTGGTCTTCAAATCTTACAACTTTAGAACGTAAGTTTTCGGTAACTACTGGAAGCTGCGTTCTCAGTGTTCTGGATATCAACAGTTGAGCAGGTGAAGCTATTTTACCTCTAGGTGTTGTCCTATATTGAAGAAGAGCAAGGTAAGGATCTGTTGCGGCTTCCTCACATTTCGTAAGTATACGTTTAGTTATTTTCACTCCAAATTCTACTAGCCCATTTCACCTTGGTAAGTACGGATTAGATGTTGTATGCTGAATACCCCAATTGAAGATAAAAGATTTGAATTCAATTGAACTGAACGGAGGACCATTGTCACTAAAAATTTCCACAGGTATACCATGACGACTGAAGACTGATTTCAAAACAAGTATCAAGGATGATACTTGTCAAGCTAATGTGGATGGTACTGTAGCTACTTCTATATAATTTGAATAATAGTCCTCAATTACCACATATTTCTTTCCATTGTGGTCAAAGAAATTAATGCCCACTTTCTCCCATGGTAATGTTGACAGTTCATGGTGGTTGCATTGGTTCAGGTGAATTCGAATTTTTGTGTATTAAACACGTATGACAGGCTTCCACGACATTTTTATATCTACAGACATAAATGGCCAGAATATAATACCTGTTGCAAAACTCTTTGATCTGTCTATTCTGAGATGACCACTATGTATGATTTTCAAAATATCTGGTCGGATTTTCTTTGGAATTATAATACTGTTGCCTCGAAATAAGAGATTATTCTCGGAATGTATGTCATGACGATACTGCCAGTACTCTTGAACTGATTCATGTACATCTTTCTTGCATGAAGGCCATCCTTTTACAATAATATTTTAACATACGCATGCTCTCATCAGAGTTAGTTGCTTGTTGCAGCCATTGTAGATGTTCCGAAGATACAGGCAATGTATTGATTAACATATTCACGTGAATGATAATATCATCATCCAGTTCATCTATGCTTGTTTCAGGCAAAGCTGCTCTAGAGAGAGTGTCCGCTATGTACATCTCTGTCCCTTTTTGTAGCATACATCAAAATGATAAGCCTGAATTTTCATCATCATGCGTTGCAGACGTGTAGGCACTTCGACTAAAGGCTTTTTAAACAATGTTATTAGAGGACGATGGTCAGTTTCGACAGTGACTACTTTACCATATATGAATTGGTGAAACCTAATACAACCAAAAACTATGGCATAGAATTCCTTTTCTATTTGAGCCATTCTCTGTTGTGTAGTGGTTAAAGTTTTTGAAGCATAATATACAACGTGTCCCAGATAACATTTCCAACATGGGGATCTCGCTTATTGTAAAAGATACAAGTTTGGTTAAATTTAACAAATTGTTCCTAAGGACTAATAAAATTATATAATATTCTTCAATTTTCAAATTTCCATGTATTTTAGGATTTATGGTGAAAAAACGAAAAATGTCAAATTTCGTTTTCTTGTAATAACTTTCTTGTTCTACTAGATATATGTATAACTTCTTTTCACATTTTCTTAAAATACTTTTTATATAGAACTTAAATATCGACTTGAATTTTTTTGCACTTTTCGTTTCTTAATTTTGATCCCTAATTTAATTTTTTCTTATGGAACGTCAAGTAGGCTTTGAAATAATTGAACGTGTTTTTTCATCCTCTTTACAATGATATATCACATGTACTATCTATTTTTATTAATATTAAAGAAATTTGAAAAAATGTATTTTATTAATTTTAGTTTTTATTGGACTAAACAAAAAGTAGGCTGTGAAACATGAAAACATAGTAGTTTAATGTCACTTAGAAATTATTCTTTCCAGAATATTTGTGTATCAGCAATGGCTTCATTTACTAATACTGAAAAATTTGATATGTTGAGTTGTTACATCCTTTGTCATAAAAACAGTGTAGAAACTGAACGGATGTACTCGAGGCTGTATCCTGAAAGAAGACCGCCCAGTCTTCCCACGTATAGAAATTTGGTAGCTAATTTACAAGAATATGCTCAGCGTTTTCCAAACCTAACAGAAATATGCAATTAGTGAATGACAATGTAGCATTAAATGTATTACAATCTGTTATTGAAAATCCTTCAACATCTGTTAGAAAAATTGAGCACAATACTGGTATTTCCAAAAGTACAACACAAAGAATTTTATAGCGTCACAAATATCACCCGTATAAGTACACCATTCTACAGGGACTTAGGGATGGAGATCAGGAGAGAAGAATACAATTTTGCCAATGGTATGTTAACCAATGTGAGAATAATGATAATTTTCCTGCTACGATTTTATGGTCTGACTAAAGCAGATTCACAAACAACGGCCTTTTTAATAGACATAATGTTCACTTTTGGGGCAGAAAGAATCCTCACGTTCTAAAGAAAAGTCGACATCAAATGCCTGGTGTGGTATTTTAGGCACTAAACTTATTGGGCCCATATTTTAAACGAAACACTAAATAGTGCAAGGTATTTGAATTTACTACAAACTGATTTAGAAAATAGAGTTGATGATTTACCATTGATTGAAAATATTAACATCACCTTTCAACAAGATGACGCCCCACCCCACAATTCAAACATAATCACCGAATACCTTAATAATCGTTTTCCAAATTTGTGGATTGGTAATCGAGGACCGATTTTATGGCCACCTAGATCTCCAGACTTGACGCCCTTGGATTTTTATTTGGGGCTACGTAAAAGATCGGGTGTAGGTGAAAATATTTAATAATGCCGTGTAATCTACGTGAAGCTGTTCTTGCAGCATTTGATAGCATTACGCGCCAACAGCTACGTAATGCGATTACGACGACAATACGCAGGGCACAATTACTATGTTTAGAACGGAATGGGCAATTGTTTGAACATCTTCTATAATTAGATAATTATCTCCGTTACTATTACCTGTTTGACTATCTTTGTTTTCTATTATTTGTTGGCCTCTTGTGTACCACGCCTACTTTTCGTTAGACTGTTTAATAAAAGAATTTCTTTCCATTTTCTTTAATATTTTTAAACATAGATAGTACATGTGATATATCATTGTAAAGAGGATGAAAAAAACACGTTCAATTATTTCAAAGCCTACTTGACTTTTCATAAGAAAAAATTAAATTAGGGATCCAAACTAAAAACGAACAGTGCAAAAAGATCTATAAATACTAGAACAAAAAGTTATTACAAGGAAAAGAAATTTGACAATTTTCGTTTTTCACCATACATGGAAATTTGAAAATTGAAGAATATTGTATAATTTCATTAGTCCTTAGGAACAATTTGTCTAATTTAACCAAACTTGTATCTTTTACAATAAGCGAGATCCCCATGTTGGAAATGTTATCTAGGACACGTTGTATAGTGTCCATTCTGGTCCAATACTTTTTGCCATCTTCATGATTCCACAATCATAAACTTTTTGTTCTTTGCTGGCAAAAACTAATAAAACTGATTTTTGAGTTCCTCATTTGAAGTAAAAGCCCTACTGTCTAAACAAGATTATATACACGAAATAAGTAATAATCTGAAGGTGCCAGATCGAGAGAATATGGTGAATGTGGCAGTACATCCCATCCAAGCTATAAGCTTTTGGCGAACTTGTATTAGATCTCGCATTATCTTGGTGGAGCACTGCACCTTTTCTATTGATCAATTCTGGCCTTTTCTGTTTAAGTGAATCTTTAAATTTGTCCAGTTGATGACAGTGCATTTCAGAATTGATTGTTGTGTTGTCCGGCAGAAGCCCAAAAAACACGATTCCCTTGAAATCCCACCGAACAGACAGCATCACCTTTTTTATGAATATTGGCTTTCGAAGTGCTTTTAGCCGGTTCATATTTCTTATTCCATGATCTCTTGCGTTTAACATTGGTGTAGACAACCCATTTCTCGTCCCCAGTGATGATACGCTTCAAAAATGGAGCATTTTCCTGACGTTTGAGAAGCAAATCACAGACAAATTCCTTTCCGTAAGAATATGAGGAATCCATATGTCGAGCTTTGAGATTTAAGCTAGGCGTTTCAAATTCGATAAATTTAATCTCTCAGCGAAATTAATGCCTTCATTGTGTCTGCATCAGTGTCAACTGGCGTTGCAGAATTTGATCTATCTTCAACATCAAAATTTTGCAAACCACTTTTGGCACTGGCGTTCTGTCAACACATCTTCTCCGTGCACATGGGATAATCTATTTCTTGCTTGAACAGCATTTTTACTTTTTCGATAGTAAAAAGTATGCCGAAAATGCTGCCTTTCCATATTTGATAGTGCACCAACCAAAAAATACTGCGTAGAATCAATCGAACTTTTTCACAAGCAAGCCTTATAGCAGCTATATTAGCTGTCGAAATATATAATGACCATGCGACTTAAGTGTAATGTTGGCTGTCAAAAAATACAATTAAGTTCTCTCTTGGGAAAAAACGAAATTACTTTCCGTGTATGATTTATATACACTTCAAAGTCCATGTTCAGTTTGTGAGTGCATGAAAAATAATGAACTAGGTTTTGTTGATATTCATAAATAATTTATTCTCGGTATAATTCCATTAGAAAAGAACTAGCCGCGTAGATAATTATGCGGGTTCATAAAGTCAATATCATTTATAAGTAAAATAAACAACGCCGTACCGAGAACAGATCCTTGAGAGCCCCAATTTTGACTTGTAACTTTACAGAGTGATAATGCCCCACGGTATCGTTTGCTCTAAAGGTAAGTCTGACAAACTGACACTTATCGGACAGGTACGAAGAAAACCAGTTTACCACGATGTCATGGATACTATAACTTTCCAGTTTGTCAACTAGAATCATGTGAACTGTGCAATCAAAAGCCATACTTAGATCACAAAATATACCGGTCCCATATTCGCCGCGATCCAAACAACTAAACACCTTCTCGATAAACGTGAAGATAACAGTGATTGTTGAAGTATTTTGCCTGAAACCGTGTTGCTCATTAGTTAGAATATCCTTACTCTAGATAAACCAACAATCCAGGTGCCATTGCGAATTCAAAAATTTTGGAGAAGCCAGACGTCAACGAAATCGGGCTGTAATTTGTTACCGGAGTTCTAGAGCCCTTTCCAAACACCGGAATTTCTAAAGAAGTTTTTAATGCCCTAGGGAAAACACCCTTCGGCACAGATCTCTTAAGAAGTTGAGTGAGAGGTTTGGCTAGGGAAATAATGCAATTTTCCTCAACACAGAGCTTGGGATGCCCTCAGGATCCGCACTATTTTTATTATTCAGTTCACTGAATGGTAGAACCCACATACTGTTATATCCTTGCAAAATAAGTTTCAGAGGCTCGTTGAAAAAATCATTGAAGGTATCCGCCACGCTTTGGAAATCATTTACTTCCCTTCCACTAAGAAGAGATTAAACAGTGTTTTTAAATTTTAACCTCGGCAGTATTTCTTGTATGAGTATATCCCAGGATAAATGCTCTTCTCCTAAATTTTTCCAACCCCTGCAGATAATTCCTGTCTTCCCTAATATTTATACGTTACTGAGATAATCGCCATTGAGGCTAACCACTACTAGGCGAAGTATACTCATGAAAGTCGTTTCCCTTTGGATATTTATTGTTATTTCTCCCATTATTAGATTTGTCACATAATTTTTTGTATGTTTTTAGTCCGGTCCCTTAACAGTAATAGGTAGTGCTACTACTACTACTAAATACTATTGATCTCTGCTTCTCTCTTGACTCTTACATCTTTTATTATCTTTCATTTATCCGTGCTTACTAGAAAATAATCGATAATTAATATCTGGTTTCTGTTTTCAGATAGATTTGTGTATTTATGTATGTATGCCGTTATGCTTGAACTTCGTATTTGCTATAACTAGATTTTTTGAATTCGCCCGTTCAGGTCTCCCATTACTATGATATTTTTCTCCCCATTGTCTATCTGTTTATGTAACTCTTCGAAAAATGTGTTCTTCTTTTTCTGTATCCTCATTTTTCCCATATGCTATTATTATTGTTCATGCTTCTTCCTCTATTAGTTTTGTTTTCACTAGTAATATTCTTTCAGTCACGTATTCTTCTTGTATTATATCTTTGAGTCCGTTCAGGGGGACAATAATAAGTCCCACTCCTGCTCTCTTCTGTAATTCCTAGAATTTCTATGTTTCGTTTAATCATCCCTTTCACCACTTCTTTCTCTTTTTCGTGGCTACTTCTCACATTCCACAGGCCCATCCCAACTTCTTTCCCATTTTCTTTCTCTTGTCTCTTCTCTCTTTCTATCTCTTCGCCAATGTTGCATTTTTTCTAATTCGTGTGCTTTTTCTTTTCGTCTCTTCGTTGTTCCTCCTTTCTTTTCTTTTGTTACTTTTTGTCTTAGTTATCTCAGTGCTTGTTTTGTGTTTTGTCAGATTGTTGGTCTCACTTTTCCATCTACTCCCTGCCCACATATTATTATTTTACGGTATCCTAATTTTACTCTTTTCTCCCTCGTCTTCCCCTCATGGGCTATTTCTTTCAGTTTTTCCTGTTTATTTATTTCTTCCTTCACGTAGATTCTTTCTTGCAAATTTCTCAATTTGTTTTTATTTCTCATGATGGTTTCTCTTTCCACTGTTATCGAGTTCAATGTTACATACAGTCGCTCTTATTTTCGTTGCCTCTTTTATTTATACTTTCGCCCCTAAATTCCTTCCAAGAAATTTTCCATCTCAGTCTTTACATCTATTTTGTTATCCGGTTTTATTTCCAGTCCAAAAATCACAACGTTGTTTCTTAATCGATCCCTCTCCCATCTCCCCACTCTCAACTTCAAATCACATTTCAAAATTTTCTTTTTCAATTTTTCATTTTCTTCATTTAGCGCTTTATTTTCCTCTCTCATCTCTTTTAAGTCTTGCTGATAGTCCCTCTGGTTCTGTTTTATATCTTTCACATTCGTTACCAGTACTTTGATCATATCCATTAGTTTGTTTATTGCTTCTTCTTCCTTCTCTTTCCTTTCCCTTTGAGACGTTCTATTTATTATTTTGTTTTCTTTTAAATTTCTCTCTAATCTTGACTTTCCCTCTTCCTTTTTCGTTCCTCTGAGGTGTATTCGTCAGTGTCCATAGCTCAGTTTATAATATTTGGTTTTGTGTCCCATGCATATGTGTTCTATCTTGCGATAAGCACTTTCCGTTATTGTTTTACTTTATTGATCACGCTTATAGTAAGCTCTAAGTTGTTCACTTATTTTCACATATATAACACAACTAGTCATTTGTAGTTTCTGTCCATTATTAATTGTTTCATTTATTTGCTATTTCCGATATTTTAAGTTTCCTCTCCGTACGTGGTGTTGTTCGTATACGAGATCGAATCATCGCCGCGCGAGACACATCTATCACCTTTGCTGGTCAGAACTCAACTATTGAAGCAAGGTTATTATTTAAAAAGAAGTGATAATGTAACTGAATTCAAAGTTTGGAAGAGTAAAAAACTATAGTAGCCACAATCGAAATTACTGGAAAACTACGATTAATGAAGCAAACGATAGTCAGAATAAATATTGGAAATACCGCTTCTTATTTCCGAAACATAATTTACTCTTGTTTTCAAGTTATGAAATACACGTTGAAGTTTTTCCAGTTGTGCATTAGATAATTAATTGATGTGGGAACCACTTGTTGAAACTCCATAACAAATAATTTAAGTCGAAAGACTTTGTAGATTTCAAAATATTTATTATACAGTATATACACTATATACCACTAGAACATGGTTTCACCACACTAAGGCTTCGTCAGGTGGATGAATACTAAACGTCAACGATCCGCCGCTACATATGTATATACAATACAATATGCGCAGGTAATTATAAATTTAATGCTAACAATAAGAGGGAGGAATGACAAACATCTGTTTGGCTGTTCAGGTATTAAACCTATTAATTTCCATTTACTCTAAGAGATTCCGTTTTTTGCTTTTTTAATATGAAATATATCAAAATTATTATTAAAATTGTGGTTATATTCTTAACAATGGTTTGCAAATGTGGAGTCAGCTGTTTTATCTACAAAGCTTTTTGATGTTCGGATATCTGGGTTGAAAAAGTTCTACCTGTTTGGCCTAAGTATATATACTTTATTACGCCCACATGTTAACCTATATACTCCTGGGCACAATGCTTTGTCTGTCCTGTCCTTTTCCCTATATATGTAATACAACTGTACTGAGTTCTTTAATTAAAGAGTTAGGATATATAAGAGAGTATATGCTTTTTATTTTTTTCGATAGTAAATTATTAATTACGTCTTGAGAATCATTGCTATTTGAGGCTATAGTGTGGATCCTGTTGAATTCTATGTCAAAGTTATCTTTATTCATTGGTATTTTATTAATCTATCTAACATAGCTTGATACCCGGGGAATTTATAATTGGTAGGGTGATACGAAGTCGCATTGTTGTGTCTCTATACATGGGTTTATGAAATATGGCAAACTCATGTTTATTATTTTTGTGAGATATCGTTAGATCTAGAAAATTAATGGAGCGATTTTCTTCTATTTCCAAAGTTAATTCTATGTTAGCGTGAACGGTATTTAAAATGTCATCAAACTTTCTTAATTATATGTCGGTACCATTAAGGCAAACTAGAATATTACCTACGTATCTATACCAATAAATGCAATTACTGAATAAAGCGTGTGTGCTAATGATGTTTCAAAGTGTTCCCTAAATATCCCTGCTAATAAAGGGCCTAAAGGATTACCCATTGCTAACGGGTCTGATGGGTAAGTTATCTTTATGTAATTTACTAAGCCCATACATTTTAGGGGTTGTGGATCATTATGCGTAATCCACGTTCCTGATAAGCATTTAATACGTTTTCTGTATTAATAAACACAGTTTTTAGTTATTTTTTAAAGGTGTTCGTAGGATTAGTTTTTATTTTGGTAAACCATTTATTATTAAGGAATTTCTCTACTTTGTTAACATAAACAGTTCTAGGAATTGCAATTACGGTATTACCTGTTACTAAAGCAGATAAAGGTAATACCGTAACACATACAAAACATTTACATTTCATGAAAAGGAATCCTATGTTCTTCTTTTGGGTTTCCCTAGCCCTTGAACAGAATAGTTAAGGTTTCAACAAAGATTTCTTTATATAAGGATTTTTTAGTTTTAATGGTTTGCATAAATGTGCATTTGCACATTAAATGTGTTGTAAATTTTTACAGATCCTATATATCAAGAACTCCTAGTCGTTAGTTATTTTGTTGATAGTTCCCAAATAAAAACAAATGCTTGTATATACATATATGGAGTTATATCTTCACTCACAAAGGTTATCCGAAAACGCTATTTCAACGTTCTGAAAATGTGTTATTGTTTGATTGACCTATTAGGGTCGGTTTTACAGTAGCAGCTTAAGCGTTCGCTTAGCCTTAAGCCAGAGCCTAAACCTTTAAGGCCCGGTTTTACAGTGGCAGCTTAAGCCAACGATTAGTAAAGCCTTCCCCGCAGTTTAAACTCTCGCTTAAGCTAACATGTGTTTTACAGTGCGTAGTTTAGTAAAGCTAGGAGATACGAGAAAACTTTTGTGTTGGTAGTGTAACATTCAAAGTTCAGAGGTTATATTCATTTTCGCACGTGACGATTGCGCACGTGTCCTTTCTTTTTTGTCTCCCTCTCTCTTTATCAGTTTTATTTGAAAGAAATATAGAAATATGAGCGAGAACGACCGAAAACGTACATATCAATTGATGGAGTTAGTATAAATGTATAATACAGACTAGACAGTCGGACAAGATGTTTTGCCAAAGCAAATAAAATATTTTGGACGCTGTAGCAGATTAAATACAAATAGTGGTAAAGTCATGGGACGGAATCTTTATAGATTCCCGCCAAAATATTTGTGTAATTCAAACTATGGCTACTAGTAGCGCACGTGGATGGAAACATCACGATACGTCACAACTACGTCGACGAATCTGATCGTACAGGTTATAACTCATGACTCAGATTCATTTAACATATGTTGATTGAGTTGTTCGTTAGTTCGTTACGTCCTAAGTATAAATTGTTAGTGTTTCTTTGTGTTTTTAGTTTTACATTTGTGATTTTTTAAGGCTTTTATTTATTTTTCAAACGTTTATTTCATTTTGTAGTGATCTCACTAAATTATAGGTAAGTTTTGCTAACATTTCAAGTTCAGTTAGTTTCATAGTCATTAAATTAAACGAAATTATACATTATTACTGTGATTAATGTAATATCTTTTTAGTTGCAATGCTATTTTTTTGCTGTTTTCCTTCCTGCAAAAGTATCAACACTACAGTGAAAATGCATTCTTTTCCTTTTCGGGATCCAGAAGTATGTACTAATTTTCCACATGTATGTTTACGTAATGTGTATTCATTTTGTAAGTTTTTAATTTTTGCATCCACCGCATTGGGAATGAAAATTAAAAAAAAATTAGAACCAGAATAAGTAAAGAGGAATTACTGTATTTGTGATATGTACTTCAGTAGTTTCTTTGGGATAGATCACCAATTTCGGAGCCGAAACAATTTATTGAAAAGAGTTTTACCTACGTTGTATTTACCAAATTTCTCTGATACTGCTAGGAGGAATAATTCTATATTTATAAGTAAGTTAATAATTACTTAAAAACCGATTTGGGCACTAAAAGGATTTAATTATATATGGAATGTTTTAAAGAAGAACTTTAAATTTTTGTGTCCACGTCACATTAATCAGGATCCGCTGGAAAGTTTTTTTGGCTGCATAAAAGCTTGGAGGCTATAAATATCAACCCTATCTGTACATCCTTTATAAATTCCTTTAAAACAATGCTAATAAATAATTTTTTTCACCACATTCATTAAATAGTAATTGTGAAGATGATCAAATGGATGCATCAGATAATTTGAAGCACATTAGTCAACGGCCAGAGCTAGATGTGGAGGAAGAAGAAGAAGAAGAAGAAAATGCATTGCAAAATGTCCTAAACGAAATCAGAAGTGACCAATTTTCCATCGAAACAGCAGGCACATATGCGTATGTAGCAGGATTTGTTGCTCGAAAAATTAAAAAAGGTAAAAGGCTGTGACTGTCTCAAACAGCTAATCCCATCTGGTGCAAAAACAAATCAGCATTGGCTAATATCAAATAGGCATACCCTAATACGGTTTTTATGAATACGTTTCAAAAGGTTTCTAACCTATTATCAAAATATATTCCGATATTGTGTTGCAAAAAAATTGAGTAAACAGCTAAAAAACCTTATCAAGAAAAATATTAATACAAATGTCGATTGCGAAGCTCATCAATTACATGATATGTTTGTTAGTTTAAGTGTATATACATTTTTGGATAAATAAAATAAATAAATCTTTGAAAGGAACTGATAATAATATTTATTCAAAAGATCCGATAAGAAATATTGCCAAACTTAGATATCGTCCCCATAAAAAAATGGAAAAATCGTAGTCTATGGTATATAGAAAATGTATGTATGTATATATGTATATCAGTGAGAATTTATAGTATTTTGCTGTTTATTGTATTCCACTTTCCATGTATTTTTTTACATAAATTATTTATATTAAAATATATGTTTTTCATTTACTTCATGCCCTTAAACATGTGACTGTTGTAATATTCATAATATCAAGGGAATTGAAATAAATCTATGAAAAATTAAGAAATGATATTTGTTTCTTGTCCGGGGTGGAATTAATTGAGATTATGTCTTCGGAGTCTCGGACAGTAAAGGTGTGGTTAATTATGTACTATTGCGTTTAATTAATCACATCTTTATTGTCGGAAACTTTGAAGAGAAAATCTCAATACGGACAATGTTTACAAAATTAAATAACCCGCCACCGTTGTCTAGTACATACTTTGACCACCTGCAGTTCTGATGCTAATAGAGTACGTCGCTATTACAGTTACTTTCCCATCCATATATGGGTAAAATTTACAGGGAAGCAAATTAAAAATGTATATATACCAGATGACATAGAGTAAACTGCAATAAATAGCACCACGCCATAAAGGACCAAAAAATAATAAGAAAATTCCTATACACTAATGTCCGATCACTTTTTGTTTTCACGTTACAGGCTGTTGAGGTTTTTTAACACTTTACCGACCGCTAGTGGTTCAACAGCATACGCACACCGGTCCGGCCGCGATGGTGTTTTGAACATGCATAATATGCATTGGATTATTATTGGACCGATGAAAACCCTCATCAGACCGTAATACGGAATCACAAGTATGGGTTTTCCATTAATGTGTGGGCAGGTATCTACATATATATTAATACACAGTGGGTCGCCTCTGGTACATATTTTAGAGTGTTCCCTCCATGTATCGCGATGGTACATATATCGTTGTTTTCGTATTACAATGCAGATTTGTCGAATGTATTTCAAAGATGCCGTCAATCATTAGTACAAAGATCGGAAATGCGTATTCAAGAACAAGGTCACCAAATTGAACACCTTATGTAGAGCTAACTACCTTACATTTTTAATGTTGTTTTGTTAAATAACAGCCTTTGGAAAACTTAACAGCCTGTAGCTTGAAACCAAAAAGCGGTCGGATGTTAGTGTTTAGCTTCTTTATTATTTTTTGGTCCTCTATCGCCTGGTGCTATGCATTGCAGTTTATTGTATGTCAGCCTATATATATATATATATATATATATATATATATATATATATATTAATTTAAAAAAGGAACAAACAAATGTATGTAGATGAGACATGCAAGTTACGAGCGATAGCTTAATCTGAAACGATTGTAGAATTTAGTATCTTCCTAGATATTAAAATGATTGGGCCTCCGACACCCAGTTTTCGATCGTCTTTGAAATGCTATAATATTTTTCCTCATTAGTATCTTCTTGATGGGTAAACATTGTTATTGAAAAATGATATTTGTTTTTTGTGGAATTAATTGAAATTATTTCTTCGGAGTCTCGAACAGTAAAGGTGTAATTAATTAAACGCAATAATAAATGAAATGACGTTTCGCTATTTATTCCATGCTTGTATTAAGACTGTTTTACTACAATACTTATACATGTTACACTCGCGCCTTAACAAATTTTAAATTGACAATAATTAAGTTACATGGAATGTTGTTAGTTGTATAGGCATTCTAAAATTTAATTCAACTTTCAGTACATCAGGTGTAAATTGGTAGAATTACTACTGTGACGGTTCTTTGATTGTTTAATTTCAGTCTGATGATGCTATGCAATAAATAGCGAAACCTTACTTTATGTACTATTGCGAATAATTAATCACACCTTTACTGTCCGAGACTCGGAAGAAGTAATCTCAATTAATTCTTAAGGAGAAACACTCGGTTGAACGTCTAACCTACAAATATGCAGCCAAATGCGTACCGCACCCATTTGGCTTAAGCCTAAGCGGTCGCTTAAGCTGCCATTGTAAAACCGACCCTAAACCAAACATTCGGCTACTTAAGCCGACCGAAAAAGGTCGAAAGCTTAAGCGTTAGAAACGCGAGTGCGGTACGCATTTGACTGCATATTTGTGGGTTAGGAGTTCAACCGAGTGTTTCTCTTTAAGAATTGATTGAGATTACTTCTTCGGAATCTTGGACACTAAAGGTGTGATTAATTATTCGCAATAGTACATAAAGTAAGGTTTCGCTATTTATTGGATAGCATCATCAGACTGAAATTAAAGAATCAACGAATCAAATAAATAAAACACACTTTTTACTTTGTAACAATATCACTATATTTCACTTATTTGTGACTGCAGTTTCGACATACCATGTCATTATCAAACTGTACAATATTTCTTGCTAGCGACTAATATAAAGGTAACCTTAATTAGGGGAAATTTTACATCAGGTATTTACACAGCATTCGAAATTTTACATATAGCCGAAAAAGGATTAAAATCAAACCTATTAGAGTCATTAGAAATTCATAAAGCTATTAGAAAGTCCGACAACCTTCTTAATGAACAAACTGACCTATTACCTACCCCCTTTTCGAAGGCTGTGTAAATAGCTGATGTAAAATTTCCCCTAATTAAGGGTACCTTTGTATTAGTCGCCAGCAAGAAATATTGTACAGTTTGATAATGACATGGTATGTCGAAACTGCAGTCACAAATAAGTGAAATATAGTGATATTGTTACAAAGTAAAAAGTGTGTTTTATTTATTTGAACCATGGAATATCACAAAGTAACGGCCAAAAGCGTTAATTATTTGAATCAACGAATCGTTACAGTAGTAATTCTACCAGTTCATATTTGATGTACTGAAAGTTAAATTTTAAAATGTACGTACAACTAACAGCGGTTCGTGTAACTTTATTATTGTGAATTTAAAATTTGTTAAGGCGATGGTGTAACATGTATAAGTATTATAGTAAGAGACTCTTAATACAAGCATGGAATAAACAGCGAAACGTCATTTCATGTACTATTGCGTTTAAGGAGTAACACCACTGTGACAGCCTAAAAAGGCGCGTCTTTAACAATTTATTGTGGATGGAATAAAGGGTAATATGATAATAATATTCGAGGAAGTTATTAAGCATATATTTAAGTATTGACAAAAATTCATTCAAATCATCGATAACTATTAAAAAGTGGCGGCGTCGGAGACATTCTCGCCAGGCCTGTAGAACTTGAGGTGTTCCGCGGCACGCAGTGTAACTGGTGCAAATTTGAATTCAGGATAATAAAAAGAAATCCACCTAATCTACATGGTTATAGCTAGTGAAATACATACGGGATTTTTAAGATATTGATTTTTGAGCGATTGACAAGTATTTGAAGTAAAACATTCAATTTTCAGCCAAAAAAGGGCATCATTTGTTAATAACTAATGTTTAAATTAACTTATCGAAAATCCCATACATATTTCACTAGATATTCTTATCCTAAGAAATGGTCAAAAATTGGAATGAATAGAATAAAAGTTGTTGTAGTTATGCTGCGTGCAATTTTGAAAAATCTGATATCCCGGGACCATAAAGCTACCCTTCCAGGTTCAAATATTTTTCCTCATTCTCTTTCCTCGAAGATTGCATGCTAAAGCGCTCCTCTTTTACCGCATCTGTCAAAGATAGCTCGGCGTACTTGATTTGCTTAGTATCGGCTTCAACACAAAAATTGTATGATTAGACGCCAATATCCATCTCCAATACTTTCATGATTCGTATAATATTTGTCAGACCATCATTAACATTGTACACGGCAATATCAGTCGCTATATTTAAAACTTTTTATACAATAGTTTAATTTAGAATTAATAGATTTTGTTGAACAGGAAAGTAACTGCTTCTTGGAAGTGAAAACGTAATTAAAAGTAGAGGTAAGCCTTTCGTCACATTTAACTACTTAAGCTTGTTAGTCAGACTGAACACTAATGTCACAATAACGTTTTCGAAACCTCATTACCTCATTTCGAAGCACTTAAACATTCATATGATTCAACTATGTAAAGTATAAAGTATTGAAAAGTTAATAATGTAAATCTTAACTAAAGACAATTAGATATATATATATATACCAGGTCTAGTAGTATGAAACCGGAATTTCCCTATAGATGGTGCCAGCGTTCAGTTTAATCACCATACATACCCTGTTACATAACCATCGTCTTCTTCTAACAGCTGACGAAGAGTGTCAACAAACATTAACCCACGTTCCGTACACTAGTATATTTTTTTATAACCTCAAACATGTCAAGTTTCGAGCCTAATAACTACGATTTGCGGACAGCATTAATTTTTTGTTACCATTTAAAGAAAACTGCTGCAGAGTCGCATAGAATGCTTGTCGAAGCATACGGTGAACATGCTCTCAGTAAAACACAGTGCTTCGAGTGGTTCGAAAGATTCGAAAGTGGTGATTTTGAGGTTAGTAACAAAGAACGTGGAAAACCACCAAAAAAGTTTGAAGACAGAGAGTTACAAGCCTTATTGGATGAAGACGATGCTCAAACTCAACAAGATCTCGCTGATCAATTAAATCGCAGAAAGCTATCTGCAATCGTTTAAAAGCTATTGGAAAAATTCAAAAAGTGGGAAAATGGGTTCCGCATGCATTGAACGAAAGACAGGAAGAAAACCGAAGAACCACCTGTGAAATGCTGCTTAACCGGTTCAATAGAAAATCATTTCTCCATCGAATCGTGACAGGTGATGAAAAATGAATTTATTTTGAAAATCCTAAGCCTCGTAGATCATGGCTGAATCCAACCGAACCATCGGCATCAACTGCAAGACCGAATCGCTTTGGAAAGAAGATGATACTCTGTATTTGGTGGGACCAAAAGGGTGTTATTTATTATGAGCTGCTGAAACCTGGTCAAACCATCAACACTCAACGCTACCAACAGGAAATGATAAATTTAAGCCGAGCAATAACTGAAAAACGACCGGAATATGCAAAAAGGCCGCACAAAGTGATTTTGCTGCATGATAACGCCCCATCTCATACAGCAAAACCGGTCAGGGAAACAATTGAATCGTTCAATTGGGAATTACTACCGCATGCGGCTTATTCCCCAGACTTGGCTCCATCCGACTATCACTTATTCGCATCGATGGGTCACGCTCTCGCTAACCAACGCTTCAATTCGTACGAAAATGTACAAAAATGGCTTGATAATTGGTTCGCTTCGAAAGAAGAAAAGTTTTTTTTGGCAAGGCATCCATAAATTGCCGGAGAGGTGGGAAAAATGTGCACAATCCAGTGGAAGTTATTTTGAATAAAATATTTTTTATCACTTTTGAATAACAATCGTTTTATTTTTACAAAAATCCGGTTTCATACTACTAGACCTGGTATATATATATACATATATATATATATATATATACAAATGAGTCAGAGAATTAGAAAGTCCTTAATAAACACTTTCTAACGACTTCTATTAGTGTATTACAGGAATTACAAATCAAAAAGAAAGACATTTCCAACTGGTATTTATTTGGCGCAGGTAGTCGTTTCGGAGATATTCGACGCGGTTCGGGAAATTATTTCAATTAATTTCTCACCGGACAAAAAACGGATATCATTTTTTAATAAGAATGTTTACCCATCAAGAAGATATTAGTAACGAAATATTGTAGCATTTCAAATACGACCAAAAACTGTGCGTCCGCGGCCCAATCATTTTAATATCTCGAGAGATACTAAATTCTACAATCGTTTCAGATTAAGCTATCCCTCGTAACTTTTCTCATCTACAAACTTGTTGCAAAGGAAATAAAGAATTTGAGACATTGTAGCAGATTAAATGCAAATAGTGGTAAAGTTTACAGGGAAGCAAATTAAATATACAAGGTGGCGCAAAAGTTGTCACCCGATGTTTTTTGACTGTAATTTTTTTAATAAATGAAAAACTTTAGTTTTGCTTTTTGATTGTGTTTATTTGATGTCTAAGTTTTTTCCATTAAGTAGAAAAAATGATATCGGCCAAGTGGCCGCCGCCAGAATTGATGACCATACGGGCCCGATTTATGGCATTTTCCATCACTCTTGCCAGAACTTCCGGCGGTAGGTTCCCACACTCCTGACAGATATTCTGTTTGAGGACTTCTAGAATGGTTAAATCGGGCGATCTTGCCGGCCAGTGCAAACTACCAAAACGAGACATTAGGGGACCCGAAAATGCAGCCCTCAGAATTTCGGTTGTAAGTCGTACAGTATGCGCCAATGCTTCATCCTGTTGGAACTACATATTCTCCAGACTCATTTCGTCCAGTTGAGGTGGGATAAAGTCGTTGAGCATGGCTTTGTAGCGCTCGCCATTCACAGTAGTCGTTTGGCTCGAGGTGTTTTCGAAAAAATAAGGCCCAATGATGCCTCCAGCGTAAACACCACACCATACAGTAACTTTAAGCGGGTGTAATGGCTCATCGTGTGTTATACGCGGATTTTCGGTGCCCCAGAAGCGATAATTCTGCTTATTAACGTATCCACAAAGATGGAAATAGGCATCGCTCATGATGATTTTCGATGAAAAGTTGTCTTCCTCGTGGTAGAAATTCAAGATGGCTTGAGCGTAGGTTACACGAGTTTGACGGTCAACGGCTAGCAGGTGATGCACTGTCTGCACTTTGTAAGGGAACACCTTCAAGTCGTTCACCAAAATTCTCTGCGACATCTTCAGCCACAACCGCGATATTCTCAGCAGAATGGCTGCTCCGGGGCCGCCCAGATCTGACAGCATCTCGTGTTGTGTCATACTCTTCTAGGCGAGGAGCTAAACGCCGAAGCGTTTGCCCAGTTGGTGTCGGACGACCGGGAAATCTACATCTACATTCACGCTGCGCCAACACCACCGACGAATTATTACGCAAAAAAATCGAAACAATTATTTCACGTTCTTGAGGAGTATAGCGATTCATGTCTTGTTGACGTGTAGTTTGTATCTGTTTATTTCACAAATGTCAAAGCAGAACTGACATTTACCGCCATTTGCAAAAATTATAGTATCTTCCGATAGGGTGATGACTTTTACGCCACCTAGTATATATATATATATATATTAATATAAAATAACGTAACAAACTTGTTGTCTTGTCCGACTGTTTACTTTTACTTATACATTTATACTAACTCCATCAATTGATATGTTTCTTCTGTTAAAGGTTGCTGTACTTCTTTGGTCGCTCATATTCTGTGATATTTCCACATATTTTTTCAAATAAAACTGAAAAAGAGAAAATATAAAGGACAAGTGCACAATTGTCACGTGCGAAAATGAATATAACGTCTAAATTATAAATACAACACTACCAGCACAAAACTTTTCTCCCATTTCTTAGCTTTACTAAACCACGCACTAGAAAGTTACTGTAAAACACATGTTAGCTTAAGTTAGAGTTTAAACTGTGGGGAAGGTTTTACTAAGCATTGGTTTAAGTTGCCACTGTAAAACCGGCCCGGCCCTTAGTGGTATAAAGAATATCTAAAAAGAGAAATATTTGTTTAGACAATCTTTATTATTACACTTACTGCATCATACATTACTACTATTGTTAGTATTTAAAAGAATACGCATATACCATTATAATTGGAAAATACCTCTGAGTATAGTGGAGGCGCTTGGTAAAAACTATTGCATCTGCTGTATTGGGGCGGATTATAACAAGAACCGTTTGAATCTGGCTCTGAAGCACGCTCGTCTCTCTGGGAATCCCTGCAGAAAAATAGATTGGAATTGTGGCGTTTCCAAAGAGAGCAGGCGCAGAGTATTGCTGCCACAGTAGCTGTTATCGCAGCCCAGAAATACCTAAGAAATGTAAAAGTAGTATAGTAAAATGGGAATTAATAACCTTAATAATAATGTCAGTGAAATCATGATAAAGAGATACATGGCAAGTACATCTACATACTCACACGTACACATGTACATACCGTATGGGATTAAAATATGGAATATTATAAAAAAGGGAACTCAACTGTTTTTTTTTAAACGCTGAAACGCATCAGTTCTAATTTTTAAAAATACACATTAATATGTGTACTTCCGATGTTAATATGTTTCTTAGTTATGTTGTTATCACAAAAAGATTCATGCAATTTTCTACTTTATGATCAGGCAAATAAATCATAAATCTGCATAACAAAAATTCTGAGAAAAGCGAGCTGAACATTTAGTGTTGATATTATGGTACTTATAACTTATTAAATATGATAAATGAAAAATTCTAAACTGAAAAATGAAAATAAAGCAAATAAAATTAACATCCAAGTTACCGCCCATTGTCTTCTTGACAGTAAGCTATTCTAATTACAAATTCACATAAGACATTATTAATAGCAGTTCGTTCTATTTTGCGAATTTCTTTTTGAATGCACTGCTTCAATACCTCTAAATTTTCTGGTTCTGTTTCATTTATTTCTGACTTTACGTAACCCCATAGAGAAAAGTCTAGGGGTGCCAAGTCAGGAGATCTTGTTGACTATTCTATCGGCTCTCGACAGCCGATTCATCTTTCTGGAAAAACAGTGTGCTGAAGCTTACGAGCAGGAAACGTATAAAGTAGCGGTTGATACCAAAGAGTATCATGTGGGATATCAGTATTGTCATCGTTTGCGTAAATTACAGCTAGTGCTGGAATTAGATCATTTTAGAAAAAGTCCAAGTATTTTAATTGAATGTAACTCACGTAAAATTGTACGCCCCTACGACCACGTCTTCTCTAGGCGACGGGACTCTAAACATATAACTATGCGTTTTTTCCTATAATCTTAATGTTTTTGGACTTGCAATTTTCTTTGTTTATTTTTATGTTGAGAAGGCATATAAATAATCAATATTAAAGTTCCGAATATTAATTAATAGAATATTTCCTTTTAAAATTTCTTTTGTTCAATTTGGATAGCGATTTGTGTGTACTTGAACACATAGCAATAAATATTGTTTTTGTTCTTATTGCTCTGTTAAAAGTCTAAGAAATTGTTGCATGCTGTTAACAGCTCTTTCAGCACTGTCATTAACTACCTTTAAATTACTTTGAATTTAGCTTCTAAAAGGGATGCACTCCTTTCCCAAATTGATGGGTTTTCAGTGACAGATTCATTGGTTATTTTCAATCGACAAAATAGATTATTGCTTTTTATTGTAACAAACTGCAATTTTTTATCTATAAAGAAAAATAATATCATATCAAATAAGTGATTAGTTAGAAAAATCTGACCAAATAATGAGCTACGCATCTCTTCTTTCTAGCCACAATATTCTTTTGTGTTTCAATATCAACCATATCATCTTCTTCTTCTTCTCGTCAATCCTCATGCCTTTCAGCGTCGAATTATTTCTGGATCTTACGACGATTTAATCCATTCTTTCCAGCGTGTCCGGTCTGTACTCATTTTCCTCATTTCTTCTATGGTCTTCCCTCGCTTTCGTCCTAATTCGTGTACTCTATCAATCCATTTTTTCCTTGGTCTTCCCTTTTTTCTTCTCCTGTTATTTTTGGCTTCTATTATTTTCTTTGTTAAAATCTTTTGTTCCATTCTAATTATGTAGCCGCACCAATTCAGTTGACATTTTCAATTCTTTTTAGTATATCTTCTTGATTTATCATATTCCTTATCTGTTCGTTTTCTATTCTGTCCATTTTTGTTTTCCGCACGATCTTTCTCAAAAATTTCATTTCCATAACTGTTATTTTGCTTTCGTGTTTTTGCTGTATTGTCCAGGATTCACTTGCGTACATTATTGTGAGGGCTACTACTGCATTGTATACTATCTGTTTGATCTTGGGTTCTATTTCTTTTTTCCAAAGATGGTTTGATTCAGCGCGTAGTATATGTTCGTGGCTTTCCGTCCTCTTTTGCTATGTCTAGATCAATTTTTCCATCCTTCGATATAATAGTACCTAAATATTCGTATGCGTCGACAATTTCTTCTTGTTTATCGGTTATTTTAATTATTAGATTACTGGTTGGCTCTTTATTATTTATCACCATTAGTTTGCTTTTTTCTACGTTTATTTCCATCTTAATCTTTTCTATTTCTTCTGTCCATATTTTTGTTAGTTTTTTCATTTTCACATAACTGTCAGCTATTAGTGCCAGATCATCATAAAGGTATAAAATGACTACTTCCTGAGTTGAATAATATAGATGCTTGCAAAATTTCTTAAATGCTGCTTCTGAAATTAACTTGTCTACATTTCCATAGCTCGTCAGCGCTTTTATAAATAATTTATGTAACTCTTGGTAGGGAGCTGTTACGGCCAAGTTGCATTGTATCCATGGTTTAACGTAAATTGTTGTTATGAATAGAGAAACTTCTTGCAAAACTTGGTTCTGTTCGCTCGTTAAATTTAGCTGGTCACGTAATAAAAACATTTTATCGCATTAATAGCTTTCGCCACCCATCGTGCTTGATGCATAGCCCCAGGAGGTCTTATTTTAAATTTTTTGTTCTCATTTCCGTACAAAAATATATTCGAGAGCTCAATCAGTTCACGGTAATCACCTTTCACAATTGGTTTTCCTAGCTCGGAAAAATAGAAGCTAACCTAGTTTACAATTTGTGAGAGTTGAAAATGCGGGCTCGCAATGCCATACAATCTTGAATATTGTTATAATAAATATTTTTCCAGTTATTTCTCAATCTTTTAAAAAGCGGATTTTGGTTTCAAATAAAGCTTTCACCACCAACGTATTTTATTGGGATTCAATTATTTTTGTTAGTAATTTCTTTGTTTATAAATGGTTTATTGAACAATGATCCAAAAGTTCAGTAAATTTATTGAATAACCTTATAGCTTTTTGTTTTGTTTTGTCTTGTTTTCGTTGCTTTTCTTTTTCTCTTCTTTCCTTGCTTGGCTGTTTTTAAAACTTCTCATTACATAAAAGCGAAACGTTCTTATCGTTTAATTAACCCGTATGATCGTATTTCTTATTAGATTTACAACAACGTTGGCTCATTCGAAAGATAATTATTTCTAATTTAATTTCCTCACCATACAAATAAACAAAAAACAATTGCAGGTCCAAAAACATTGAAATCATAGGAAAAAACGCATAGATCCATCTTGAGAGACCAATAGCTTAGGGAAGCCGTAGTCGTAGGGGCGTGAAATTTTAAGTTATATTCAAGTCCAATAGAAAACAAATGAGAGCGTACTGTTTCAACAGGTCAAGCCTACTAACAGGTCAAAAGTTACAAAATATAATATATAATATGAATCTGAAATACATGTACAGGGGCATCATAATATTAAGATACTCCGTATCCGAACTGGAAAAACAACTGTAAGTTGTACACTCGTCCTTGGATTTATTAACTAACTTATTGATCGGATTGACCGGTGTCCGTTTCATGATATTCGTCCTTGTAATGGGTAGTCTGAAGCTACAATCGGTCCTAGAGTTGATACGCGGTACGTGAAATGCGAGACTTTGCAATAGATGACGAACTTGTTGTTCATCAAGTTAAAAACAAATTTTGTGCCAATCATATCTCTTCGAGATAACAGTGAAACCAACCGTGTCATTCCAGTAAATATCATACCGTGTTGTTTCAGTAAGTCGGACTGCAAAGTACCAACATCCGAATATATTCCGTCCCGCTTGAAGGACATTAAAAAAAATTACGGATGCGCTCTAGTGGTAGATGATCACACATCTTCAAGGGATACCACACCAAAGACATATATTCCAATTTGCCAAGGACAAACGCATAGTATAAGTACCTTGAGTAAGTCCGGCTTCTCTCAAAGAAAAAGGAACCATAATTCTATTATGTACCCCAGATATTTACTTTCTGTGGATGTTGAGTACTGCCAATTAACCGTCCCATGTATACAAAAAATTGCTTCATCGAAAACAACGATTGGGTAATGATGTTAGAATGGTGCAAATTTATCATTGTCTCGCAGAATTGTAAACGTCGTTCAGGACAATCATCATTAACGCTGGCATTTACACCTCAAAATATACTCAGTTTTATGCACATATCGATACACTTTTTGGGAGCCAATTTCAAAGTTGAAAGAGTGGACGAATTTTTTTCGAATCATCTATGCTTTATCTGTCTACTGACACAGCGATTTTTCTAATTTTTTAAATAACGTGTGGGCAATTAGAAACGTACAACTCGATTTAACATCAAACTTTTCAAATAATATTAACAGAAATATAAATATTGAAAATATCTCCACGTTGGTAGCTTGATATGACCACTCTCTTTCATATGCCACTTGTAAAATTTTTCCAAATTGGCTATGAACTCCGAAATAATGTAACAAAATTATTACAATAATCGGTATTTTTCAAAACTGTAAAATAGCATGTAGGCAACACAAATAGCTCACTACCGGTAGAAAAATAAATGCAAGATTCCTTGTGTGTCATATTCCTAAACAAGAGATAATAGATTTCATTACGGGAAACGTTGTGGACGGAATTCAACAGAAATAACCAAATGTGAATTATTATTGGAACTATTTATGGAAAAGTTTTTGGCATATATACTTAGTAATATCATGAATAAATCAACTGTTCGAAATTGGCGCCGACCGAGAGGAACCGAAGAGCACCGAAGAAACGAGAGAGTCGAACACACGAGGATGCGCAAGCGTCGTTGTAGAACCTAGCATAGCTTACGATTTTATGGCGAGATAAGTCATCAGATCCTATTCAGACATTCTCGTTAAACACAGTAACGTATGGCACGAAATCAGCTCCATACTTGGCAATTCGTTGTTTACAGCAATGTGGTGTTGAATGCAAAGTACCATCAATCGCCAGTAGAATTAAAAACGATTTTTATGTGGATGATCTTTTATCCGGTACCAATTCGATAGACGAGGCTCTGGATATTTGTCGACAGTTAAAGAAGTTTCTAGCAGGATATGGGTTTAATTTACGAAAATGGCAGAGCAACAAAAGGGAATTAATACAAAACGTTGACGAAAAATGCGAACCGAGTAGAACAATCAATTTTGATGAAAATTTCGAAAATTCTAGTTCCAAAAAGATTTTAGGATTATCTTGGAATAGCGAACACGATAGCTTAAATTACCGGATAAATGTAACGGAAACGCAACATGCTACGAAGCGATTGATTCTGCCATCTACGGCAAAGGTATTTGATCCACGAGGATTATTGAGCCCTTGCGTAATATTAGCCAAGACCCTTTTACAAAATTTGTGGGCATGCAACCTTGATTGGGATGATATGGTGCCTGAAGAAATCAACATGAGATGGTCAAGGCTGTACAATGACTTCCTGAACCTAAATAAGTTGACGGTTAAACGACAAGTGATTTGTGATCACCCTTCAAATGTTCAATTGCACGGATTTTCTGATGCATCCGAAATTACATATGGGGCTTGTATTTATTTACGATCACAAAATGCAAGCGGCCAAGTATCTACCCACTTGTTATGTGCGAAGACAAAAGTGGCTCCTTTAAAATCGCAAACTATTCCACGACTGGAACTTTGCGGTGCGGTATTACTTTCAAGATTATATGGAAAGGTTAAAAATTCTTTTGGAATAGAATTTGATCAATGCGTGTTTTGGACCGATTCATCAATAGTCCTTGGATGATTAAAAACTGAGCCAAACGAGTTGAAAACCTTTGTAAATCATCGAGTAGCTGAAATACAAGATACTACAAATACATTTGAATGGCGTCATGTCGATACAAATGAGAATCCTGCCGATCTCGCATCACGGGGTAAATATCCATCTGACGTTATAAATAATTCATTATGGTGGCATGGCCCAAATTGGTTGCATACATCAGAAGGCAACTGGCCAACGTCTAAACTTGTAACTACTTGTTTGCCCGAAATGCGACGAACATCTAAATCATTTTTATCGCATGAAATTATACACGTTATACATTTTAGTAAATTTTCTAGTTTAAACCGATTAAAAACATCGACCGCGTACGTTTTAAGGTTTATTAAAAATTGTAAATTAAGGAAACACGAGCGAAATATAAACACATTAACGGTAATAGAAATTAACGAAGCGTTCACCATACTTTTGAAACTAGCACAAAGGACGTCCTTTGCAACTGAGCATAGGGTGTTACGTGACGGTAAATTGATAGAAAAGAACAGCAAGTTGTTTAATCTTAATCCATACTTAGACTCAGACGGTTTAATAAGGGTGGGCGGACGATTAGGTAATTCGGATTTCGATTACAACAAAAGGCATACGATTATCCTTTGTAAAAATCACAATTTAACCAAGGTTCTGTTCTGCCACACGCACGTTGAACTATTGCATTGCGGTCCCCAACATTTATTAGCACACATAAGGGATGACTTCTGGCCAATCGGTGGCAGAAGCCTAGCGAAAACAATAGTTCATAATTGCGTAAAATGTTTCCGATGCAAACCCAAGCCCGTTAGTCCGATTATGGGAGAATTGCCGAATTTACGAACGGTGGCACGGTATCCGTTTTATGCGACAGGCATAGATTATGCTGGTCCTTTTTCTATAAGGGATAGACGCGGTAGAGGTGCAAAAACGACAAAGTGTTGGATGTGCATCTTCATATGCTTCGCAACAAAGTGTGTGCATATTGAAGTTGTATCAGATATGACAGTGGATGCGTTTATTCTTTGCTTGAAACGTTTCATAGCACGCCGTGGTAAACCAGCACACATTCATTCTGACAACGGCACTACGTTTATTGGTGCCGATCGCGAGATACGACAGGTCGTGGAACTTCTGGCACAATCTGAAACACGCATACAAGATTTCTTATCAACTCAAGGAATTTCGTGGCACTTTATTCCCGCGTATTCGCCGCACATGGGGGGATTATGGGAAGTAGGAATTCGATCTGCAAAACATCACTTCAGGCGAGTAATCGGTAATAACGCATTTACATTCGAAGAATTGCTTACATTATTCAGTCAAATCGAAGCTACGTTAAACTCCCGTCCACTTTCCCCACTATCTTCAGAACCTACCGATTTGACTCCTTTAACGCCAGCGCATTTTTTGGTTGGAAGACCATTGACATCACTACCTAGCGTCAATGTGATACACGTGGCTGACAATCGATTAACCCGATTTCAACTTCTGCAAAAGATCCATCAGCACTTTTGGGCACGGTGGTATAAAGAAGTTGTCTCGGAACTTCAAGTGCGAAGTAAATGGAAGCAATCCCAAGACACATTGAAGCTGGATTCCTTGGTCCTAATAAAGGAAGATGGTCTCGCTCCAATGCACTGGAAGCTAGGACGAATTATCGAACTACATCCAGGAAAGGACTCCGTAAGCAGAGTGGCTAGCATCTACACGGTGAGTGGCATCATCAAGCGGTCATTCTCGAAAATCTGTCCACTACCAGCGCAAGCAGAAATTGTAAGTGTAACCCTTGCAAGGCCGGGGGAATGTTCGAAATTGGCGCCGACCGAGAGGAACCGAAGAGCACCGAAGAAACGAGAGAGTCGAACACATGAGGATGGGCAAGCGTCGTTGAAGTAGAACCTAGCATAGCTTACGATTGTGAAACAAGGATGAACATAACCTAAAAACTACTGACAACGTAGACCATTTTATAGTAATCAATATATATGTAATATTTCGTAGTTAATAAAGAACAAAAACAACTAAAATACAGTCCACTCAATCCATAACATCAACTTATAGTATACAAAATTCTTGGGAATTAGTACATTTTTATTTATGTATATACCACACTTAGTGTAGGTGTAGTCTCTTTATTTACAAATATATCGACTGAATTAGCAATTACAATAATAGATAATAAATGGAGTAGATTTCAGATTTCACAGATTTATCGACAGATGATTGTTTTGACATATTCTTAGATGTCTATAATGACTAGTATAATAGTGAGCAGGTAATAAATAATAAACAAATAGTACAATAGGTACAGAGGTAACCCACTACAGATAAATTATGAGTGGAACACATGCAAAATGAAAAGAAGTATAGCTCGTTTCAACTTATTTTATTCTGACTAAAATGTTTACAGATTTACAGCACCTCCTGCGGTGGAAGCGTTATGGACGGTCTCCTTATCGCACTCTTATCCCACAGAGTAAATATAATATACTTACACAAATATACCTGTTGACTATTGGTAAAATATAGAATTTTTAAATATAGATATTACGTAATTCCTGGCCTCTAACTTTCCGGGGATCGATTAATTCCGGCAAGAGTGCCCTTTTATAAAAAGTGATAAGTTTGGGAAGTTGCTTCTTCCAAAAATGTTCATCTTTGTACATAATTTGATAAAACAACCCTTTTGGCGTCCATACAACAAAGTAACATTTATTTTTATTGGTTATGTTCAATTCACCTTTTACTTGGTGCATGTAGCTGTTATTTTTTTTTAATAGCAAGCCACCGCTGTTATCAATAATCAAACATTTTATAAGCTTATTTTCTGTTGCTTCTTTCGGTGTTAACATCCTTGAATTATAAGGGCTTTTTATTTCAATAATGGCGTAGTCACCTACTAAGTCATCAGGAGATGCAGGTAAAAACGGATATTTCTGGTCTATAGAAAGACCACAGCTTCTTATTTCTAAGCCAGAAATTTTTTAAATTCGGCCAATGCTCTGCTTTCATTTTGTATGCCGTACTGAGTTTTTCTTAGTTTTGCAACTTTACCAAAATTGAATGCAGTTAATCGTTTGATCCTCATCGTTTTCCATAAAGTGTTGTCTCTTTGGCCTACAGTTAATTTTTGTATTTCTTCTGGATTTTCACTTTTCAGTTTCTCAAGGAATGTTGCTTCTTTTTCCGAATAGGTCGCAATCTCCATATCGTCAACATTGGCATTTTCTCCGTAATCATTGTCATCATCAACAACATGAAATAACTTTCTTGGTCTCGTTTCTTCAATATTGGCACGTCGTTTGTAGTCCAAATTGCGAATTTTTTTTTCAGAGTACAGTTTTGTATATTTCCCAGAACTGCAACCAGCTAATAATTTCTGCACTTTATAATTTAATTCCCCGATATTGTTAAAAGAAGTAACCGCAGCCCCACATCGTGCGGTATAAGACCCTCGTTGCGAATAATTTATTCTTTTCCCGCTACATATTTTGCAACAACGGAGTTGAAAGTTTCCACAATATTAGTGTCAACATCTTCTATCAAGCTGTTCGCATGCATAGCTCCTCTATTAACCGCATTGACAATATCTTCATAAATTGAACTTGACGTAAATTCGGGGTATATGTTATCTTCATTTTCGTTTGGACCATTACAGAAATAGTTTGCACAATCAGAGTATTCCCCAAAAATGTGTTTGTAGCCGTTTAAAATGTCGGATTTCAGTAGCGAAATTTTCTCTTTTGTATTAATCGCTTGATTTTTTTTTTTCTTCGTTCAGTGAAGTCGAATGTATCTAGAGGTTTTTCTTCTTCTATGTCTAACACCAGTAATTCTTCAAAAGAAAACTCTTCAGATGTTTCGGGAAAGGTTGTTAACTTCTCGGTTTCCATATAAGTAGTATTGATACTAGTATCACTGTTATAATCGCTGATAGAACAATTACTAACACCGTCACTGGAATTGTTGAAATCACTACAAACTTCAACTACTTTTTACGCCCTGCTAAACGCGCCCGTTTCAACTGTTTCTTGTGACTTTTTGGTCTGGACAAATACGCACTGCGTTGTCGCTTTACTTCCATAACTTGCCGGCTGTTTGTCCAACACGAAAGACGTGATGTATTCATTGAGTGCAAAAAGAGATTTTTAATCAAAACAGATCGTGTTGAAAATATATTAGGCCAGGGCACGAGTAATTTGGCAAAACCATTGAATTAGAGCAGATAGTGGAAGGGGCACGATAATGCGCTTATCAACGAAAACCGTGCCCTTCTATTGGAAGAGTGTAGGTATATACACAGAGGGGTTTGTACCTTTCTCTTGCTCGTTGGCTCTTATGAGTCTGTCAAACCACGCGTTGGTTTTTAAAAACATTTATTGTTTAATAGTTAAATCTTCCTATCAGAAACGGTGCAAACATCCATTATATTTGAACAATATAGGTTATTAGGTAACCATATATCAAAACAGTTTTTGCAACATAATAAAAAAACATTTGCTATAGATTTCTTGATGAATCTATACAGTTAAAAATTTGGCACTTGAATTTTTAACGCGGGTCGAAAATCCATGTATTTTTAATATATAAGTGCTTGCAAGACCACTTGGAATTATTTTTGTGTATTAAAGCTTGCGGTGGATGGAATAATAATCCGAATGGTTTACTGTTGGGCCCTTAGAAAATTATTATTCAGTAACATTGTGCCACCAAGTATAAATGCTAACTGCACCAATAATGACTATGACGAAATACCGATTTTTGACCTTGGACTTTCAGAATGAGATATTGCAGACTTTCCACATTTCAAAAGTCACATTGCTGATGACATAACAGGTTTAATGAAGTAGATAATTTGATACTTTCACCAATTAAAGGGATTAATGAAACTAGTACAGACCAACATAATTATTCATTATTAGTTATTAATTATTATAGAAATTTGATTAATATCTAATAATGAATAATTATGTCGGTCTGTAATAGTTTCCTTAATTCCTTTAATTGAAGAAAGTACCAAATCATCTACTTCAATTAAACCTGTTATGTGACTTTTGAAATGTGGAAAGTCTGCAATATCTCATTCTGAAAGTCCAAGGTCAAAAATCGGTATTGCGTCATAGTCATTATTGGTGCAGTTAGCATTTATACTTGGCGGCACAATGTTGCTGAATAATAATTTTCTAAGGGCCCAACAGTAAACCATTCCGATTATTATTCAATCCTCCGCAAGCTCTAATATACAAAAAATAATTTCAAATGGTCTTGCGAGCACTTATATATTAAAAATACCTGGATTTTCGACCCGCGTTAAAAATTCAAGTGCCAAATTTTCAACTGTATAGATTCATCAAGAAATCTATAGCAAATGTATTTCTATTATCTTGTTATGTGTTTTGATATATGGCTACCTAGTAATCTATATTGTTCAAATATAATGGATATTTGTACCATTTCTGATAGGAGGATTTCACTATTAAACAATAAATGTTGTTAGAAACAAACGCCTCAGTGGCTGAGTGGTAAAACTCGCGCTTCACAGTGCGAAGGGCCGGCGTTCGAGACCCGGTAGCGGCAGAGCGTAGCAGTTTAAAATCCTAAAAAGGGATCTGGACCTCTAATAAGCTGCGAAAATGAAGGAAATGCCACTGGGTGGGCCAGGAGCGGTACGGTATATGCGTGTACATATACGGCTCGGTGGCTCCGAACCCCTACACCGAAAGGTAGAAAGGGTAAAAGATTAAGAAGAAGAAGAAACAAACGCGTGGTTTGACAGACTCATAAGAGCCAACGAGCAAGAGAAAGAATCAAACCCCCTCTGTGTATATACCTACACTCTTCCAATAGAAGGGCACGGTTTTCGTTGATAAGCGCATTATCGTGCGCCTTGCACTATGTCCTCTAATTCAATGGTTTTGCTAAATTACTCGTGCCCTGGCCTAATATATTTTCAATACGATCTGTTTTGATTAAAAAATCTCGTTTTGCACTTAATGAATACATCACGTCTTTCGTGTTGGACAAACAGCCGGCAAGTTATGGAAGTAAATTTTTCCTTTTCAAGATGCATTTAATATAGTACTACAACAAGTAAAAAGGACTTTTGTTCTATTAAATTATTAAATAAAGCTTGATCGCCAGCAACATACAGATTAGCACCTATGAACTTCTTCGAAAGTTATGAACCTATAGATAAAATCGTTAATCCATATTTTAAAGCAATATGTACGTAATTGATAAATAGTTTTTGGAAATTGTATATATTATTAAAAAAAAAAGTTCTATTTCTTTATATGTATCATGAACTATGGATATCATATGGATAAATGGGGACAATAATCGTGAGTAGGATTACCATATTAGCTTCATCAAAAGGTAATTAGTGGGATGGGTATCCGCAATTGGTGTTTGCTGTAGCCCCTCCTCAAATTTCCAATTAGTATTACTGTAGGAAAACTGAAGTATAAAATCGCAAGTTGTTTATCTATAACTTCATTAGCAAATTTTCGTTCAATCTTGATTGTTTCTAATTTTGTTATTACATTTAAATTTAAAAATGGGAAATCGCAAACGTGGTGCGTATTTGTCCAGATCAAAAAGTCACAAGAAACAGTTGAAACGGGCGCGTTTAGCAAAGCGTAAAAATGTTGACGATATGGAGATTGCTACCTATTGCAGAGCATTGGCCGAATTTTAAAAAATTTCTGGCTTAGAAATAAGAAGCTGTGGTCTTTTTATAGACCAGAAATATCCGTTTTTTGCTGCATCTCCTGATGACTTACTAGGAAAGATCCCGAACCCGGAAATTCAAAAAAATTTGAAACTTTGGGAATATATACAACATATATAGGTGTGCTATACGCAATTTTTTTTGTGCCGACATTCACTTTGAAGGGGTGAAACACCCCATCGAAAATTGACGGATTTTCAATTTTCTCCACACAACTCCAGTAAAAAGAAAGATAGAAGATAGGTGTAAATGCAATAGTTGCAGCATACATCAAGATCTTTCAAAATATGTGACTATCATATATACACAGTGTTCCGTTAAGCCTTGCGCTTATACTGCAGATGTTTTTGTAACAATACAAAGAAAAGTTTGAGATATAATTTGTGTGACTTTTAATTCTGCTTAAAACTATGTAGGGTGTTCTAATGTACAGAGTGTTCTAGAAGTAAATATCACCCTATCCTTGGTTATATCTAACAGAACTTCATATATTATATTATAATATATATGTATATATATTATTAAATACTTATTGCAAGGAATGATCTCAATCCCGCAAATTTAAAATATGAAATTTGAGAATATGTAAACCACATATAGAGGTGCGATACGAATTTTTGCTGCAAAGTTAATGAAATTTACTGTATATCTTTGCGGTACTATATTTATTAGATAAGACATTGTTTTGTGTGATAATAATATTCGAAGTTTTTATCTAATGGTGTAAACATGTTTTTATAAAAACGCAATAATCAACCAAATGCAATGATAAATGATAACGTTGCTTATATAAATTCCCCACCTGACATTAATAGTATTTGTTGTTTGACAGTGGAATTACACGACATAATAAAGGATATGCTTCTTGACGTTCAAAAAGATACTTCATTTTCGCTGGAAATTGACACAACACTAGAATTTTTGAATCCAGTTAGACCACATTCCGTAGACTTCGTAGATGATGTATACGCACCTACACGCGAAGAAATTTTAGAAGCGATGGAAGCTGAAGACGAACAGTGTGTTCCAGAAGAAGGCGGTATTGTCACTTTGGAATATAAAACCAAAGCTGTTGAATACTGGAAAATGTGGGAAAACCAAGCGACTTACGTTAGCAACCGTCCAAAAGAAATTTCGAAAAGTTTCAACTCTCCAACAATTGTACAGGTAAACAGTGAACTCCATTCAATATAACAACGATTTGTCTTTATTTTCTTTTATTTGTTCTAGATGGGAAGAAACAGTAAACCGGGGAGGCACACGACGGGAAAAATTGCTACAAATTTCGGAATCCGTTTATAATAAGTTTGTAAAGAGTATTGATTCGGGTGATATTATTCATGATTTGGACATTCAAAGATGGGCTTTGCAAGCTAATCAAGGAATAGATTTAGAAAACTTTAAAGCATCCCGGCATTGGGTCTGGAATTTTAAGAAAGCGTATAGAATAGTTTCAAGAAAAATAAATAAATTTATTACGCGATCATATGGTACAGATTCCGAAAAGCTGAATGAAATCGCTTCAACATTTGTTAACCATGTAAAAGATCACATAAAACAAGTCGGAGAAGATAATACATTCAATGCCGATGAAAGTGGCTTTAATCTAGAGCTTCATTCTGGTCGCACGTTAGCTGTGCAAGGTTCAAAAAGGGTTACAGCAGTTGTGCAGTCAATATCCGCAACAACACATAGTTATACCATACTTCCCACAATATCAGCTTCTGGAAAACTTCTTTCCCCTCTATTTATTGTCATGAAAGAACAAAGTGGTAGTTTCGGTCCGCGTGTAACACAGTCTTTGTTTGAACCGTGGAATGTTTATGTAAGGGCTTCAACGTCGGGAAAATTAACAAAAGAACTGTTTAATGAATGGCTCACCCGTGTGTATGTGCCAAATGTGGGAGCTCAGAGCGTGTTATTCTTGGACTCTTGGACTGGTCATTGTCCTGCTACATTGCAAAAGAGTATACCATCAAACAAGCATGTTGAAATATTGACGATACCGAAAAACTACGGCAATGATACAACCACTAGATGTATATGGTTTCCGGTTTTTGTAAGAAAATTTTCCGATCTTGTGCTACTGTTTGGTTATGATATTGTATTGCATGAACGCAATAATGTTATCAAATTACAGTCCCTTATTCACAACCAACTTTCGGCACCAAAGTATCACGATGTATTTGCTTATGCTTGGTATAAAAGTGGATACATTGATCAAAAACCAAATAAGTTTGAAAATCCGGTAGCTTTTGCTTTTAGACAACAGGATTCTATACATCCTGCTAGCTGTTCCATATGCGCTGCCCAGGCCATCATACGATGTGCGTGGTGCAACGAATTCCTATGTTCCAAACATTTCTTTGAAGAATTTCATCACCATACAGAATAATTATTCATTTGCCAGTATTTCACTACATAATTAATATGACCAAAAGATGCAAAGTGTTATCTACAAAAATTTCCTATATATCTTATACTTTATGACTAATCAGCTAATCACATATAAATTATATTGATGTACTTATCAATATTTGTATTGCTTAAAATGTTAAAAATATTGATATATTTGTTATCGCTTAATAAAATCGATTAATTGTAAGATATAACTTTGGTCTAAAAACTAACCTTTTCCTCTTACAACAGCGAGTGATTAAATCAAATTAATAAATTGCGCATTACATATGTCTTCTACATATTTCCAAAACCAATACTTTGGATGTTATTATCAAACAAAACAATGTCTTATCTAATAAATATAGTACCGCAAAGATATACAGTAAATTTCATTAACTTTGCAGCAAAAATTCGTATCGCACCTCTATATGTGGTTTACATATTCTCAAATTTCATATTTTAAATTTGCGGGATTGAGATCATTCCTTGCAATAAGTATTTAATAATATATATACATATATATTATAATATAATATATGAAGTTCTGTTAGATATAACCAAGGATAGGGTGATATTTACTTCTAGAACACTCTGTACATTAGAACACCCTACATAGTTTTAAGCAGAATTAAAAGTCACACAAATCTGCAGTATAAGCGCAAGGCTTAACGGAACACTCTGTATATATGATAGTCACATATTTTGAAAGATCTTGATGTATGCTGCAACTATTGCATTTACACCTATCTTCTATCTTTCTTTTACTGGAGTTGTGTGGAGAAAATTGAAAATCCGTCAATTTTCGATGGGGTGTTTCACCCCTTCAAAGTGAATGTCGGCACAAAAAATTGCGTATAGCACACCTATATATGTTGTATATATTCCAAAAGTTTAAAATTTTTTGAATTTCCGGGTTCGGGATCTTCCCTTATTAGTAGGTGACTACGCCATTAACGAAATAAAAGGCCCTTATAATTCAAGGATGTTAACACCGAAAGAAGCAACAGAAAATAAGCTTATAAAATGTTTGATTATTGATAACAGCGGTGGCTTGCTATTAAAAAAAAATAAAAATAACAGCTACATGCACCAAGTAAAAGGTCAATTGAACATAACCAATAAAAATAAATGTTACTTTGTTGTATGGACGCCAAAAGGGTTGTTTTATCAAATTATATACAAAGATGAACATTTCTGGAAGAAGCAACTTTCCAAACTTATCACTTTTTATAAAAGGGCACTCTTGCCGGAATTAATCGATCCCCGTAAAGTTAGAGGACAGGAATTACGTAATATCTATATTTAAAAATTCTATATTTTACCAATAGTCAACAGGTATATTTGTGTAAGTATATTATGTTTACTCTGTGGGATAAGAATGCGATAAGCAGACCGTCCATAAAACCTCCACCGCAGGAGGTGCTGTAAATCTGTAAACACTTTAGTCAGAATAAAATAAGTTCAAACCAGCTATACTTCTTTTCATTTTGCATGTATTCCACTCATAGTTTATCTGTACTGGGTTACCTCTGTACCTATTGTACTATTTGTTTATTATTTATTACCTGCCCACTATTATACTCTCTAGTCATTATAGACATCTAAGAATATGTCAATAAAATCATCTGTCGATAAATCTGTGAAATCTGAAATCAATTCCCATTTATTATCTATTAGTGTAATTGATAATTCAGTCGGGATATTTGTAAATAAAGAAACTACATCTACACTAAATTTGGTACATACATACATAAAAATCTACTAATTCCCAAGAATTTTGTATACTATAAATTGATTTATTCGTGATATTACTAAGTATATATACCAAAAACTTTTCTATAAATAGTTCCAATAATAATTCACATTTGGTTATTTCTGTTGAATTCCGTTGACAACGTTTCCCGTATATATACTATATATATAGATATATAGATATCTGAAAAGTGAGTGTAAAAAGCCAAGGAGCGCTAAGCGAAAATGTGTTCATTGTAAAAGGAGCACCCAGACAACTATAGAGGATGCATTGTAGCAAAGGAAATGCCAAAACTAAAAGGCCAGCCAAACAAGAAGAGCATCTTGCCTAAACCAGTGCTAAGAACTCAACAACAGGGTCAAACATCTAAGGTGACCGAAGAAGGAGAATCCTATAGCCCAACTACTTCCTCTGGTAGGCCAGAAATACAGAAAATGAAACCTAACCAAAAGCAGAGTCCAACAGTTGAAGAAACTCTGCAACAAATACTAGAGAGACTTGCCAAGATGGATGAACGCATTACTAGAATAGAATATAGCGTCAAAGGAGCTATACCAAAGAGACCTGATGTCAAGTAATTTCCGAATAATGGAATGGAATGCCAGTCGGCTTTTACAACACCAACAAGAATTGCAGGCTGTTCTGGACATAGAAAACATTGATATTTGTCTCATTTTAGAGACTCATTTTACAAATCAATCTCACATTACTTTTAGGGGGAACAAAGTATATCACATAATACATTTCGACAATGCTGCCAGAGGTGGCGGCGCTATCATAATAAAGGAAATCATTGTCCATCATCAAGAAATGAGCTATAAAACTAAAATGTTTCAAGTTATTTGCGTAAATATTCAAACTAAATCTCTTCAGATTCTTATTTCGGCAATGTACTGCCCACCAAGACGTGCAATCAAAAGGGAACATTATTTGAACTTTCTAAACAGGCATAGACAAAGATACATTATAGGTGATGATTTTAATGCCAAGCATTCACATTGGAGTGCTAGGCTAACCGCAACTAAAGAAACAGAAGTTATGCAAACAATCAACTATTTAAAAAGTGAAACACTTTTAACCGGAAAATCAACATATTGGTCTACTGACCATAGCAAAATTCCAGACCTAATTGATTTCTTCATAATTAGAAATAGTTCGGTTAATTATATGGACATTGAAGAGGCATGGAACATGATCCCCAATCATTCTTCCATTATTCTCATTCTGAGTGATACTGTTATACAGAAACAGCCACCTCCCAGATTAACCAACGGATTAACAGACTGGCATAGTTTCCAACAACAACTGAAACAACAAACTGACAAAACGAAGGTAAATAATGCTACTCAACAACTCAAAAGAGAAATTCAAAGGGAAAAATCGAGTCAATTAGCGATTACCTGAGAGAAGTAACAAATGACAGAAATATTAATTATTCTCTTTGGAAAGCCACAAAAACATTAAAAGACCGATCTTGCAAAAACTCCCATAAAAATGTAGATGGAAGTTGGGCCAAAAGTAATCTAGTAGGTTTGCTGAACATCTAGAAGAAACATTCCAGTCAAATGGAGGCGAGGACACCTATAAGTGGGAAAGGATCACACAAGAAAACGATGAGATTAGACTAACCACTCCGAGAAGTTGCTACGGAAATTAAAGAAAATATCGATCCCAGGAAAGCGCCGGGATTTGACTTAATTTTCGGAGAAATACTAAAACAACTAAAATTAACGTACCTTATAAATGCCTCGTTTAGATTGGACTATGTTCCTAGGATATGGAAAGTAGCACAGGTCATAATGATCCCTAAACCTGCAAAGCCAGTAAATGAAGTATCATCTTACAGACCTATCCCACTACTCTCTGTAATTTGAAAGTTATATGAGAAATTATTGTTGGAAGGAATGAGAGACACAGACCCGAAAGAAATTCACTCAGTGATACCGGAGGACATTGTATTGGGACCGGTCCTCCATCTACTGTACACTAGTGACATTCATGACGTAGAACACAACTTAATAGCTACGTTTGTGTTCTCGCGGTGAATAAACCTGTTTTATCAATTTTAAATGTTCCATTTCTATGTCATGCCCCATGTCGTGCATATGTTTCGCGACACTTGACGAATCTATTCTGCTATAGCGATAATGTGTCACATGTTCTTTAAATCGTGTAACTATTGCGCGTCTCGGCTATCCTATATATGCTACCATATATCGCATAAACTACAATCGATTTTATACATACCCGACCGTCGCTCCCAAACTGTTTTGTCTTTCGGATTACCTAAAAGATTCTTTAAGGTGTTCTTAGACATCGAGCACACCTTCACGTTTTGTTTCTGTACAATATTACTAATCCCTTTTGAATTTTTATTATACGGTAGTTTTATAAAATCCGCCATTATAATCGTATTAACGTTTGTACTTTTCCTGTAGACATCCACTTCCAATTTATTATTACTATTGTTCCTAATAACTAAACTATCTAAACATGGGAGGCGACTATTCACTTCTTTTTCTACCGTAAACTTGATTGTGTCGAATTTTGAATTTAGTAGTCCTAAGAAATTTTCTACTGAGCCTTTTTTGGTGTCGAAAACAGCAAAAATATCGTCTACGTATCTAATCCACACTCTAGGAAATATTCACTATCTCTCCTCACCGCTATTTCGAAATTAATCATAAATAAATTAGCGATGGAAGGAAATAAGGGGTTTTCCATTGATGTGCCTTCCCGTTGTATATACATTTTGTTATTAATTTGAAAATAATTCTGTTTCATACAGAGGGAAGTTAACCTCTTATATTCAGGTATTTGTATGTCGTCGATATTATTCATTCTAAGAGAATCAACTAAAAAGTCTAAACTTTCGTTAATCGGTACGCTGGGGAAGGACGAACAAACGTCGAACGAAATTAGAACTTTTCCTTCTTTCAATTGCATTCCGTTGATCTTATTCACGAAGTCTACTGAATTTTCAATCTCTAATCTACCCGTTCTGTTAGGCAAAGTTTTAAATTCGTTCACTAGCCACTTTAACAACTTATAAGTAGGAGAGTTGATACATGATACTACAGGCCTCATTGTTTTATTCGATTTGTGTATTTTGGGCAAACAGTACATTTTCTGTATGATCGGGTTCGAAACAGCTAGTTTAAATTTAAACTTATTCTTAATTAAATTCGAACACTCCTTGACTATATCCTTCGTGTGTCTAATCATCGATGGTAACGGATTTTTCTTAATCATTTGATAAGATCCGGTCGAAACCATGCTGTTTACCCTTTCAAAATAATCTAATTTGTCCATGGTAACAACTTTATTCCCTTTATCCGCTTTTAGGTAAAAACAGTTTCTTTTTTGGACCTTTAATAATGTGCATCTCAATTTTAGCGTTTTAACTTTAATTTCTTTGGGAAACTAACCAAATTATTCACACAACGATCTTTAACTTTCAAAGTTTGGGCTTAGCAGGTATTTTTTTCCATGACCGTCCACTTAATATAGTGTGTAAGAAAAGGACATTTACGGGGGTTCTAGCCGTCTCCAAGCGGGAAAATATTTGTTTACTCTACACCCACGGTTACAGTAAAATAGTGGGCCAAAAATGCTTGCTTAAAATTTTAAGGAAAGACATTTTTCGTTCACTTCGGTTTACACGGTTGTGATAATCCTTGCCTCGAGCTAGCGACATACGTGCCACCGATTTTATTATAAAACAATTGTGTGGTGAGGAGTTTATCGATGTGATATAGTGTCAGTAAATTACACCACAGTCCTTGCAATCACCTTCATTAATAGAAGTGTGTCGAAAAAGTGAAATATTGAAGGCACAAATAAAACAAGTGTGTACAAACTAAAACAATCGATGAGGTCACCAAAAATAAAGGGGAGAAAGCAAGAGCAGTAAAAGAAAAAAGGTCAGTGAAAAACAAATTTCAATGTAGATGTAGGCATACATATGAAACGAGGAAATGTTCAGCCTATGACAAAGCATGCAATAAAAGCAAGAAGAATAACCATTTTACTATAATGTGTAAATCAAAAAAGGGTGGAAAGCTTTAGTGAAGATAATAAATTGGAATTAGGATCACTACAAATTAACCAATTACAGAAAGGAAGTACTGAATGAAATGAATAGATTCTGATAAATGGCACAATTATAGTAATAAAGATAGGAGCAGAAGTTGACACGGTCCCGGAGAGTGTTTTCAAAGAAATCGAAAAGGGCAGAAATTAGAAAATAATAATGTTGTATTAGATTACAGGCATGGACAGCCTCTTTTTGTAGAAGTTTTATGCTGCGAGTAATCTTGAAAAATATACATTTTTGTGGTATCCTTATGATTCATTATGAATTAAGTTTAGACGGGCCGTGCTAATATGCAACGAAAGAATTCAGTAGCGGGCCGAGCAAATCTTAGTCGAGACCGCATGTGGCCCGCGGGCCAGAGGTTACCCATCTATATATTAGAAGGATATGGAGGTACGAAAATAAGACCAGTAGGTTGTAATTATACATGAGGTAACAAAAGTAAATTATCGAAATGCTTTATAATAAAAGGGAATGTAAAATCAATATTAGGATTAAATGCATGCATAAAATTAGATTTAATCAAAACAGTAGAAAATTTACAACGAGATGTATTAGATTAGCATAGTTTTATAAATAGCAATGCAGAATTATTTGAAGGGTTAGGCAAAATAAACGTAGAAGTAGGTCTCAAGATCAGAAAAATACAGACCCGGTAGCAAGACTACCACGAAGAGTAGCATTATTTCTACAAAAACAATTGAAAAACAAATCAAAGGAGTTGGAGACAAAGGAATAATTGGAAAGTAGATGGAATAAGTGAATGGGTAAACAATTTAGTTGTTATAGGAAACTCTGATAATACTATACGTATATATCTAGATCCATTTTATCTAAATAAAACATTAGAGAGGAAATACTATTTATTACCAATATCAAGTGAAATAAGTGCAAAACTAAAAGACATGTCAGTTTTTACAGCACTTGATTTTAAGAATGGGTACTATCAATTGCAATTAAATTCAGAAGCTAGTAAATTATGTTTGTTTAATACACCTTTTGGAACATATAGATTTTTAAGATTACCAACAAATGTAGATATTTTTGGTCACATAAATGGTGTAATAGTATATATAGTATTTATATAATAAATATATAATATTTTAATAACTTGTTAATATATGCATTTAATGAAGATGAAAATGATAAAATTCTACAGAAAGTAGTAGAAAGAGATAAAGCACATAATATTAAATTAAATAAAGACAAAAATGCAATTGAAGGCTAATACTGGTAAAACTTAGGTCATGTATTTAGCAAAGAAAGAATGAGTATAGATAGAGATAAGATAGAAGCAATTTAAAAATTAGAAAATCCCACCAGTAAAATATAATTACAAGGATTACTAGGCTTTATAGGATATCATAGGTCGTTCATACCAAGTCCTGCAGAGTTAACAGCACCTTTAAGAGAGTGAATAAAAAAGAATATAGTTTTTCAATGGACAGACAAGCATACACAGGTATGAGAAATAATTAAACAAAAAATTACAAGCGTCCCTACTTTGCAAAATTTTAAGTCACTAGAGATAACGATTCAGATGCCTCAAAAGGAGGAATACGATTTGATTTACTGCAAAATAAGAAACGAGTTGCATTTGCATCAAGATGTATGTCAAAAACAGAAAAATCATATCCGCAAACAGAAAAAAGTTTATGGCAAAGAAGTAACTATCTATTCAGATCATAAACCATTTTATGTATGGTTTATTTAAAGATAGCTTCTCTAAACAAACCATACATAAAATTAAATTACGTTGGTTTGGACCCACCTTGTAATGGGATTATATTTATATATATATATATATATAATATTTTGTTCTATCTTTTCTCCAAATTTTATCCACTGTTGTTTTTTTAGCTTTTTTAATCAATTGTTTGGTTTTCTTTTCGTTCTATTTTATATTCGTTATAGCTTGTTAGCAACTTTCTGGTCAGGTACCTCTGGCATGCTTTCTTTTTAGTTTTGATTTGTGCTTTTATTTCTTCTGTCCACCATGATGTTTGCTTTTTCTTGGTCTTAAAGCTCGTCCCGCATATGTCCCTTCCTGCTTCTAAAATTATTTGTTTCCAATTATTTTCGATGTCTCCTTTTTGTATTTTGCTGTTTTCTTTGGTAAACTTATTCTGCATCATCTCTCTGTATTTTTGTGCTATCTCTGGGTCTTGTAATTTGTTTGATTTTATTGTTGGTACATACAATTCCTGTTTGCTATTCACTACATTACCTGTTTTACTCACTTTCCTTTTTATTCTTGTTAGTACTAGATAGTAGGTCCTCTTCTTACTTTCGTGTCGCAAATTTCCGTTTTGTTTCTAGTCCCCGTTAAAATGTAATTTGTAATTGATTTCTCATTGCGGCTTTTCGCTCCTCTAATGTATTTATGAATCAATTTATGTCTACGTTATTACCGATGTCATCTAGTGTCAGTAAATTACACTACAGTCCTTGCAATTACCTTTATCTAAAGTACGTATTCGTAATCATCATGTGTTGTTTTCCCATTGTATTTCTCTTTTCTCTCTGTTTGTCTGCTTTGGATTTATATTCTCGGTCTTGTAGTCCTACTCTTGCGGTATTCTGCTATATATTTATATTTCCTTTGGTTTCTTCTGTAGTGTCCGCAAGCTTCTCTCAGAATTCCTGTTTCGTTTCCACTTTCTCATCTTCATTTGGTCCATACGCATGGTGTCTCTCTCTTTGGACTTATTATCTTTTATTATCTGTAACTTTTTTAAATAAATTTTAAATTTCTTCATATTTCCTATTTTCTGAAGTTAATTTGGAACATTATTGAATATTTTAATGCAGGAATAAATTGGTGATTTTTCGTATAAGGCTCTACTATACTTAGCAAAATATAATACATTTGTATAACGAGTGTAACATTCATGTGACGGTCTTTCAAAGTTTTTAATATTGTTTTTGACATATAAGGCAGCTTTATACATAATCGATAGAAAAGTCAATATGCCATTATCAACAAAAAGTAGTCTGCACGACTCACGAAGTCCACAGTTATATATTGTAAACTTCAAGTAAACTTGTGTTTTACTTCAATTCGTTTTATTACTATAAACGATACAAGCGAGTACATTATTTTTAACTGTCCACGTTAACGTTTATTTTCACTTCCATAATTAATCAGGGCTGCCTACTTTTTGCCTTTTTACTTTTTCGACGAGTCCCGGCCGATTTTCGCAAAAAAATTATAGTACCGTAAAGGTGACCTAAAAAGTGATAAATTATCTTAATAAAAGTTTTGTGAGAAATGCCTCCCAGAGTCACAATTTAAGAAAAACGATCTTACCTTGAAGTGTTACGTTCAAGCGGAGTTTTGTTATGTATTTCATCGCATAGACACAATTTATAATACATTTATAATAACTTTTATCCTTTTTCTACAAATATACGTTCAAATGTTAATATAATTTTCAGTAATTTACCAACATTTTTGCATTTTCTGAGATGTTAAAATGTATGACTTTCTAAATGACATTTGACTGGTAGCAACCAGTACCAGCTTAAATAGATATATATAATTCTTATTCTTCTTCGAAGCGGCCTATTATTGAAGGTAAACGTTGGTTAAACGAATTGTTGCCGTATACGCAAAAATTGATTGATGCACGAACTTGCGTATTCTTATGATTTTTTCTGTATTTGCTAGTCGGTACTTTAAGGAAATTTTTGTATTAATTTATCTGGTATTTTACTGGTTTAGATCATTGACTATAAGATGTGCGTATATATATATTCTTGCTTCGTTGAGTTGTTTGTTTACGTTTGTAAACGAATAATTGCCATACACGGAAAAATTGATTCATGCACGAACTTGCGTATTCTTACGATTTTTCTGTACATATTTATGTCTTTTGTCGCGAGGTTGTTTTGGACGCGTATCATACATAAACAAAAGTTAAGGGGGCCAAGTAAAATCGTAGAGATGGACGAATCCAAATTTGGAAAAGAAAGTATCATTGTGGACATTTTGTAGAAGGGCAATGGCTGGTGTGGTGTAGTGTGGTGTGAGTTTGGGTCTGGTGGTGTGGGATCGTTTGGACCGGATGGCGTGGGATGGGTTTGGGTCTGCTGGTGCGGGATAGTTTGGGCCGGGTGGTATGGTGTGGGTTGGGTCTGGTGGTGTGGTATAGTTAGAGCCGAATGGTGTGGGGTGTGTTTCGATCTGGTGATGTAGGATAGTTTGGGCCGGATGGCGTGGGGTGGATTTGGGCTGGATGGTGTGATTGGGTTTGGGCCTGATGGTGTGGGATAGTTTGGACCGGATGATGTGGGGTGGTGTTGGGTCTGGTGGTGTGGGATGGTTTGGGGTGGGTTTGGTTCTAGTGGTGTGGTATAGTTTGGACCAGATGGTGTGAGATAGTTTGGGCCGGATGGTGTGATTGGGTTTGGGTCTGGTGGTCTGGTGTGGGTTTGGTTCGGTTCTGGTGGTGTGGTATACTTTAGGCCGGATGGTGTGATTGGATTTGGGTCTGGTGATGTGCGATAGTTTGGGCTGGATGGAGTGGACTGGTTTTGGGGCTAGTGGTGTGGTTTTGCGCCGGATGGTGTGGTGTGGTCTTGGCCGGGTGGTGTTGGGTGGTTTTGGGTTCTGGTGGTGTGGTATACTTTAGGCCGGATGGTGTGATTGGATTTGGGTCTGGTGATGTGCGATAGTTTGGGCTTGATGGAGTGGACTGGTTTTGGGGCTAGTGGTGTGGTTTTGCGCCGGATGGTGTGGTGTGGTCTTGGCCGGGTGGTGTTGGGTGGTTTTGGGTCGGATGGTATGGAGCAGAGTGGTTTCGGTCAGGTTGGATCGTGTTGAATACTTTAATATATTTTATATGTGAAACTATAATTGGTTTAGCAATTTTTGTTTTATTTGCATATCTGCTGAGACGTTGATTCCAATTATCCGTGAATGGGTTGAATTGGGAACAATGGTCATCAGCGATTATTGGAAGACCTACCTATAACTGCTTCGTATTGCACGGAGAATCATTTTTTGACTTTTAAAGGTCCTAACACAGATGCTAATACCAATGTAATCGAGTCCCCATGGTCGGCTGCCAAAAACACAATAACTTCAACCGGACGAAGAAAATCTCATATTCCGGGAAATTTGGCTTGGTACATGTTTGAAAAAAGATGTACCGAGTTAAAATTGGATCGGACTTTGGAATTTTTCCGTTTAGTAAGGTTATTGAATAACCCATTGAATCCTAGAAAATGTCAACAAGACGAAGATCGGGGCAGCTCATTGTTGTAATTATTATATAAATAATAAAGACATTAGTTTTAAGAATGAACAGTAGACACTTTATTATGATGCCGTCTACATGACAGTTATCTATGCACAGGTCACTTTAGATATATATAGATAAAGCTTGCTACATCATCTTTTTCTTTTAAATAAATAAATGAACCCAGACGTCACATTTCTTAGACTGGTTATAATAAAGGTTACAAACATAGTTGCAGTAATGAATTACGTAACTAGATTAAAGAGAAACAAAAATTACAAATTAAGTCTCTTTGGGGTTTGACCAACCTGCCACTCGCCGCATATTTTAAATCAGAATTATGTACAGAAGGTGCCTGTTCTGTTAACAATTTAGATCCAGAAGACGTCACCCCTTCTAGAGGATCAACAACATAATCCTTTGCAGTGTTCTCCTTCTGACAGACTGGATCTGGAACCCTCAAAATGTGTTGCCCATTTCGTCTAAACTCGCCTTCAGGAGTCTCGACTGTGAATGACCTCGACTCTTCACATTTTTCTTTACAGTTCCAGGTGTCCATGTGCTAACAGGTGTTTGCTTTACAAATACTTTATCTCCTTCTTTTAAATATGGTAATACCCTTGTTTCTCTATCATAGTACTGTCTTGCTTTCTCTACAGTACTGTTCTTTGTTTCTAAATGTTCTTCAAATCTTACAACTTTAGAATGTAAGTTTTCGGTAACTACTGGAAGCTGCGTTCTTAGTGTTCTGGACATCCACAGTTGAGCAGGTGAGACTATTCTACCTCTAGGTGTTGTCCTATATTGAAGAAGAGCAAGGTAAGGATCTGTTCCGGCTTCCTCACATTTCATAAGTATGCGTTTAGTAATTTTCGCTCCAGATTCTACTAATCCATTTGACCTTGGTAAGTATGAACTAGATGTTGTATGTTGAATACACCAACTGAAGATAAAAGATTTGAATTCAGTTGAACTGAACGGAGGACCATTGTCACTAAAAATATCCACAGGTATACCATGACGACTGAAGACTGATTTCAGAACAAGTATCAACGATTTAGCTGATGTAGATGGTACTGAAGCTACTTCTATATCATTTGAATAATAGTCCTCAATTACCACATATTTCTTTCCATTGTGGTAAAAGAAATCAATGTCCACTTTCTCCCATGGTAATGTTGAAAGTTTATGTGGTTGTATTGGTTCAGGTAAATTGGAATTTCTGTGTATTGAACACGTATGACAGGCTTCCACGACATTTTTTATATCTACAGACAGAAATGGCCAGAATACAATACCTCTTGCAAAACTATTAGATTTGTCTATTCCGAGATGACCACTATGTATGATTTTCAAGATATCTGGGCGGATTTTTGTTTGGAATTATAATACTATTGCCTGGAAATAAAAGATAATTCTCGGAGTGTATGTCGTGACGATACTGCCAGTACACCTTTCTTACATGAAGGCCATCCTTTTTTGCAATAATATTTTAACATATGCATGCTGTCATCAGAGTTAGTTGCTTCTTGCAGCCATTGTAGACGTTCCGAAGATACAGGCAATGTACTGACTAACATATTGACGTGAATCATAATATCATCATCCAGTTCATCTATGCTTGTTTCAGGCAAAGCTGCTCTAGAGAGAGAGTGTCCGCTATGTACATCTCTGTCCCTTTTTTGTAGGATACATCAAGATGATAAGCCTGAATTTTCATCATCATGCGTTGCAGACGTGTAGGCACTTCGACTAAAGACTTTTTAAACAATGTTATTAGAGGACTAACTGAAGACGTGCTTTATGTTCTTCCATCGTGCTGCGATATGTCATCGCTGTAGACAGCTACTCCTGGTCATCAAACATTTCTGTCATCACCCGATGAAAATATTAAGGTACGCAGTTTATACCATACGGTAGTCTCCTGAAACGATATCGTCCAAACGGTGTATTGAAGGTAGTAAGTTGGAGCTCTCTTCATCAAGCTGACACATCCAAAATCCACTACTAGCATCAAGCGTAGAGTAGTATTTGGATCCTGTCACCCTCGATCTGATCATGTCTGCCGTTGGAATTGGATAATGTGTTCTTTTGACCGCTTCGTTCAGGTTTCGCGGATCAAGACATACACACAATTTACCATTCTTTTTCTCGACTAATACTAGTGAACTTACCCAGTCTGTAGGCTCCATGACTTTGGCTAGCCATCCATCTCTTCCATAGACTTTAACTCCTTCTTAAGTTTTTTATGTAAAGCGAACGGCACCTTTCTTGGCGCATCAATCCTTGGTGGCACATTCTCCTTTACTGAAATGTGACAAAAACCTGGAAGGCAGCCCAAGCCCTCAAAGACAGATTTATACATATTCAATATGTTATCAAGACTCTTATTGTCACTTTTAATATGCTGGTTTGGTTGACAGGCATTGCAAATATTTGAATTTAGTGTTAATACACGTTTGACCAAACCAAGTTCAGCACAGGTGTAATGACCAACAACAGTGGGCGAGTTGACATTGGCTATTATGAATTTAACTTTACTTGACATTATTCTATTTTGTAATTTATACGTTATCATAAACTCACACTCTCCCAGTACTGGTATCACATCACTGCTGTATGAAATTATTTTCGATTTGCAGTTAGTCATATTGACATTTAGATTCAATTTATTGAAGATCTGGAAAGACATTACATTTGTGTCACTTCCAATATCTAAAATACAATCTAAACTAATATTATTAACTGTAATTCGCATCTTCCAGTGAGAAACAGTTTCATTTTGAGTTTGCAAGTGTACAATAAAAGATCATTGAACTGTTCTTGTTGTAAATTTACATCTGACTGTATAGACCTGACATTCTTTGTACGACATATTACCGCAAAGTGGTTTTTTCGTTTACATGCTCGACACACAACACCATAAGCTGGACACTTTTTTCTATGTACTTGTGGACAAGTACATATCTCACCAGGCACTTGTGATCTTGATTTCGACCTTAATCTGTTTGAATGCTTTTTTGAATCATTTTGACTCCTTCTGGTATATAACACTGAAGAGGATAACGACGTAGACGCCAGCACAGTGACCTGATTCTGCGCTGAAACCACTGCCTTTGCAATGCTTACTGCACGGTCAAGTGTTAGGTTATCTTCGAGAAGTAATTTTTCTTTCACTGATTGAAATTTGAAATGCATGTTTGTTATGAAGATGTCCTTCACTAGACGATTCTTCAGACTTCCAAACTCGTAATCTTGACTTAGGTTTTTTAGTTTAGTGAGAAAATCGTCTATACTTTCGTCTTTCATCTGTTTGCATGTAAAAAACTTGTGCGACTCGTAGGTAAGGTTTGATTTTGGCATAAAATGGTCTTGAAATAACTTCGTAAGTTCTTTAAACGTAATATTGTCTTCGTTTTTGTTATACGAGTTAAATATTTTGTTGTACCTTTTTTTGTTTTCTCTTATTTTCCTAAATTTGTATTCTATGATAATTGTATATTGTGTTTAGTTATAAGTTATCTTATATGATAGATCTCTACCACTAATAGGTCAATAAAACAAGGCTGGTTTGAACGATAGTTATATTTTCAGAACGTTTACAAACGTTTTCGGAATACCTTCTTCAGTGAAAATATAACTAGATAAATATATAAACAAACATTTGTTTTTTATTTGGGAACTATCAACAAAATGACTAATGACTAGGATTTCTTGATATAGAGGATGTGTAACAAACTTTTATATACATATATAAATTATAAAAACTAAATTAATGTGTAAACATACATGCAAAATTAAGTAAACCTATATCAAAAATCTTTGTCGAAACCTTAACAATTCTGTTCAAGGACTAGGGAAAACCCAAATTTAAAAACCTAGCCAAAGGTTTCCTTCTTAAGAAATGCAAATGTCATTTTAACAAATTGCTATATACATTACTTAAATTTTGAATATCGGTTCTGAAATTAATAGTTTTAGTGTCTTTTTGTATATTTATCATTTCATATATTAGTCTTTTTTATAATTATTCTCTGTTTTTAATATAATTGTGTTTTCAAAATCAAAGTAATGCCCAAGATCTTTGTAATGCTTTGTTACAGCGGTCATTGCACCAAAATCATTATTTAAAGAATACTTATGGCTATACAACCTTTTCTTTAAATATTGTTTCGTCTGACCGATGTAACAACCATCACAGTCTTTACAGTTTATTTTATAAACTACATTACTTTGATTTTGTTTAATTATTTTAGATTTAGTATTAGTAAAAAGAGATCTGTTACTATAATTTGGAATGAAAGTAATGTTTATGTTGTTTTTATTAAACTCTTTTTTATTTTTCGCTTAAACCTTTTTTATAAGGAATAGCGTTATAAGATTTATTGTTATTATTTTTAATTCCTCTATTATATAATTTGTTAATTCTATTTTTTATTATTTTTTGATAAAAACTATTTGGATAATTATTTTTATCTAAGATTTCTTTTAACTTTGTTTAAATTCTTTTCCCTAAATTCAGGATTAGCTAATCTAACCGCTTGATCAACTAAACCGGTAACTACATTAATTTTATGTAATTTTGATGTTTCTGAAAAATAATTTAAATGTCTTCCTGTATTGGTAGACTTTATATGCCAATTTGTTTTTACAATGCCGTTATTATGCATGACTGTCACGTTCAGGAAATTCAATGAGTTATTAGATTCTCTCTCATATGTAAATTTTAATCTATTATGATAACTATTAAATGAATCTAATATCTCATCAATATTATCCTTTCTTACGGAACAAAAACAGTCATCCACATAACGTCTGTAAAAACTTACACTAGAATTTAGTTTTGCCAAACAAGTTTGCTCTAGGTCCTCCATTACCAGGTTTGCGATAACTGCTGATAATGGAGAACCCATTGCAGTACCGAAAATTTGTTTATAAATTTTATTTTGATAGGTAAAATAAGTAGAATTTAAACAAAGTTTCGAAGCTGCAATGAATTCCTCCTTTGGAAGATCTGTAAAATCTTTTATGGAATTCCATTTTTATCTAAAATTTGTAGTGCTAAATCCACAGGAATATTAGTAAATAAAGAAACAACATCTAAACTGATTAATTCGTAATTATTAGGAACTGTTTGATTTCTAACCGAATCTACAAATTCCCATGAATTTTTCACATTATATGTAGTTTTACCTACAATATTGCTTAAAATTTTAGATAAAAATTTGGAAAGATTGTAAGTGGGGGAATTAATGCAATTTACGAATTCTGTAAAAAGACGTTAGATTTATCAGTAAATGAATGTTATATTAAAATTAAAATGTTAGAGAATGACATTTCTAATGTTAGAAATGTCATTCAAATGTCGTTACAGGATTCGGATGAATTTTTAATGTAGCTAATATAAACTATGAAAGAACTTTTAATAAAATAAAACAAAACAATATTAATAAATTTAACCAATTAATAAAAAAATGCAGGGGTTAATTATCCAATTTTACAAGAAGATTGGATAATCAACCTAACTGATAAAGAGATTTGTCAAAATGTTAAATTAATTTTAAGTCTAGGTCCTAAGTTTTCTGTAGATTTTAATGTCATACCGATAGATGATTTTATTTGTAGTATAGAAAATATCGTTCAAAATTATGAGGAAAACTTAGAACCTAACTTACGACATAGGTTGGTTAACATTTTGACAAATTACAAAAATAAAGAAAACAATAAAAATAATAATAGTAACAATAATATCTTACAAAAAGCTTTTAATGAAACAAAAAATTTTTGAAATCTAATAAAGATATTATAATAACTAATTCAGATAAAGGAGAAAAAACCATAATTATGAATAAGATTGATTACGAAGCCAAAATGAATTCCTTATTGGAAGATAATCAAACTTATTCGGTATTATTATCAGACCCAACAAATAAATTCCAAAATGAAATAAATAAACTAATAAATAGTTGGTTTTTAAAAAAATATATTTCTAAAGATTTAAGTAACCATTTAAAAATTCTAAATTCTATATCTCCAAGAATATACGGTATTCCTAAAATACATAAAGATAATATGCCTTTACGTCCAATCGTAAATTGCATTAATTCCCCACTTACAATCTTTCCAAATTTTTATCTAAAATTTTAAGCAATATTGTAGGTAAAACTACATATAATGTGAAAAATTCATGGGAATTTGTAGATTCGGTTAGAAATCAAACAATTCCTAATAATTACATTACACTAATCAGTTTAGATGTTGTTTCTTTATTTACTAATATTCCTGTGGATTTAGCACTAAAAATTTTAGATAAAAAATGGAATTCCATAAAAGATTTTACAGATCTTCCAAAGGAGGAATTCATTGCAGCTTCGAAACTTTGTTTAAATTCTACTTATTTTACATATCAAAATAAAATTTATAAACAAATTTTCGGTACTGCAATGGGTTCTCCATTATCAGCAGTTATCGCAAACCTGGTAATGGAGGACCTAGAGCAAACTTGTTTGGCAAAACTAAATTCTAGTGTAAGTTTTTACAGACGTTATGTGGATGACTGTTTTTGTTCCGTAAGAAAGGATAATATTGATGAGATATTAGATTCATTTAATAGTTATCATAATAGATTAAAATTTACATATGAGAGAGAATCTAATAACTCATTGAATTTCCTGAACGTGACAGTCATGCATAATAACGGCATTGTAAAAACAAATTGGCATATAAAGTCTACCAATACAGGAAGACATTTAAATTATTTTTCAGAAACATCAAAATTACATAAAATTAATGTAGTTACCGGTTTAGTTGATCAAGCGGTTAGATTAGCTAATCCTGAATTTAGGGAAAAGAATTTAAACAAAGTTAAAGAAATCTTAGATAAAAATAATTATCCAAATAGTTTTTATCAAAAAATAATAAAAAATAGAATTAACAAATTATATAATAGAGGAATTAAAAATAATAACAATAAATCTTATAACGCTATTCCTTATAAAAAAGGTTTAAGCGAAAAATAAAAAAGAGTTTAATAAAAACAACATAAACATTACTTTCATTCCAAATTATAGTAACAGATCTCTTTTTACTAATACTAAATCTAAAATAATTAAACAAAATCAAAGTAATGTAGTTTATAAAATAAACTGTAAAGACTGTGATGGTTGTTACATCGGTCAGACGAAACAATATTTAAAGAAAAGGTTGTATAGCCATAAGTATTCTTTAAATAATGATTTTGGTGCAATGACCGCTGTAACAAAGCATTACAAAGATCTTGGGCATTACTTTGATTTTGAAAACACAATTATATTAAAAACAGAATAATTATAAAAAAGACTAATATATGAAATGATAAATATACAAAAGACACTAAAACTATTAATTTCAGAACCGATATTCAAAATTTAAGTAATGTATATAGCAATTTGTTAAAATGACATTTGCATTTCTTAAGAAGGAAACCTTTGGCTAGGTTTTTAAATTTGGGTTTTCCCTAGTCCTTGAACAGAATTGTTAAGGTTTCGACAAAGATTTTTGATATAGGGTTTTACTTAATTTGCATGTATGTTTACACATTAATTTAGTTTTTATAATTTATATATGTATATAAAAGTTTGTTACACATCCTCTATATCAAGAAATCCTAGTCATTAGTCATTTGTTGATAGTTCCCAAATAAAAAACAAATGTTTGTTTATATATTTATCTAGTTATATTTTCACTGAAGAAGGTATTCCGAAAACGTTTGTAAACGTTCTGAAAATATAACTATCGTTCAAACCAGCCTTGTTTTATTGACCTATTAGTGGTAGAGATCTATCATATAAGATAAGTATAAAAGGTCACGAAATATATATATATATACATTTAATTTAGTTATAAGCGGATACCCTACTCTATGTTATTGTCATTCGATAAGTGCAGCTCTCCCACAGAGGGCGCTACATTAAAATTTCGATTTATCTATTATGTTTTCTATATGTGCTACCGTATTAAAACTGCTGTATTGAGTGTTTGAAAATATGTAATTGTAATAGATGTAATGTCGTCAGTTTGTTTTGTTTATCTTGTAATGTTGTCAGTTGTAGACGTTATGAGTGAAGTTGTAAACAAGTGGTCGACGCTGCCCGCTGGAGGGGGATCATATAAAAGGAAAAGTGTGACGTGCGCAGAGGAGAGACTAGTTAGAGATTCGACTCAGCTCGGTGTCTGGAAGCAGTGAACGAGCATCTGAACATCAACGTAGCAGTGATCACGGATACGTTCGAGAAAATTCCAAGAATTATCTCTTACTGTAGAGCATCATCGAAGTATCTCGCGTGTCATCCTCCCGTTGCTGAGCCCGTGTGGGAATTTGGATGTTGTATCCACGAAAAGGGGAGAGACAAAACGGATGATTCCGGATATATCATCACGCTACGGAAACGAGCCCGAACACCTGGCTGCGGCACAGCTCCGACCGAGGACGTCGAGGGAAAATTTCCAAGACAGATAAATACATTTTATTTCTCCATCTTACAATAGATCCTTCAGCTCGGAATTCCTAACCTATCCGCCTTCAGCGGTGATTTTAATAAGCGTACGCCGCGACGAAGTAATTCGTAGATCGTAATTTAGTCATAATCTTTTCTTATATTTTCTTGTCTATGTGAGTAACTTGCCGCCGATACTCCTCCTTTTCCATCGGTATCCTGTTGGATTTCAATATTTCTCCGGCAGCAGTAACCACTCAATGCCGCCTGTTTATGTATGAAATATTGTGGCAAATCCCTGAGAAAGAGCCGAGCGTCGGCCGAGGCACGGAGCGGTCCTTGCGAACCACATCACATACCGGGTGATCAGCAAGGTACTCACGCAGACATCGTTGTGCATTTAATTGTATATTTGATTCGTTTTGTTTGGTATTATTTGATTTGCTTTGTTGTTAGGTCAATATACGGATACACCTAGATCAATGACTCCCCCTTTCTTTTCTTTACCCTTATCTTTTATCTAGCGCGCTATAAATATAACAATAGCGTCCCCAATAACAATGACAATTTCCACGCCTTTTTCGCCTATATAATGTAGAAACATTGTGACTTTTCTTGCATCAGTTTCATCATCTAGTGATGAAGCTCGTAGAAAAAGTTTGAATGATTGAAACCATTTTTTACAATTAGCAGTAAGGTTTCCTGACGTGATGATCATAGGATCGCAACCTCCCCTCATGTTTATTTTTCTGACCACGATACTTTGATGCGTTTGCAACTGTGATGGATTGACTTAATTTTCTTCTCTCATTTTCTTTTACTTGTTCACTTCTGACGCCATGTTGTAATTATTATATAAATAATAAAGACATTAGTTTTAAGAATGAACAGTAGACACTTTATTATGATGTCGTCTACATGACAGTTATCTATGCACAGGTCACTATAGATATATATAAAGATAAGGCTTGCTACACTCATCATCTTGAACACAATTATGGACGCGGACGCGGTCGATTTTAACTCTGAGTTACTTCGAGCGGTAAACACCAATTGAATTACAATTTTCGGCTGAATCGTTTGTGTATTATAAGAAGCGTATTAAAGAAGAAACAGCAAATTACAACAAAATTGCTAACATGTCTGTCGTGGAAGTTGTAAATGCACCTGAAGCAGAAATAGAAGAGCGTGAAATTATTAGATTTCGTCGATGTTATATGTATTTATTTGTATATTCCTGTTAATTCTTGGACGAATTTTAAAGTAAAATCCTTTGAAAATTTCCTACTGAAATACTTTTGTTTCCTGTTAAAAAAATTTATCACTACACTTTTAATCTTGAGATATTTCCAGAGCGTATTTTTGTATCCATTGCAATTGTTAATTTTAAATTTATTTAATAATTCAATGGAATACAGCGATTAGTAGACAAACAACTCAACGAACCAAGAATATATATGTACGCACATCTGATAGTCAATGATCTAAACCAGTAAACTACCAGATAAATTAACACAAAAATTTCCTTAAAGTACCAACTAGCAAATACAGAAAAAATCATAAGAATACGCAAGTTCGTGCATCAATCAATTTTTGCGTATACGGCAACAATTCGTTTAACCAACGCAACGTTTACCTTCAATAATAGACCGCTTCGAAGAAGAATAAGAAGAATTATATAAATATACATCTATTTAAGTTGGTACTAGTTGCTACCAGTCAAATGTCATTTAGAAAGTCATACATTTTAACATCTCAGAAAATGTGAAAATGTTGGTAAATTACTGAAAATTATATTAATATTTGAACGTATATTTGTAGAAAAAGGATAAAAGTTATTATAAATGTATTATAAATTGTATTTTTGCGATGAAATACATAACAAAACTCCGTTTGAACGTAACGTAAACACTTCAAGGTAAGATCGATTTCCTTAAATTGTGGCTCTGGGAGGCATTTCTCACAAAACTTTTATTAAGATTATTTATCACTTTTTAGGTCACCTTTACGGTGCTATAATTTTTTTTGCGAAAATCGACCGGGACTCGTCCTCATATCATTCTCCGAACTGGTTTAAGTTCTAAAGTTTAGAGCAATTGAATTGGTCTTCTTAGATGTACTCCCTTGCTCATGAAATGAACCTTCGTAATGCTCGAATACAGCTCTCCGTTGTTAGGTCTGGAACCAACTCCAGATGTACTGCTCTAACTATTGCACATGTTAACAGCATTATATACGCCTTTCCTTTCCCATTGTCCGTGACATATAAAGCACCAGCGAAATCCGCACCAGTTATCTTGAAAGGATTAGCTGTTTGCAGTTGGTTCGCTGTATTGATGCAAAGGGTTGATTTTCTGGCTTGTTCTTAAGTTTTTGACATCCTAGGCATTGTCCAAGAACAGTTTTGATTCGTTGACGGGCGTAGAAAACCCAGTGCTTTTTCCTGATAGCCGCTAGCGTTGCGTTAATACTTCCATGCAGTATTTTTCATGTCCGCTGAATATTGTCCGATCAGTGAGTGTTGTGGACTGTATTACTTATAATTGCAATTGGTGTACTTGTTATTAAATAAAACGACGCTTGTAACACGTGATGATAGCCTTTTATTGTTCGTTTATTGTCTCTTACCCATTATCCATGAATTATATATCTAGTTCCCTTTATTGAATAAAAGACACTAGTCAGTGTTTCGAATTATGGTGCTTGTTTTACAGGCAGAAAGTTCTAATTTCGCAATAATCAACATGACGCTTTAACATCCCGGCGGCCTTGAAATATGTACAACATTTCAAACACCAACATATCGAATATACAAAATAGTGTTAAAACGTGAACATACTAAAACTAATTAACTAATCATTGTCTATGACACCTGGCAACGGACATGACTTGTTGACACTTCTGTCGACGATACCATCCAGTACCTTCCCACGAACAACTTGGATGATGCCATCACTTCCTGGATACAATTCTAGCATTCTGCCTAGCCGCCATCTCATCGAAGGTAGATTTTCATCCTTGAGAAGAACGATGGCTCCAACCACAGGGGAGTTCCTAGAGTCTTTCTTCCACTTAACTCTTGTCTCTAATTCGCTCAAGTATTCTTTGCACCATAGGGACCGGCAGTTCTGGATTTGCCGCAGCAATTGGTATCGCTTTAAACAGTTTTCTATGGTCTTCGTATACTCTGGTTCTGGTAGACTGACTAAGCCCTTGCCTATGAGAAAGATTCCGAGGGTGAGAGGATCGAGGTTATCAGGGTCGGAAAAAAGAGGACAAAGCGGTCTAGAATTTAAAATAGACTCGACTTGCGTCAAAATAGCCGAAAATTCTTCAAAATTTGAATGAGCATTGCCAACAACTCGTTTTAGGTGATGATAGCACTATTTATATCCGCTTCCCAGATACCACCAAAATTGGGCGAACGCGCAGGAATACAATGCCATGTTATTTTATCTTTGGCCAAAAAGTCATATATGTTAGAATTTTGAATTTTTAAAAACCTTTTAATTTCAACATCAGCGCCTATGAAATTTCTGCCATTATCTGAATAAATATTCAGTAGTTTTCCTCGTCTGCTGATAAAACGCTTTAATGTTGCTAACAAACATTGAGTTGTTAAATCGGAAACCGTCTCTAGATGTGTGGCCTTAGTCGCTAAACAAACAGAAAGACAAATATATCCCTTGATAAGTTTAGCATTTCTCGTACTTCTGTCTTCTAGCATGAAGGGACCAGCATAATCAACTCCTATATTAAAAAATGGTGTGTATCTATTTACTCAAGCCTCGGGTAAGATACCCATAAGATAATCGATAGATCTCGGTTTGACGCGAAAACAAACGATACAATTTCGAACCGTAAACGTAGCACGGTTGCGACCAGATATGGGCCAATATCGTTCTCTAATTGAAGAAAATAACATTGTGGGACCACAATGTCCCAAACGCTGATGTTCATGGGTAAATATTAAGGATGTAAGTTTATGCCCCTTTGGCAAAATGATTGGATGTTTTCTACTAAAATTGCAAGTGCTAGTTTGTAGCCTGCCACCAACGCGAATCAAGCCATTTTCAAAATATGGGTTCAGACATAGCAAGTTACTCTTCAAGCTGATCTCTTTACCTTTAGATAAACATTTGTATTCTAAAGGAAAGCCGTGTCTTTGTGCTAAACGAATCAATGAGTTTAACGAATTTTGTAATCCTCCAACAATCAGTGTCGTCACACATCTAGCGTCTCCCTTTAACTTACAATTGTTGACAAAACGTAAACAATAACCAAATACTTGTTGCAATTTGGTTCAAGTTCGAAAACTTGTCAAAAATACCGAACTTGTTAACCGTGACATATGTTACCAATAGCTCTTCAAATTTAACATTACAATAAATTTCTGTATTGTCCTTTGAAATTGGTAAGGTGTGATGCCTTAGCCATGGTGGACCTGACCACCAGAGTGGTTAATCCGTTGGGCTTACTTCTCCTGTGATATCAGATCGACTGGATTTTCCTCTGAAACAATGTGATTCCAGTCTTGGCATTTCAAAAGTTGTTGGATTTCGGCAACTCGATTTGCAACAAACGTTTTCCAACGATTTCGTCTGATATGGAACGGATGTACACACAAGCACCATAAGCTCTTTCACTCGCATCTCCAAATCCATGAAGTTCTCTACGCACGGAATTATAGAAGTTAACATATCTAGGGATCCTTGATCCCTAACTCGAAGTTTGAACCTTAAAGATTTACAAGTACATTATGTGAATAAATTGGTTAATGCCCGAAGAAATTCAATTAAAGTTAAAAAGCTAGTTGCCCACCTGTGAGTAATATTACTTAATTATTTCGTTTGATCATAATAATCGGAATAAACTAGACTGAATTGGTCCCGCGACCCGATTTAGAAGGTTTATATTTTTGTGTATGTGTATAGCTTCATATTCATCGAGTTCTCGCGGTGAATCGACCTGTCTTATCAATTTTAAATTTTCCATTTTTATGTCGTGCTCCGTGTCGTGCATATGTTTCGCGATACTTGACGAGTCTATTCTGCCGTAGCGATAATGTGCCACATGTTCCTTGAATCGTGTAGCTATTGCGCGTCTCGACTGTCCTATATATGCTTTATCGCATTCACTACAACCAATTTTATAGATACCCGACCGTTGTTCCGGAACAGTTTTGTCCTTCGGATTACCTAAAAGATTCTTTAAGGTGTTTTTAGATGTCCAGCACACCTTTATGTTTTGTTTTTCTAAAATATTGCTAATCTCTTTTGAAATCTTATGATGCGGTAGTTTTATAAAATTCTTTTCCCTTAACTACCGGGGCCAAAGTCGTTGAATTTCTTATGTGGGTTTTTCTTTTAATTCTTTCTAATCGTTTTTTTACATCTTTTACGGAGTAATCGTTGCATATAGCTATCTCTTTGATATATTCTAATTCTTTTTAAAGCTATATTGAGTGGGCGATAATTTAATTAACCTATTGAGTAAGAAATTGATAAACGACATTTTATGTAGCATGCAATGGTTCGAATCCGCCATTATAAACCTATTAACGTTTGTACTTTTCCCGTAGACGTCCGCTTCTAATTTATTATTACTATTGTTTTAATAACTAAACTATCTAAAAATAGGAGGCGATTATTCACATCTTCTTCTACCGTTAACTTGATTGTGTCGAATTTTGAGTTTAGTTGTCCTAAGAAATTTTCAACCGAGCATTTCCTGGTGTCAAAAACAGCAAGAATATCGTACACGTATCTAATCCACACTCTAGGAAAATATTTACTATCTCTTTTCATCGCCATGAAAGGAGATAAGGGATTTCCCATGGCTGTGCCTTCTCGTTGTATGTACATTTTGTTATTAATTTGAAAATAATTCTGTTTCATACAAAGGGAAGTCAGCCTTTATATTCAGCTATTCGTACGTCGTCGATATTGTTCATTCTAAGAAAATCCACTAAAAAGTCTAAACTTTCATTAATCGGTACGCTGGGGAATAGTGAACAAACGTCGAACGAAATTAGAACTTCGCCTTCTTCCAATTGCATTCCGTTGATCTTATTCACGAAATCTACTGAATTCTCAATCTCTAAGCTATCCGTCCGCTTAGGCAAAGTTTTAAATTTGTTTACTAGCCACTTGGACAACTTATAAGTAGGTGAGTTGATACACAATACTATTGGCCTCATTGTTTTACCCCGTTTATGTATTTTGGTCAAACAGTACATTCTCGGTATGATCAGGTTCGAAACAGCCAGTTTAATTTTTAACTTATTGTCAATTAAATTTTAACACTCCTTTAACTGTGCCCTCCGTGTGTCTAATCATCGAAGGTAATGGATTTTTCTTGACTGTTTGATAAGATCCGGTCGAAAGCATGCTGTTTACCCTTTCAAAATAATCTAATTTGTCCATGATCACAATTTTATTCCCTTTATCCGCTTTTAGATAAAAACAGCTTCTTTTTCTAAGCCCTTTAATATTGTGCATTCCGCTGTTAGTGCGCCCATTCGTTTTTGTTTCTAAATTTTTCTGAATTCTAATTTGCAGGCGTTCCTAACATATTCTTTCGTGTTTGAATCTAAATATTTTATACCCGTTTCTATATCCGCGATCAGTTCTTCTATTGGTGTCTTTCCCCTGTTTATCTTTATTTAGGAGCGCAATTTCAGCAAGCAGAGTAAGGGTCTCGGACGATTGATTAGTGGATAGATTAGTGGTGTATTTTCAAACTCCTTGACGTGCTTATTACTATTACTATTATATACAATTGTATGGTGAGGAGCTTACCGATGTGATTTTGTGTCAGTAAATTACACCACAGTCCTTGCAATCACCTTTATTGGTTATGGCTCTAGTTATGTAACTTTACAAATATCGAGAAGGTCGCCTCACGGCATGTGTATTGCCTAAAGAAACACATCTGTACACCCTCAGCCTTAAGAAATAACTTTACTAATACTGAAAAGGTTGCCTTACAGTAATAATTTACAACTTGCCACTTCTCACATAAAAACCCGAACGTATATATGTGTGGTCAGTTTTAATAAATAAAGAATTACTGTTCGAACCTTTGTAAGGGGTCAAATGTTACTGTTTTTGTCTTTTAGCATAAATTAAAAAACATTGTTAGGTGTATCAATTTCGGAAGGAACTGTATAAATAGGAAACCATATTTATAGAAGTGTAAGTGACGTAAAAGAAAGGACACCTGTGCTACGAGAACAATGGTGGCATAGAAAAGAGAAGAAGTGAGCGCAAAGGGGGGTGTTTCGAGAGGAAATGAAAAGAAGACGACAGTTGGAGTTAAAGCGAGCGAACGCATGGTCAAACGCAACAGTGATCGAGTATAAAAAAGTGTTAGGACAATAACAACAAAAAGAAAATAAGAGTCGCTAAAAAAGTGTACATCCGTCACACAGAATTAACGGGAAAAAAAAAAAACCACGTAAGCGAACCGAACAAACTAGTTAAGTTTTCCGAATCATAAAACGCACTCAGGCGGGTTTACTTTTAGTTCTTAATAAATAAAACAGATGTTGTATGTTCTAGTGATCTGTTATCATATGTAATGTCAAATAATATATATATTTTGTCATAATTTCGCACTAGCCGGATCTATGTAAAATTATTGTGTCATCTAGGCTAAGAAATAAACCATGTAATTTCATTTGTTCAAAACTAATTGATAAAAATAGATAAGCCTCTTTCGAAATCTGAATCGCCCTGAAAACCCTCATAAACAATAAGAATAGAGTCTCATGCAAAATAAAAAGACAAAATATAGTAAGTATAGATTCAAAAAAGTACGAACAGTTACACTTTTGACTTGTTTTTCTTGCTCGTGTTGTATTTAAAAACCCCAAGTTGAAATCAAGCCATTTAGTTTAGTTTTATATTAAAATCTTGTTTCTTCTTGTTGCGTTATTTACAAAACCCCAAGTGAAGTACGAGCTATTTAATTGGCGCAGTCAGTACGATTCGAAGAACTTGCAGATTGACGCTCCGAACTCCGACGAAGCTGTGTCTGTAAGGTTAATTATCATTCATCTTCGAAGAACCAACCCCAAAGTTTGCGGCAGAGAAGATCGAGAGGACGACGCCAAAGAGCTGTACCTGCACGATCGGATCTCCGAACGCTGAATTAACAGTAAATCGAATATTCCCTTCTTTTTATTTATCCTGTTTCCCGCACAAGTATTTGGATGAACATTATTGTTATCTTAAATTACCTATTGCAAATTTTATTTTTCTTATTAGATTTGTGAAAATTCTATTAAGTCTCTTACTAATTTACTTGAAACGGCGTCATTAAATAATTCGAACTAATATAATGGGTTCGGACAGCATTCAATTAATGACTATGGCAAGATCAGTTGCAGATTTTTTACCCATATTTGACGGTGATTGTAACCAATTAGGAAATTTTATTGCTGTATGTGACGAATTTCATTATTTATATGGTAGAGCTGACGATAATCCATTAAGCGATTTTATAACTTAGAGGCCACGTTTATAATGCCCTAATGTGTAGGCCAGTTATAGACACTTGGTCTAAACTAAAGTCCGAACTTAGGATGCATTACGGCTATAAAATTGATCAACAATACGAATACGAATACCCTGAAACCAATGATACTAATGAACATTATTTTGGAGAAACTACATATACAAATTTTTACGAAGCCTTACTCGACTGAAATCAGATAAACTTATACGAACAAGTTCTAGGTAATGATGCACTCCAAAGCCCTTTTCCGTATAGTACAAGTTTCTACAATAAAAAATGAGAAATTCCCCCGAATCAAACAAATATCCTGAAACCGCCCACACTAACGAACTTTATTTTTTTGAAGATGTCGAATTTAAACATTCTCACCTAGAAACGATCCAACAAACAGCATACCTTGGAAACGATGTTTCTATTCAAAATTTACGAATAGATCACTTAAATATAGAAGAAAAGGAAGTACTAAATAAGATTATTAATGAATTCTCTGACGTTTTCCAGAACAATTCCGACAAACTCTCCTTTACAAATAAGGTAAAGCATGAAATAAAAACAATTGACGACAGATACCCACTTCCGAACGCAAACATACTTGACAAACTCGGACATTGTAATTATTTTACAACTCTTAACCTAGCTTCAGGCTTACTAGAATTAGAATTAGAATCAGTCCCTAAAACAGCTTTTAGTACAGAAAACGCACACTACGAATCCGTTAGAACGCCTCCCCGCAACGTCTCAACAAGCAATGGATGATGTACTCAAAAACCTACAAAATAAAACCTGTTTTGTTTACATGGACAACATCATTGTATTCTCGGCCAGCCTTCAAGAACATATATCAAATTTAAGAAAGATTTTTAAAAAATTACAACAAGCCAGATTAAAAATACAATTAGACAAGTCAGAATTTCTTTACAAATCTGTCGAATTCCTCGTACATGTAGTAACTCCCGAAGTTGCCAAGCCGAATCCTAATAAAATAGACGCAATAAACAAAGTTCCGATTCCTAAGACCGCAAAGAAAACAAAATCATTTCTTGACCCCATCGGATATTTCAGACGATTCATAAAAGACTGTGCTTATATAACTAAACCTTTAACCCAATGTTTGAGAAAGGACGTTCAAATCGAACATACGCCGGAATTTATCAATTGTGTGCAAATTTGTAAAAGGATTTTAACTGGAGACTTTATTATTACAAAATCCAGACTTTTCCAAACCCTTCAACGTAACCATAAACGCGTCTAATTATGCAATAGGTGCCGATCTATCGCAAGGTCTAATCGGCAAAGACCTGCCTATAGCGTACGCGAGTGGTACATTAAATCCTGCTGAAAGTAATTACAGCACTATAGAAAGGGAGCTCCTAGCAGTTGTCGGGCTGTAAAATATTTCCGACCCTACATTTATGGTACCAGATTCAACATCATTACAGATTATTAACCTTTCGTCGGGCGCAATACTAAAGTCCCCTAACAATGCGCAAAGCATCAAATTGATCACCTTCGTTATTTTTGAGATATAATTGTAATTATTAATCAATTTTGTTGTAATTAAACAAGTAGTCAGGTAACCGTAAGAAAATTTATTAAATAGAAAAGTTTGGATTACATGAAAAAAATAAAAACTAGCTTCAGTAAATATTTTCTTCGGCGAAGTGAGTCTTAAAACAAATTATTGTGATTTGAAATTATTTGGTACCTGAATATCTTCAGGTACTGTTTTGCTACAATCTGTGCAAAAAGTCCTTAAGTGAGACAAGCATATAGATTTATTACATTGCCTACAACTGTATCTTGTGAGCTTTCTTCGTTTCACTTCTCCTACGCAACTTTCGCAGCGCTTTCTTTTTTGTCTGTATCAGTGTTTTCTTTATCTTCTTCAGTAGTAGTGATTGGGCGATATTTTTTGAGCCTTTCTTGAAGCTCTAGTGGAATTCCTTCACTTCTCCTTGTAATATGAGGTAAAACAAGTTCATGAGATAATTGTTTTATAAACATTTTCCTTCGAATGGTTTCATTATTATTTCCAAAGTAAACTACTTTGGCGTTAATTACACTTATATTCAACATGGCAAAAGTATTACCATGGGCCATCGGCGCGTATTTCTAGCTACATTGTAGGAAGAACACAATTGATCAGTTGTATCCACTCCGGATTTCGTATGATTATAAAAAGTTATTATAGATGGTTTTCGCTGGTCACCAGTGTCCTCATCTATGGATTGATCCTCATGCATACTAGAAGCTAGTATTACGCATTTTCCTTTCTTAGGCACGTAGGAAACTAAAGTACAGTCACTTCCAAATCCAAATAAACTGCTGTACACTACCCTTTGATTGCACAATAAAGATTCCGGGGGAATTTCTCGCTTATTTTTCTCAGCGTACCAACGTACGACAATTTTTTCTTCTTCAGCTCTTTGATCAACTCTAGGCTACTAAACCAATTATCTGCCGTTACATTACGTCCGGAGCCAAATATGGGTTTACACAGCCTCATAACTACATCTGTAGGCTTGTTACTAATTTTATATTTACCTTCTGGTTGAGCGCCTGCGTAAATTTCTAAATTATGTAGGTAGAAAACTTGTGCATCAACTAAGGCGTAAATTTGTATCCCATATTTATTCGGCTTGCTCGGAATTTACATTTTAAATGCACATCTTCCTCTAAAAGCCTCTAATTTTTCGTCAACGGTTATATTTTGTCGCAATGAATAAGAAGTTTGACAATTAAGTACAAATTTCTGAAAAATCTTGCGAATGGGTGCTAATCGATCTACTTGTGTTCTTTCAACGCGAGTAGTTCTATCATCGAACCTCATACATTTCATTATGAACTTGAAACGTTTTATGCTCATAGTCAATTTAAATTTTTTAATCCCATCTCCAAATATACCTCATACGTCCTCCAAACTCTGCCGATTTCCTCTGTTGACTCCGGCTAAAAATAAAAGCCCGATAAAAGCTTTCAGCTCGATAGTATCTATGGGAAGAGCCTCTCTCTCACGTGTGTATAAATTTTTACTGAATCAATATGTTGATTTGTGTATCTTACAGTTATTTCTAAAATTTCGTCACTTATTAGATTTTCCCAACATTCTATTCCCTATTACACCCGGAAGTTTCCTTATCAAATTATGAGTTTTGGTACGACTGCGCGTTGAAGGTGGAATCATATTCCATTTAGTTATTCTATCCTTGCCTAAAAAATACTTATCAGTGTTCCTCTGGAAATCATCTTGACTATCCGTTTCATCACCACTTTCAGAAATAATTTCCTCTTCGATTTCTACAGTATCTACAGCAGCATCAGTATCAGCAGTCTCCTCTCCAAAGTCATCACTAACATGTTCATCTTCGTCGTCCCATAGAATTTTCTGTATTTCTGCTATGTCTTGAGGATCTTCGAGATCAAAGAACTTTTTCCCCATGGACATGATTACATTTATTGAGAAGCAAATTATCTGTAAAGGACGAAATTACACAATCGAGCGCAATTTATAAATTCGATATCGGTGATTACAATTCAAAATATTTATTCAATATTTAATATATTTATGCATTTAGTAACTAAAAAATATATGATACTTACCAAACGTGAAAAGCGTAAGAAAACTTAAACTGAATTGTATAGCGGGGACGGGCGCAATGTGTCAAACTGATCACTACTTCGATAACTCAATTACACAACGCTTGCAACTATCCTGAATAATTACAATGTGTAAATGATACTAAATTAGGAAGCTACTGCAGGGATGGAATAAATGTTGTTTACGCGTGCGTAGTAGTGAACGTAAATATGTATCGAATATCAATTTGATCACCTGCGCCCGACGAAGGATTAAGCCATTACAATGGTTATTTTCGGTCAAAAAAACTGTCTCTAAATTAGTATGTTGGCGCTTAGAAGTTGAAGAGTATGAATATAACATCGTATGTAAAAAGGGCAAAGCTAACACTAATGCTGGCGCTCTTTCTAGAGTAGAAAATCATTCATTAGATCTGATTGATAATCAATCAATCCTGGTTAATTTAGACGAAAAAGAAATGCCACATTTAGACATTGACGACGTAAACCCTATCTTACAATTGAACCAAATAGACAAAGCTTTAGGTATCACCGAAAACACGACTAACATCGCACCTTATTTAACACATGCAAATGTTTCGTATGATCCTGAGATACCTGACGTAATAGTTGAAGAAAATATTCAAATTAAAGCACCAAACGAAATTCCAAACGGTAACGATATAAATTCCAATTTTACACTCCCTATACCAAAAAATTACCAAATACACAACCAAATCAAATCGTAATATGTAAATCTCCCTGGAAATTATTTCAGGTCAAATTTGAAAAAATATTTAACAAAATGAGATATACCTGGCTCTTCAGCGAAAATCTACTGATAAACGAAACGGATCTAGACGCGATGTTTTATAAGCGAGTGAAAGAATACGCACGTCCCAAACAAGCCTATTGCATATTTTTTTAATTTCCTCAAGTCTAAAAATCGTTTATTAATTTTTTACAAAAGCACTTTCAAAATAAGAGCTTTAATATGAAAATTACTAAAGCAACGTTAGAAGACATAACTGACCAAGACGAACAACAGCAAAAAATTAACATTTTAACAATAACATATCACGAATCCAAGACTTCCCACCGCGGAATAAATGAAAATATTTCGGCAATTAAGAAATATTTCTACTATACAAATATGGCAAACGAAGTAAGCAACTATATCAACTCTTGCGAAATTTACAAAAAATTAAATACTTCTACGAGCGATATTCAAAGAAAGTAACGTATGGGCCAACACTTGTCGGCAGCAAACCGTTTCGACATTTGTGTACGGATTCATTTAAAACCGCAAGTCAAAGTACTACTACTAGAAATATTAATAAAACTCGAAAAGACAAGGAACCTTTTGTTAAATTTAATCATCCACAAATTATTAATTACAAGAAAGTATTATCCAATGAAAAAACTATCCACTAAAGACAATTAAAACCAACGAGAAGAGTCACATAGTAACGATGACGACACCGATCCTGACGATAATATTCTTTTACCTCACCTATACAATAGATTGAAAAGAAAGGAAAAACATACCTACATAATTAAAGCAAACAGAGTTCTATACATGTAAATATTAAACATTAACCGATTTCTTTAGCCACATGCGTTCATGATAATAGATAGGTAAATTCACTAAGAGACTTCTTCAACAACTACTTACGTAAATCAGTTCTAATTATTATTATATTTTCGTAAAACTCCAACATTACAAATGCGTTAAATCATAACATCAATAATGCGATGTATACCGCACACAACGTTCGTTACAAAAGGACAGCTTTTGATTGCATTAGTACCGTCAAATAATCCTGGATATATAAGTAATTGACAAGCAACCATATAAGTTGTCCATTTGCATCTACTACATAATACATCTAATATTCAAACACATGAACTTGAAAAATACTGACCGTATATATACAATCGCCATTATTTACTGAAGTTCAATGACATTATTCCTTGATATTCACTTTATTTAACTAGCTTCGTTGTAATAGATGACGTAATATTGTTCAAAATACATATAGCTATACTATCCGAATCCTACAAATATTTTCATCTTTTCCCACTACTCCAAATTAATTTCATCTAATCCTTGATACCCTATACCTTTTATTCGATAATGGTAATTATTGGAATTCTGTACGAAACAGTCGCCGTTCATTCGATGTGCCCTGGAGATGGATTCATTGTTGCATCAACCGTTGCGAACATTTATCCGACGAAGAAATATGAAATCTACTCGGGTTCAACAGAAGTTTGGTTCATCATTTTGAAGTAAGAATTCTACAAATCTTACTAATCCACGAAAAGGACGTCACACATATGTACATGTCAAGGACAAAATGAGCAATTCGTGAATCACCCCGTTTGCTCATCTTAGGGACGGAGGAGTTATGTAACCTTACAAATACCGAGAAGGTCGCCTCACGGACGTAATTTTTTATGTGCATTGACTAAGGAAACCCATCTGTACACCCTTAGCCTTAAGAAATAACTTTACTAATACAGAAAAGGTCGCCTCACAGTAATAATTTACAACTTGCCACTTCTCACATAAAAGCCCGAACGTATATATGTGTGGTCAGTTTTAAAAAATAAAGCATTACTGTTCGAACCTTTGACTTGTTTTCCTTGCTCGTGTTTTATTTAAAAACCCCAAGTTAAATACAAGCTATTTAATTCTCTCCAGCCCAAGGAATGAAACCGCTTCAGAAAAGTGAGTAGACAGTTTAGTGTAATTCAAGCAAATATCTTATTTCTTAAACATTGCAAGAAAAATAATGTTTTTCCAAAATTTATAAAAGTTGTTTCAAAAAATTGTAAGGAATCCGAAAATGTTATAAACTGCGCGAAAAGGTGTCGGCTTAAAAATGAAATAAGATATTTGTATGAAAAAAGGAGTAATTTAAAATTAGAGTTATACACTTTACATTTGAAAATAACCCGTAACTTAGATGAAAACAGCTTCCAAACGTGGTGTAATTCAAACACGCGTTAAAGAACATTGTCAACATAAGTTAAAAACAAAAATGTATAACCAAAACAGAAAATTCAGAAAGTTGTGCCCAAATAAAAATAGTAATGAGCACGTCGAGTAGTTTAAAAATCCACCACTAATCTATAATAATCGTCCGAGACCTTTACCAATGCTGAAACTGAGCCCTTGAATAAAGGTAAATGGGGGAAAGACACCAATAGAACTGATCGCGGATATAGAAACGACTATAAAATATTTAGATTCAAACACGAAAGAATATGTTAGGAACGCCTGCAAATTAGAATTCAGAAAAATTTAGAAACAAAAACGAATGGGCACACTAATAGCGGAATGCACATTATTAAAGGGCTTAGAAAACGAAACTGTTTTTATCTAAAAGCGGATAAAGGGAATAAAATTGTGATCATGGACAAATTAGATTATTTTGAAAGGGTAAACAGCATGCTTTCGACCGGACCTTATCAAACGGTCAAGAAAAACCCATTACCTTCGATGATTAGACACACGGAGGACACAGTTAAGGAGTCTCCAAATTTAATTGACAATAAGTTAAAAATTAAACTGGCTGTTTCGAAACCGATCATATCGAGAATGTACTGTTTGACCAAAATACACAAACCGGGTAAAGCAATGAGGCCAATAGTATTGTGTATCAACTCCCCTACTTATAAGTTGTCAAAGTAGCTAGTAAACGAATTTAACACTTTGCCTAAGCGGACGGATAGCTTAGAGATTGAAAATTCAGTAGATTTCGTGAATAAGATCAACGGAATGCAATTGGAAGGCGAAGTTCTCATTTCGTTCGACGTTTGTTCACTATTCCCCAGCGTACCGATTAATGAAAGTAGACTTTTTAGTGGATTTTCTTAGAATGAACAATATCGACGACGTACGAATAGCTGAATATAAAAGGCTGACTTCCCTTTGTATGAAACACAATTATTTTCAAGTTAATAATAAAATGTACATACAACGGGAAGGCACAGCCATGGGAAAACCCCTTATCTCTTTTTCATGGCGATGAAAAGAGAGTGAATATTTTCCTAGAGTGTGGATTAGATACGTGGACGATATTTTTGCCGTTTTCGACACCAGGAAATGCTCGGTTGAAAATTTCTTAGGACAACTAAACTCAAAATTCGACACAATCAAGTTAACGGTAGAAGATGTGAATAATCGCCTCCCATTTTTAGATAGTTTAGTTATTAGAAACAATAGTAATAATAAATTAGAAGCGGACGCCTACGGGAAAAATACAAACGTTAATAGGTTTATAATGGCGGATTCGAACCATTGCATGCTACATAAAATGTCGTTTATCAATTTCTTACTCAATAGGTTAGTTAAATGCCCGCTCACACAATATAGGTTTCGAAAAGAATTAGAATATATCAAAAGATAACTATATGCAACAGTTACTCCGTAAAAGATGTTGAAAAACGATTAGAAAGAATTAAAGGAAAAACCCACATAAGAAATTCAACGACTTTGGCCCCGGTTCTTACGCGGGAAAAGAATTTTATAAAACTACCGCATCATAAGATTTCAAAAGAGATTAGCAATATTTTAGAAAAACAAAACAAAGGTGTGCTGGACATCTAAAAACAACTTAAAGAATCTTTTAGGTAATCCGAAAGACAAAACACTTCCGGAACAACGGTCGGGTATCTATAGAATTGGTTGTAGTTGTTGTGTTCTACTACCAAATATCCACACAGGATATAATAAAAGTATCCCAACAGGATTAAAACTATTTATTCTTATACAATACTCCGGCGTGTTACAAGTTCTCCATCCATTAACCCTACTCCTACCCTTATAGATTCCTAACTATCCTACAGATTACTATATATCCAACACTTTTCTCCCCTTAATTTATAGATTTAACCGACTTGGCGGTTTGATGGTGCGCGAGGATCGTCGAAGGAATTGTGATTCGGGTGGACTAGGTGGGGGTGTACTTTCGGTATTTAAATTATCTTCTAATGCCGTGGCATCTGATACTAACACCGTAGGATGTTCCATTTCCTTGTTGATAGGTATTACAATTTCTCACTTGATAGGGATAGTGGGCTCAGATCTAGTTATCTCAGGCAGCTCATAGTGTTTCTTCAGATGATCGGTGTGGCAATAACGAGCTTTCCCTTCAATCAGTACTAAATACGTATTAATACCTATACCTTTTAATATTCTTCCCACTCGTCACATTTTTTCTGCTTCAAAATATACTCTCACATTTTTCCCTTCTACAAAAAATATTTCCTGTCTCCGTTTTCTACCTTCCCTTTCTTTTAGCTTCACATTCCTTTCCTCTTTCTTGTCTTCCAAAAACCTTGGTTTGAACATATTTAATTTAGTCCTAGGCAATTGCTTAAAAATTATCTCTGCAGGGCTTTTACCCGTAGAGGATGACGGCGTATTACGGTATGCGAACAAAAAGTTGTCTATACAATGCTGGTTATCGATATGTATATTCTTGTCTCTTAGTTCCTTGACTTGTTTTTTGAAATTACTTTTTATAGTTCGTACCATACGCTCAGCTAATCCATTTGATGTGGGATGATATGGGGAGTATTTGTCATCTTAATCCCATTGCTTTCGCAAAATGAGTGAAATTCTACCGAATTAAATGGCGGTCCATTATCCGCTACTAGTTGTTCCGGTAGTCCAAATGTTGAAAATACACTTCTAAGTTTACAAATAGTTCTCAAGCCATTAGTGCCTTGCATTAAAAATATTTCTGCCCATTTAGAAGTGTCATCTACTAATAGTAGAAAGTCTTGCCCGTTAAATTTAAAGAAAACGGCATGGACTCGTTTAAAGTTTTGGTCAGACTTCGGCCAGCGTACTAGTGGGGTTTCAGGTAATTTCGTTCCAAGCTCTTGACAGCTTTCACATGTTTTCACCTTCATTTCTATCTCTGTATCCATTGTCGGCCACCAGACATCTGCTCTGGCTAACATTGTCATCCTAACAATTCCAGGATGTTGGTCGTGTAATATATCCAAAACAGCAGGTCTCAATAAGGTAGGTATTATTAATCTATTCCCTCTTGTTAAACAATCCTTCTCGATACTCGGTTCATTCCTACATTTAAAATAGGGTTTCAATTCTTCATTTTGCATGGAATTTGGCCATCCAAGTTTCGTATACTCCATTACTTTACCAAGTATTTTGTCTTTTTGGGTCATCTCTTGTATTTCTATAGAGCTTAAGGGTAACCTACAATCGGTTGTAAATGAATAAATTTCTTCGCCCGTAGGTTCAGGTAAGGGTAATCTTGAAAGACAGCCGGCTTTTACTATCTCCTTGCCTTTCCGATATTGAATATCATAGTTGTACGCTGATAACAATAATGCCCATCTCTGAAGTCTATGATGTGTCAAAATGGGTATATTAGTTTTAGATCCAAAGATTGTCTTAAGTGGTAAATGATCCGTGACTAGAGTAAATTTTCTTCCATAGATATTCTTATGGAATTTCTTTACTGCAACAATAATTGCTAAGGCTTCCTTGTGTGTTTGAGCGTAATTCTGTTCTGCCTTGGAAAGAGTAGAACTCACACATATAACTGGCCTTTCTTTCCCGTCTACAATATAGCTGAGAACCGCTCCTACTCCATAATTAGAAGCATCGGCAGTTATAACAATTGGTTTGCTGGGATCATAATCATAGAGTATGCCACTGTTTAAAAGCGACTCTTTACTATCATTAAAGGCTTTCTCATATTTTGCTGACCAAACAAAACGTACATTCTTCTTTAGTAAGTCGTATAGCGGGTGGATTTCACTAGATAACATTGGTATAAACTTTGAATAAAAATTTATCATGTCCAGATAACTTTTCAATTGAGTGACGTCTTTAGGTTTAGGACAATTAGCAATTGCTTCCATTTTAGCTTGTAATGGAGCAATACCATGCTTATCTAATTCTTCTTCTTCTTCTTCTCGTTAATCCTTATGCCTTTCAGCGTCGGATCATGTCATCTAATTCATGGCCTTATATATCTACCTTAGCTTGAAAAACTTACACCTCTTATAATTTAATTTTACATTATAATTGTTTAGACGATCGATGACTCTTTCGGTTTTTATTACAGTCTGCTAAAGTTGCCCCTCCCACAATGCAGTCGTCTAAGTAGGCCTCTACCATAGGTACTCCATTTAAAATTCTGTCCATTACAGAAAAATAGCAGGTGCACTCGAAACTCCATAGGGAAGTCGAGTATAGTGAAATAAGGCAAGATGAGTATTAATTGTTAACAATGGTCTTGATTGCTCTTTTACTGATAATTGCAAATATGCATTTGTTAGGTCTAACACTGCAAAATATTTTGCATCACTTACAACTTGAAAGATGTCTTCTATTCGAGGTAAAGGGTAGTGATGTTTTCAAATTAGGATTCAATGTCTTTTTAAAATCGACACACATACGAATACCTCCTTCCTTTTTAGGTACAGCTACAATTGGACTTGCAAAGTCTGCATGTTTTACTGGTACTAAAATTCCATCTGCTACCATCCTATTTATTTCGCCTTCAATTTCAACTTTCATACTGAAGGGAACTGAATATGCTTTATGAAAAACTGGAGGAAAATCTTCTTTTAATGTTACTTGCACTGCTATATTTGGTATTGTTTATCTTCAGCTGCTGTCAAATACCCTGAGATATTTGTGTTTCCATTCTAGGATTTCCACATTGCTTTTAATTTGGGATATAGAGATAGGTCGAGGGAACATGGTACTTTTCCAATTCACTACTAATTCATCTAACCAATCCCTACCTAATAAGGGTAAACTTAAATTATTATTCCTTAACACAATGAGTTGTAATTTTTTACAATTTGTACCATCTAAGCTAACATTTTCTTGAACAATATCGCAAACTAAAGAGTTCTCCTGAAACAGTTTCTAATTTTATAAAGCTCTTAAGTAATCTATTTTTACTAAAATATTTCTTATAATAATCCTCTGATATCACACTTACACTTACTCCCGTGTCCACTTCCATCAGGACTGGACATTTATGAGAACTTGAACTTTTAACCCTTTAGTTTTATTAGTTACTATTAAATGAATACCATAAATGTTTATCTCATCATGCATATTTCCCTCATCCTTGTAGCCTTCAACCTCTTTTATGTTTCCTCGTTCCTCTTCGTCCATTTCCACTTGATGCACTTGTTCTTTACAGAATGGCGACTTTGCTACATGTCCTATATGTCCACATGAATAACATTTCCACTTTATTGCAGGACAATTCCATTTTTCATGGGGTTTTAGATAACGTTTACATGTAATTCTTTCTATTTCTCCTTTTTTCTTATATTTTAGTCCAGTAACTTTATACTGAACTTTATGTACATCATTCTCAAGAATTCTAGCTTGCCCTTCAGCTAATTCTAAACTTAAAGCTAAACTACAAGCTTTATCAAATGTTAATTCCTCTTGAGATAAAAGTGTCTTCCGGATTTCACTTGATTGAATACCACAAACAAACCTATCACGAAGTGCATCATTTAAGAAATTACCAAACTCACAATATCTTGCCGCATTTTTTAATTTAACAATAAATTCACCAATATTCTCGTTTGTTTGAGATACATTGTAAAATTTATACCGTTCTGCAATAACTAATTTTTTGGTGAAAAATGGTTGAGCAACTTTTCCTTTATTTGTTCGTACGTTTGTTCATTTGGTTTTCTGGGTGACAATAAATCCTTTAATAGATTATATATTTCTCCTCCTACTAATGTTAAGAATAGAGGTACTTTCCTGGATTCTTCTACTCCATTGCAAATAAACAGTTGATCCATTCTCTGCAAATATGAGGAGATATCTGCTTCTTGATATCCACTTTAATTTTAGTTTTATCCTCGTCGCCAGATTACTGTTGTATTCTACTACCAAATATCCACACAGGATATAATAAAAGTATCCCAACAGGATTAAAACTATTCTTATACAATACTCCGGCGTGTTACAAGTTCTACATACATTAACCCTACTCCTACTCTTACAGATTCCTAACTATCCAACAGTAGTGAATGCGATAAAGCATATATAGGAGAGTCGATACGCGCAATAGCTACACCAGGGGGTTTAGCTTTAAATGGAGCAACTGATACTTTCAATTTAATTTTTGCGGCCAACAATAGATGACGCGCATTGTCACTTGCATTAAGAGATTTTAATGTTGTTAAGTTGGCTGCCAAATATGTGGTGTAATTACCAAACAGAAGCCATCTTTATTTCATTGTTCTATTTTGATGTGGAGAGAAATATACGATCCAGAATTCCTTTATGATCTAATGCTATTTATGTTTCGTTCTTTTATTTTAACTTATTAATAGTGTTTAGGGAGCCTCTATTTTTTGTTTTGGATATAATTTATTATTAGAAGAGAAATAATTTTCGTAGTTTCAGTAAGTTCATTTTTATTCCTTTCGTTTATATATAATTCAACACTGAATTATTTTTGCAGGTGTATATAGTTCAGTTATTCCTGTAGATATTTAGTTTAAGTATAAGAGGATTGAGTTGTTATCCTGGTAAGTATTAGTTATGTTTATGACAAATGGTTTTAATACACATATTTCATTGCTTCTGCTACTCTCTTGGTATTATTGTTTAATTGCCATTCCATAATTACATTGTACATGGCATTAATAAGCGATTGAATCTGCACTTTCTAATTGCAGCATTTGAAAAATTTACATCAAACCTATTTCCAAAAGAAAAAGCTTTGAAAATATGTTATCGAAAAATTGTAATATAAAATTACTAATGTTAATTTATTGATTAGTTTTCCAGTATTGCAGGTATACATATATAAAATGGCATTTAGGTACCATAAAAAGTGTGCAGTGTTAAATTGTCCTCCTCCCAAAGGAACTATCTTTTTTCGTCTTCCTAATCCTGAAAAGCATTTGAATTTATATGTTGAATGGATAAGAGCATCAGGTAACTCCAAATTGAAGAATGCTCTACAGCTTAAGTCATATGATAACATTCGCTTTTGCAAAAGGCATTTTCTGCCTAATGATATCTCTAATAGAAGATTGAGAGATGGTGTAATACCTACCCTCAATTTACCAGGTGAAAACCTTTTTTCTTTATAATTTAGTTTGACATGAATAGCTAAGTACCTATATAATTATTTGTAGACCCATTGTCAGTTGAAGTAGGCATTGATATGCCTGAAGAAGCTGGTGGGAGCAAAATAAATATTTCTGCTCCCATTGTGGATGTTGTTGCCCCTTCTTATTTGGAAGCTTCATTATTGTGAAAGGATAAGTCATCTCCTAGAAAAAGAATAGCAGATCCATCGATACCAGCTACCTACAATATATTTCAACAAGCAAGTGGGAGTCAAACAGATGTTACTCTTCATGTAGCTCATAGCACCTCTTCTCATGATGATGACGTACAGTCAGTTCACATCATAAAGTCTTTAAAACATTGAGTATTTTATTGAAACATTGATATTATAAATTGGTATGTAGCCTTATATTGTTGTAGACAGTGATAATGAAAACACAATCTTGTATCCAGCCCCGCAACACTCAGGAAAAAAAAATCATTAAGAAAAGTATGGATTGTAAGAATGTTAGACACACTTACTTGAACTCCTTTGTTTTAGAATATTGTTTGTCCATGATAGGGAAAAACGAGTTGAGCGAGTTAACACCCAGTGAAATGGTTCTTCACAAGGAGTTGCTGCGCTTATCAAGAGAATGCAACATTTTGGAAAAGAAGAAGATCAACTTTAAGAGTAAATTAGTAGCAGTCAAGCAGATAGTACATAACACTCGTATTAGTGACTTGTATAGTAGGCTGACTCCTTTCCAAATGAGATTTTTTGAATGTCAAATATGAAATGCTTATCGTAAAAGGAAGGCAGAAAATACACCTTTGAGAAGAAAGCCGATGCAATTGCACTGTGGAAAACAAGCCCACATATGTACCGTCTGCTTTCCCACTTGTTTACATTACCATCGCCCAGTACTCTAAGGCTGTTGCTAAGCAAAATTATTTTGAAACCTGGCATTAGCACACCTATTTTTCTTTGTTAAAGAAAAAGTTTGATAGCAAAAGTGCAAGAGATCGCATACGTATATTGATGTTTGATGAAATGATGCTACAACCACATCTTGAATATATTGAACATGAAGATGTTGTTTGTGGGTTTGAAGACACTGGTTATAATCGAGGACAAGAAGTAGCCAATCATGTGATAGTTTTTATGCTAAGAGGACTGTATAGTAATTGGAAGCAGCCTGTTGCTTATGCATTTTGCAAAGCGACGATGAGCTCTGTAAATATTGTGCGTTACTATAAAGGAATTATCAGACAGGCGAAAGACGCAGGGCTAATAGTAATCACCTCTGTTTGCGATCAGGGAGCTACGAATATTCGAGCAATTCAGATGCTACGTGAAGACACAAAAAGGGTGACCAGCTCACAAGGTAAGAACTTGGAGGAAGGCATTGTCTTGGTAGACAATGTTGAGGTTATTCCTATATTTGTGTTATGTTTGGAAGTTAGTGCTCATGCACAATGTCTATATAGCGAGTCTTTTGGACACAGCGGTACACAGGGATATTGGGGATTGCTTGGTTGGGTATTATCCTGTCGTATTACCGCTGTACTGTACCCCCTGTTTTTCAATATAATATTGAACCGAACCCTCCTCAGTGTTTTATTGCTTAATACACAACATATTGGCGACGAATAGTGGTTTTTGGGGAATAGAGTAGTTGAATTAGTTATCAACGTCAGTAAGAAGTTCTTACGGTGAAGAAAACAAAATGGCGTTAATTGGAAGTATTGAACCTTTTCAAGGGAGGCCAGAGGAATTTGAAACGTATTTAGAAAGAGTAGAGCATCTATTCAAGGTAAATGCAGTAACGGATGATATGAAAGTGTCGTTGTTTGTAACAGTGGCGGGAACAAGTATTTATCAAACCCTGAAGAATTTAACAGCCCCCAAGAAAGTAACAGAGTTATCATATGTGCAAGTCAAGGATTTACTGTCGAAGCATTATTCGCCCCTGTGTCGGAAATTTATGAAAGATTTGTATTCAACAAATGTAACCAGAAAATGGACCAAAGTGTAACAGAATACATAGTGGAGTTACGAAAACTAGCTACAACGTGCAAGTTTACATCATTTCTAGACGATGCATTAAGAGATCAGTTTGTTTGCGGGCTTCGATCTGAAAGTATACAGAAGAGGTTATTGTCTCAAGAGAAGTTAACCTTTGCCGAGGCATGTCAATCTGCTCTGGCAGTAGAACTAGCAGAAAAACAAGTAAAAACCCTGAGTGATACTGGTAATGGAAATGTAAACTATATAAATAAGCATCGTAAATATTCGAAAACATCCAAACCAGCAACAAAGCAACCGGAATCCCAGAAACATGGTGGGAATTGCAGTAAATGTGGAAGGAGCCATCCAAAGGAGAAGTGTCCTGCAGTAAAATGGAGGTGCTACGGGTGTTCAAAGTTGGGACATGTAAAGCAGTTATGCCCAATGAAGAAGTCTGCGACGGTAGGTGCTGTTGAAGAAGAGGTAACGGAATCAACGAGGGAAGCATCATTGCATACAGAAGTAAATAATGATCTTTTTAATTTAAACAATATAGGATATGCTAGGCTGTCACCTCATCAAATTAACTTAAAGGTAAATGATCAAATAATACCATTTGAAATCGATACAGGCGCATGCAAATCGGTAATGTCTGTTGAGAGATTTAAAGAATGTGTAAATGTACACTTACAACCTGTATGTTATAAGCTCAATGTTGTCTCGGGCCAAGATATCAAAGCCAAAGGTGAATGTTTAGTAAATATTTATCACAATAATAAGTCGTATAAGTTAGTATTGACTGTTATTGAATCGAGCAAGAATTTTGTACCTCTGTTAGGCAGAAATTGGCTTAATGTTTTATACCCAGAATGGCAGAAAAATTTCTCTGTAAATAGTCAGTCAGTTACCCAGTCATGTGTCAAAAATATTCAAAATATAGTGGGTCAAATAAAACATCATTTTAAAAACGTTTTTGATGCCAATCTCTGTAGTGCAATTAATAAATTTGAAGTCAAATTTAGTGTAAAGGATAAGGTGGTACCGGTTATGAAAAAAGCCTACTCCATGCCTTATGCTTTAAAACCTAGAGTTGAAAAGAAATTAAGTCAGATGGTAGAAGTGGGAATTTTAAAATCAGTAGCGCACTGTGAATGGGCGTCACCCATAGTCATAGTACCCAAGAAAGATGGGGATGTGCGAATCTGCACAGATTTTCGTGCTACCATAAATAAGGTACTAAATGTCGACCAATACCCATTGCCAACACCAGAAGACATATTTGCTAGTCTGGCAGGTGGTAAATATTTTACAGTGTTAGATTTAACAGGAGCGTATCAGCAATTGAGGGTACATCCTGATTTCCAAAAATACCTCACCATTAATACACATATCGGGTTATTTCAGTTTACAAGGCTGACATATGGTATTGCGTCCGCACCAGTTATTTTTCAGGCTATAATGGACCAAATTCTCGGTGGAATATCAAATGTTAACTGTTACCTGGACGATATTCTAATTTCGGGAAGTAGTTTAGCTAAAATCACGGTAGATGCGGTGTTAAAACGATTAAGTTGTTATAATGTAAAAGTAAATTTAGACAAATGTACTTTCTTTAAAACCAAAGTTGAATACTTAGGTCATGTGATTGATGAACAAGGGTTACATCCAACTAAGGAAAAAGTAAAAGCGATCCGAGATACGCCGGAACCTCAAAATTTAACGCAGCTACGCGCGTATCTAGGGTTACTAAATTATTATAGTACATTCATACCAATGTTGTCATCTCATCTAAAACCTTTGTATAAATTGTTAGAGGCATCTAGTGAATTTGTTTTTGATAAATCATGTCAAGACGCTTTCGGGTTAAGATCGGGACTCTGTGGAGGCCATGACATTATTTGCAAGGTATTTTGTGTTTGTTGTGTATTCAAATAATCCCTACATACTAACGCCGTATGTTTAGGATCATTATCTTGCATGAAGGTGAAATTCTCCCCTATCAATCGCTGGACAGAAGGTACAGCATTATGCTCTAGAATATTTCTGTACTGTTCTTTTCTCATAATACCTTCTATCCGAACGAGATCTCCTACTCCTGCGTACGAAAAGCAACCCCACACCATAACTGAGCTACCACCATGTTTTACAGTGGGTGCTAGACATTCGCAAAGCATTTTTTCTGTCTTTGATCTCCGAACATAAACTCTTCTATTTTGTCCAAACACTTCAAACTTGGATTCGTCGGTCCAAAGCACATTTTGCCACTCCTCCACCGTCTAATCTCGATGTCGTTGGGCCCACTGTAATCGTTTTAAACGATTGGTTCGCCTTAGTAGCGGTTTCCGTACAGCATTCGTCCGAATAGGTTTGCCTCTCACAAGCGACGTTGAATAGTGCTCACTGACACCGCCTTTTGACGATCGCGTTTGATTTCTGCTGCTATTTGTGGTGCTGTCAGTCTTGTATTTCGTTTACTAATTAAAACGATTCGCTGATTATCAACGTTGGTCGTAATACGAGACGGACCTGGTCGATCACGGTCATTTAAACTTTCCGTTGTACGGTACAGTTTTATAATATTGGCTACACTAGATTTTGCCAGATGCACTTTTTCGCCAATTTGTCGAACACAATACCCTTCTTTATCGAGTGTGATCACGGACGATCGCTTTTCAACACTGATCGGTTTTCCACGCGGCATTTTCACTGTTAATACTTTCAAAATTCGCCCACTTGCACTTCGCGCGTACACGGAGACGTTTAGAAGTAAATTGAATGGTCCGAGGTACTACAGGGATAGGATAATACCTTGATGACCATAAAATCGTTCTTGGAAACACCCTTGTAAATGTTTATGACACATAAAGCATTGCAATACTACTTGAATATTTCTTTCGGTAATACTGTAAAATCATTATATTGCGATTATTAGGGATTATTGTAATTAAGATTAGGTTCTATTGTAAATTCCATTAGCGGAGAATACGAGTAGAGTCCCGTTAATGAGTCTACCTGGAATACTGGGTACGAGTGGAGTCCCTGAAAGGGTACGAGCAGAGTCCCGTGTAGGAAGAAGATAAAATTAATTTATTTTCGAAAATCTTTTATTCTATTTAATCGTTTCCGCCCTAAAATAGACAAGTAGTTATTTGAAATTCAGATGTATTTTTAATTATTTATTCGGAATCATTAGAAAGTACTAGCTTTCTATTTAATCGTTATTTGTTCTTATTAATCCTTTCCGTCTTAAAATATTCTAATGTCCTACCTGCCCTAATTGAGTTTTACTTGCTTCTATAAAAGTGACAATGAATTCAAAATGAACATCAGTCTAATTTTGCACTCCTTGCGTAAATGTTAGAAGTAAAAATGAATCTTGAAGTAATGCAAAGCGAAAAGGGAAAACCTATTCTTGTTATAAACAACTTTAAGTTTAGATTTCAAAAAATTTTAGCCAATGACGTTAAAAAGTGGGTTTGTTCAGTTGGTGCTACAAAAAGTGTCCTGCGTTCCTAAAAACAATTGGTGCTAATGAAATTATTGAACTTAAAGAAAATCATAATCATGATCCAGTGAGTGATAGGCTGCTAGATAGACAAAAGATGAGTAATAGTTTGAAGCGCAAAGCAAGTGACGATATAACGGAAAGACCATCGAAAATTATCCACAAAGAACTATCAAAAGGTGATATCGAAACTCTTCTTCACAAAGATGTAAAGTGTATAGCAAGAAATATTAGTGCTGCAAGAAAATCTGCTCTACCGCTCAATATACCAAAAACAAGAGAAGAAGTACACCAAGTGTTAGAAAGGTTAGACTTGAAAACAAATAAAAATGAAACTTTTTGCTGTATAACAACAACGAAAATGGCGTAGTAATATTTGGCACCAAGACGAACTTGGAGTTTTTATCATCGCTGGACAGTTTTTATGTGGATGGAACTTTTAAATCTTGTACAAACCATTTTGTTCAATTATTCACTATCCACGGACTACAGAACAACTATTACATCCCACTGATATATATTTTACTTCCGGATAAATCCACCCAATCATATTTAATGGCTTTTCAAAATCTAATCAATTTGTGCAATGACATTGGCAAAATTCTTCAACCAAAATCTGTAGTAGCTGATTTTGAACTTGCGATTCATCAAAGCGTGAAATGAGCTTGGCCAGAAGTAGCTGTAATAGGTTGCCGTTTCCATTTAGGTCAAGCTTGGTAAGTTGTACTTTTTAAACTTTTTAAATGATAATTTATGTACTCATTCTTTGTTTTTCTTTCTATAGGTTTCGAAAGATACAACAGTTGGGAATTTCATCACATTTTAAAAATAAGGAGACTGCTGTTGGAAAGTTTCTGACTTACACGTTTGGACTACAGTTCTTACCCCCGACCAAGTAGGAGAGTGCTTTGCGTTTGAACTAGCAGAAATTTTACCAGCTGACGAGAAAGTCAGAAAATACTGTGATTACCTCACGGATTTTTATGTAACGGAAGACTACATTTCCACCTCAAGTATGGGCCAGTTCAGAAAACTCTTCATTTCGCACTACTAATGCTTGTGAAAGTTTTCATTCAAGGTTTAATCAAAATTTTTACACCAGCCACCCGAACATATTTTTGTTTACAAAAATATTGTTAAACTTTCAAAGTGAAACATACATTAAAATGCGCAGTTCTGTTCTTATGCCCTTAATTAAAAACAATAAACTGAGTATTTTTGTTAAGGAAAAAGTGAAAGAGTTTAATGATAACCATATTTCAAGATTTGATTTTATAAAACTTGTTTCTTATAGATTAACACCTTATTATTAAAAATGTATTTATGTATTTGATAAATTTATATGTGCAATAAAAAAATAATAATAAACTGATAATTTTTTATAACTATATACTATATGTTTTATATATATATTTTCATTTAAAATAATATACATACGAGTAGATATTAAAAAAAAAATTATTTTCGAATTTTATTTGTACCTACCAACAAGGATAGAAACTTTTACGTCTCGGGACTCTACTCGTAGTACACCTTTTGGGATGGGGATTAAAACAGGTAAACGGGACTCTACTCGTATCTCCCCTCCATTAGTGCAGCATTCCTAATAATGCTGAATGATCCACTACCCGTAATAATTACTACGCAGTAGAATTCTCAGTATTGTGTAAGATTTTGAATTTTTATTGCATAATATCCTAAATTTAACGAGGTGTCCCAACTACCGTGACTGGGAGTGTACATCGCCTTACGAATAATACCTATTAAATTAAAGTAACTTTCACATACATTCTATACATTCTATTTGTTATCAGCTTGTAAATTGTTATCGAATCATCACACATATTATATTGTTTTCACATATTACCAGTTATAACCGAAGTTTTCACTTTGAAAAATTAATAATTAACATTACAAAAGCCGAAAAAAAGAAGAAAGAAAACAGAACGTAATAAACCCCAAGTACAAGCTATCTTTTTTATATGGTAACTTCAAATTGATAAAATAAATTGTGTGACAAATACGTTGTTATTAACTCAGAGCACCAATTCATTCGATCCTAAATTTTTCGAAGATCGAATAATCAAAGTTGCATCATCTATACGAGCAAAGCCGTGCGTCACACGACGGCGTGGAGTAAAAAGGCGCCGGACTCTACCTCCAAAATCTCCAAAGCAACATCGGATCTTAGAGTTGTTTCATTATTCTTTGGCACCTACTCAGTTACCGAATTTTGACAACAGAATGAAACAGAGCGATGATATGAGAGACATACCGCTGTATATATTGCCATTTGCTATTTAATTGCAGTTTTGTCAGTTTTTTTCAAACTTCAAATAAATTTGCATTTGACAGTACATCACATATTTACACAAGAGATCGAAATACCCCATATTTTTAGAAGGTCTGTATAGAGGATTTTACAGGTCAACGCGCAGTTTGGTGCCAAACGATAATGAAACAACTCTACCAAATAATGAGAGCGGATTGGTCACGACATATATTCTATTCACGGGCCTGCGAATAATAACATTATTTCCTTAATCCGGGGCGGCCGAATTAATAATTTTATTTCAATTACATAAAACCTTATATATCACACTCAAACATTACCCAAGAAAAATGCAAAACGCTCTATATTGCGAAACATTTCGCATTTATTATGAAAAGCGCAATACGAAACAGTGACTGGCTAACGTAACTAACACAAAATATTTTTAGTAGATATATAAAGTATAAAATAGCACTATACCTTGTTTCAGAAATAGAGAAACGAGTTTCTGAACACACCACTTTTATAGTATATTCTGATTGGTCGAAAGCAGCACCAAATTACACTACTATAATCGTATCGTGTACGTAATTCTGTCAAATATATTGACATTTGTTTGTTACCGCTAGTTATTGTGGTGTTTATTATATTTTTCTGTTTTCTCTGCATCTTTCGAAGTATCGCTTTAATTTGCCGCGTAAATTTTATTCCAGATTTTATAGTGTCTAATTTGGGCTTGGGGTTCGTTCAGAAATTCGTCCCTTTATTTCTGAAACAAGTATATATGGTTAGCTATATGATTTGTTTAATATTTTAATTACAAAAATTCGACAAACGAATGCATGAGATAAGTTATCATTAAGTAGTGTAAACTAATCTGACGCTGTCACTCCTCCGAATTATAAGCGGTGTGAAGTTAGCGGACTCTTAAAATTCGGAGGAGTGACAGCGTCAGTCCGGTTTACACTACATTATCATGCACTTGTTTGTTGAACCTTAGTAGTAACTAGAGTTGCTCAATTTGTGCCAACAGTAGTACTACAACTATTTGAAATGACTGTAGTATATGTTTTCACTTTCAATGTATAGTATGAAGCGATTTGTATTCGTATAGCGCAAATTTATTTTACTTTATTATTGGCGTAAACTGAACAACTCTAATAGTGACTAACTGGAAAATCCATTACATACTTTTTATGGCGCCATGTACACCTTTCTTAGAGTAGATAACGAAATTCTATTATGATTTTAGCCTTACTTTTCGTTATAGTTTTGCTCACTTCGCTACATACAAAAAGATGCAAACTAATAATATCTAGAGTTTGTTAAAAAGGTGGATGACAGATTACGTAACGATGCTATTTTACGAATTTTATTATTAAAATAATATATAAATTTAAATAAAATAAGTTGTCATTGTAAAATGAAGTGGCTCATCAGTTACACGTCATCCACTTTGTTAATAAACTCTAATAATAGTAAATAAAAATTAAAAGAAACCGATCACAAATAATTTAAAGTTAAAAAACGTTCAAAATTTATTGTTCTGTAAAAATTTTCAAATTCGGTAGAAAGTAATGACATTTCGGTAGATCAGTAGATATACAGAGAAATCGGTAGATCTACTGAAAAATCGGTAGACGTGGCAACACTGGTAAGCACCGTAAAAATCGAAAAACCTATCATGTTAACGAATTAATTCTATTTTTAGATATTAATGTAAACTGCATACTAGCGCTACCTATAATTGCAAAGCATAGGCATAAAATATTAGTTCAGCTCAGTTTCCGAAGTTATGGAAATGGCGCTTTCCAAACGCACCCTTAAGAGCCATCAGAAACCCTGAAATAGGTGATGAAAGTAAAGTGGCATCAAAGTTGCATACGTATATACCTCCGTTGCCTACTATTCCAAGTAAGGTTATAGATACCCCTCAAATGGCACAGCACTCAAATACAGGAGTAGTGGACGATATACCTGTATGTAATAGTCCTGAAAAGATTAGTGATAGGGTGGAGAAGTCACCTGGGTCAAATGCTCAAGTTCTCGAGAGCACTAAAGCTGTTGAAATTGGAATAAGACGCAGTGACCGCGCCCGAAGACCCCCTCAGCGTTTGGATTTATAATTTAAGTATACGTGCATAATTGTTTATGTTTAGATGTTTAAAAAGTATGTTATGTTCTTTAAGTAAGAGGGGAACTGTTATGTTTGGAAGTTGGTGCTCATGCACAATGTCTATATAGCGAGTCTTTTGGACACAGCGGTACACGGGGATATTGGGGATTGCTTGGTTGGGTATTATCCTGTCGTATTACCGCTGTACTGTACCCCTGTTTTTCAATATAATATTGAACCGAACCCTCCTCAGTGTTTTATTGCTTAATACACAACAATTTGATCCGCCCCATCTGTTAAAAAGTATAAGGAGTAACCTATTAACAAAGAATTTGATGTTTTTTCAAGAAGATAGACAATATACAGCCAAATGGGAGCATATACTGAGTGCCTACAATATAGACAAAAGTTTTAATATTGGCTTGCTTAAAAAACTAACAGATTTTCATATACAGTGTGTAAAGCGATGGGGTATGCAAGAGGGAATTTTTTTAAATATTGATTCATGAAAAAATTTATTCTTCATGATATTTTTGCTTGCTTTGAAAGTACCAATAACTTAAATGTATATATATATATATTTCGTGACCTTTTTATACTTATCTTATATGATAGATCTCTACCACTAATAGGTCAATAAAACAAGGCTGGTTTGAACGATAGTTATATTTTCAGAACGTTTACAAACGTTTTCGGAATACCTTCTTCAGTGAAAATATAACTAGATAAATATATAAACAAACATTTGTTTTTTATTTGGGAACTATCAACAAAATGACTAATGACTAGGATTTCTTGATATAGAGGATGTGTAACAAACTTTTATATATATATATAAATTATAAAAACTAAATTAATGTGTAAACATACATGCAAATTAAGTAAAAGCCTATATCAAAAAATCTTTGTCGAAACCTTAACAATTCTGTTCAAGAACTAGGGAAAACCCAAATTCTTTATTTATAAATTTATTCTTTAAATAATGATTTTGGTGCAATGACCGCTGTAACAAAGCATTACAAAGATCTTGGGCATTACTTTGATTTTGAGAACACAATTATATTAAAAACAGAGAATAATTATAAAAAAAGACTAATATATGAAATGATAAATATACAAAAAGACACTAAAACTATTAATTTCAGAACCGATATTCAAAATTTAAGTAATGTATATAGCAATTTGTTAAAATGACATTTGCATTTCTTAAGAAGGAAACCTTTGGCTAGGTTTTTAAATTTGGGTTTTCCCTAGTCCTTGAACAGAATTGTTAAGGTTTCGACAAAGATTTTTTGATATAGGCTTTTACTTAATTTGCATGTATGTTTACACATTAATTTAGTTTTTATAATTTATATATATATATAAAAGTTTGTTACACATCCTCTATATCAAGAAATCCTAGTCATTAGTCATTTTGTTGATAGTTCCCAAATAAAAAACAAATGTTTGTTTATATATTTATCTAGTTATATTTTCACTGAAGAAGGTATTCCGAAAACGTTTGTAAACGTTCTGAAAATATAACTATCGTTCAAACCAGCCTTGTTTTATTGACCTATTAGTGGTAGAGATCTATCATATAAGATAAGTACCAATAACGTTTCGATAATCTAAAATTTATTTCTAGAAATCTGGAAAAATAATAAAATTATTTTTTTTATTGTAACTAATCTACATTCTAATCAAGTATCAATAAGAAATAAATAAATAAATTTTATTTATTATAAACTATCATTCTACATAATCTCCTCCGTTTTCTGCACACCTTTCCGCTCTATTCCTGAATTCCATATAAACCTTCTTGTTGATAATAAATGTTCTCCAAATTCACGTCTTGTAGTGATGGAATCAACAAATTTCGTAGCATACTTAAATAACTATGTTGATTCAAATTTTCGTCAAAAAGTAGGGCCCAATAATTTTATTTTTAACATTCCGCACCAAACATTAACTTTTCGATAACGCTGATTTCTCGTGTTGATTTTAAAATTGGGATTGTCTCGTGACCAAAATCTGCAATTCTGTGAAGACACAACACCGTTTGTAGAAAAGGTACATTCATCGGAAAACAATATGCGCTTATGAAAGTTTCTGTTTTCCATGAGCTTCTCACCAATACATAAGCAGAAGTCCAGTCTCAAAGCATGATCTGGAATCTCAAGGGTATGTCTAAATTTTGGCTTAAACGGATAAATTTTATTTCTTTTAAAAATGGTTTGTAATAAAGTGTGACTGACATTAAGCTCCGCTGCCCTCTGTCTTAATGATAAGCGTGGATTGTCTTCAACGGACTGCAGTGCCATAATAGTTACCGCATCATTCTCATTGTACACCTTTCTTATCTTCTTTTTGTCGACCACCGATCCTGTTTCGTCGAATTTTGCAATTAATTTTTAAGAGTCATTTTTGTTACAGCTACATCTGGATACTTTTGATGAAACAAATTAATTGCGTACTGATATGAAACATCACCAATACCGTAACATTTAACTAAATAAATTCTTTGCTGTAACGTTAGCATTTTTGCAAGTCAGTTGGACACATGGAGTGTTTTGTTTGTGGTTTGATAGCAATACGCTATCTTGATTATAATGTAGAATGATAACTTCCAATAAAAAAATTAATTTTATTATTTTTCCAGATTTCTAGAAATAAATTTTAGATTATCGAACCGTTATTGGTACTTTCAAAGCAAGCAAAAAATATCATGAAGAATAAATTTTTTTCATAAATCAATATTTAAAAAAATTCCCTCTTGTATACCCCATCGCTTTACACACTGTATTACCGGACAAGATTATAAAGATGAAGGTATCCATATGTACTCAAGTGTTTAGTGAAACTGTTGCAACTGGATTAAAAGCATATGCTCTATTTCATGCTCACAGCGCAGACAGTAATGCGTTGGTCACTAAAGAGGCTCTAGATACTGTCGAGTTGATTTTGTTCATGGATAAGCTATTTGATAGTGTTAATGGAACAACAGTTTCTACAACAGCAGGGAAACATCTCAAAAGACCTGCTTCAAGCACCTCCCGGCATGCACAGTTTTGGAGATCTGCAATACACATATTTCTGTTGAAGTTTCTGTGTACAAAACCTGAGCATCGGCCAAAACCACCCGTTTTAAATGGCTGGATCACTACACTAAGAGGGTTTCTGCTTATTCAAAGGAAGCTGTTAAGTCTGGGGTTTACGAGATTTTCTCCTCGCTTCTGTAACCAGGACCCAATTGAAAATTTTTTTGGGCAAATTAGACAATATGGTTACAGAAACACAAATCCTACATGTGCTGCATTTGGACCATACTTCAAATCATTATTATAAAGAATTTCACCTCTCTACATGCGAAAGGGTCAAATTGTGAAGATGATGAAGATAAAATTGCTGTAAGCATCTCCACATTGATGGCAATGCACAGAGAAGAGGTGGTCCCTGAGAGATGGCAACCCTCTCCTATAACTCCTCGAAGTACATCTAACATAGAGACAATGGCTGTGGCACACGTTGCTGGATGTTTATCAAAAAATAATATAAATACAATCAAAGAGTGTGACATATGTCGCTTGAATATTGTGCATAGTGGTGAACCGCATGCAATATATCATAGATTGGAAGGAATAGAAGGAACGATTTACAGATGTACCACGTTTACAGTATATTAATACCAATATTATCGAAAATTTAATTAACATTTACAATTTATTAGAAAGTGTAGTTCCATCAGCATTGAACACAAATTGTTTGTTAGCCAGAATTGTGAGTTACATAAATTGTAAGGTCAATTTAAATTTAATTCCCTGTAGCCACACAGCTGATATACAAAATCTGTTTATCAGAAATTTTATTCAATTATATTTATATTCTTATATAAAAACTTTAAATAATATTGTAGAAGGCAAACATATTATATCACAACCAAACGCTATTGAAGCTATAATGGTTAAATTAAATAAATTTTATAAAAAAGTAACTTTTGAAGTAAAGAGATGTCAATTGCTGTTTGTAGTTTTTAAAATTCGTCCATTCTTGTCTTTTAAATATTTTCTGTTAGAATTAAAAATTTCCATAACAAAAGATGGTACTGAATTTCTTTGTTTACCTACCTTGATTTGAAAACAATTATGGGAAACGCTAGGATATAATGTACAGAATTTGGTGTTTTTCAAGTTTGTAACTTTATCCTCTATCTAAGTAAAAGGAAACTATGAAATGAAGGAAGAAAGTTATAAATTTGCATTACAGTGAATTTTGTATATTGTATCGAAACTTTTCATTTAGAAAAATTAAAATTATATTCAGAGAACGCGCGCTGAAAGAAATAATTTTGCCCCCAGCAGTAGATGGCGCTTACACAGTTCACATTTTATACTATTACGTTGGCGTTCTTAATTCCCTGTTCTGTGAGCTACACGATTCAAAGAACACGTGGCACATTATTGCTACGGAAGGATATACTCATCAAGTGTCGCGAAACATGCACGACATAAAAATGGAAAATTTAAAATTGATAAGACAGGTCGATTCACGGCGAGAACTCGATGCATATGAAGCTATACACATACACAAAAATATGAACCTTCTAAATCGGGACGCGGGACCAATTCAATCTAGTTTATTCCGATTATTACACGGTATGAAGAAAAGGACCATTTACGGGGGTGAAAGGTGTCCTAGCCGTTACCGAGCGGGAAAGGATTCGTCCATGCACACATATGGTCACAGTAAAACAATGGGGTAGAAATGCATGTTTTAGAATTTTTAATGGTAGAAATTTGTCACTTCAGTTTATACGGTTGTTGAGGATGTTTGCCTCCAGCTAGCGAAACACGTGTCACCGATTTTATTATAGACAATTGTGTGGTGACCGATGTGATTTTGTGTCAGTAAATTACACCACAGTTCTTGCAATCACTTTCATTAATTTAGAAGTAATGATGATTAGTCCTAATAGACCTAATGGATCAAATATTTACAATATCTCTGGTAGTATGAAGCATTTCATTATTCGTTGACTAGTTGTGTTTGAAATAAATTCAACCGAATATTCAATAGTATTGTAGGATTATGGTTAATGGACACAAAACAGGGAAATTCGGTGTTGACCGAGGACTAAGACAGGGAGATCCTCTTTCGACTATTCTGTTTAACCTGGTTTTAGAAAAAGTATTGAGAGAAGCATACATACATTTCGAAGGTACAATTTATGATTACAGGCATCAGTGTATGGCATATGCTGATGATATAGTACTAATTGCAAGGACCAAGAAAGAACTGCAAGAAATAACAAAACGTATAGAAGCGGCGGCAAGAAGAGTGGGACAGGCTATGAATGAGGGTAAAACAAAGTATATGGTAATGAGGGAAACTAGCGAAAAAGAGCTTGAAATAAAGAGTACCTTAGACGGAACAAGCTACATGTTTAATCCTGCCCAGAGTTTCAGATATCTTGGTGTTACTCTTACAAATAATGTAGACGAAAGTGACAAAATAAGTGAAAGACTTACAAGGGGAAATAGGTGTGCAGGCGGATTGTTAAGAACATTAAAGTCAAAAAATGTGTCACGAAGCGGTTATGTGCGTATATATCAAACAGTAATATTACCGGTTATGTATGGATGTGATGTGTGGGTTTTGAAAGAAAAAGACAAGGATCGTTTGGAAATGTGGGAAAGAAAAATCCTAAGATAGATCTACGGTGGTAAGAAGAAGAGCGAGGAGTGGGAGAGAAGATCCAACAGTGAGGTATTGAACATGTATGGGCAACCCAGCATAACATCTATGGTGAAGTCCCAACGTATCCGATGGTTGGATCATGTAATGATGCTCCCTGAAAGGAGAACACCGAAGACAGTGCTGCAGAGAGGGGTCAGCGGAAAGAAAAAAAGGGCGGCCAAGATCAAGATGGCTGGATGCGGTGCAGGAGGGCTGAGAGAAATGGGCATTGGAGACTGGGAAGAAAAGGCTGAAGACAGGATGAAATGGAAGGCAGTAACCGATCAAGCCTTGGGCCTGTAGGGCCTGTTGTGCTAATATATATATATATATATATATATATATATTCAATAGTATCAACCGTAGGAGTCCAGCATATACCTAAGGTTTTGTTTGCTTCGTCTTCCCCGAGATTTACTATGCTGTTATCGAAGTTGATATGTTTAATATACCTTATATGAGTTTAGGAACGCGCCCTACACACATTGCTTGCTATCTGAACGTAATAAAGGGAAGTAGGACGAAGTAGGAATACATAACCACATGTTTAGATTCTAAGTTTATAATGGTGAAACTGTTTTAAAATAAAGAAATGAGAAGTGTGATCTATTTCTAATCACTGGAACCCATTACCGTTACAACAACTGGCGACGAGGATGGGATCACGAGATACCAGTAGAGTACCAGAGGGATCTCAAGAACAATTGGCAACAAGAATGCAGCAGGTACAGGCAGCTTTTACTATCGACACATTCGATAAAACTAAATCAAAATGGGCTCGCTGGATACAACGCTTAGAAGGAGCATTTACAATTTTCAAGGTAACAAAGGAAACTAGAGTTCATTTCCTGTTACATTATATGGGTCAACAGGCATACGATGTATTATGCGACAAACTAGCCCCTGATACACCACAAATGAAAACGTACGAAGATAATGTAAATGTGTTACAAGGCCACTACGATCCAAAACCCCTAGAGATAGAAGAAACATAAAAGAAGAAGAAACAGTTGAAGATTTCCTCGTAGCTCTAAGAAGACTATCCATAGGCTGCAAATTTGCAAATTACCTAAATACTGCACTCAGGAATCAGTTTGTGTTTGGCCTGAGAAACGCAAAAATACAAAATAGATGTTTGGAGAAAATATCTTTTATACTAGTGGACGCTTATATGAAGTGGCCCGAAATATACTGTATACCTAATATCACGACAGAGACAAAAATAGGAATATGTCGCGAAATATTCAGTCGATTCGGCATACCTAGCGTGTTGGTTAGTGACCATGGAACACAGTATACAAGTTCGACATTCAAACAATTCCTTGCATTGAATGGAATTATCCACAAGCTTGGTGCACCGTACCACCCACCTACAAACGGACAAGCGGAACGTTATGTTCAAACAATCAAACAGAAATTAAAAGCTGTTGGAACTAACATAGATATGAATATTGATGTTTGTATATGTGAGAGGGACTCGATATGAGTTCTCTCACTATGCACGTATTACGCATTTTTTACAGTTATTTTTTCAGACGATATGTACGCAACATTAGTTTACGAAATTACAGCTCTTGGAAAGCCGTACTGACGAGCAGTATAACCGCGAAACGTACGTCTGCGGATGGCAAGAGAAGATCAAAATTTTGTAATTTATAGATATGAATAAGGAAATTAACAATATCCTGATGTCGTACTGAAGGTCTATTCATCCCGCGACAGGAAAGTCACCAGCTATGATGATGTTTAACAGATAAATTCGGTCAAGAATGGATTTAGTGCTTCCTACTGCAAATAGAAAATACCAAGTCTTAAAGAAAACTAGGATTCTACAGTTAGGGACTAGGGTAGCAGCGAGAGAATACTTAGACAGAAATAATAAATGGATCTTTGGGCAAATTCAACAAAGCTTAGGACCATTGCACTATCTTGTGAAACTTGATGATGGTCGTGTCTGGAAACGGCATCTAGACCAACTCAGGGAAATAGGGCAAAATGTAGAAGAATGAACCTGTGACTATGATTATGGAGATATCCCCACAAGCGAGGAAAGCAATCGTGCTCCAGCGCCAGTCTATACAAAGGACCCGCCTGTCCATGAGACACATGCATTGCCCAATTTGCCAGGTTCTCTCTCTACCACGAGTAGTATTCAATCTGCAAATACCGATAGTAAAACAGATGTTTCTGAATCTGTGTGAAACTCCGGTTCCTTGTTTACGACGTTCAACTAGAAATAAAAACCCGCCAAATCGTTTAAACTTATAAACAAGGAGGGGAGAGTTGATAAGTTTAATATACCTTATATGAGTTTAGGAACGCGGCCTACACACATTGCTAGCTATCTGAGCGCAATAGAGGGAAGTAGGCAGTAGGATAAGCACACGTTTAGATTCTAAGTTTATAATGGTGAAACTGTTTTAAAATAAAGAAATGAGACCATTACCGTTACAACAGAAGTCAGCGTTTAATTGAAATTTATGGTATAATTCCTTATTATTGACTAGCCATTTTCGTAATTGCAGCCCTGCTGAAGCAAGAATTGTAGAGACATCCTTCTGCATTTGAACTAACTCTGACTTCGAATCAGACCCGTACAAAAGTCATCGACATTCGTGTAAGCAACGAATTGCTAAATACGGTGCCGAAGTATTACTATAACTAACCCTTTTAAGTTCGCAACACTTTAAACGGTCGTTCGTGGTGTCACGCCACAAAATTCTTTGGAAACAATAGTGATCTGATTTAACTAAAATCATGCGGTACATTTTAGCAATATCGGCTATCATAACAAACATGTACATTCTGAATCGCATAATTATTGATACTTAGCAAATCATTCTGAATTGTCGGGCCAATGTGCTGAACATCGTTTAATCCGCTATCCGTTTTTAAGGATGCGTCAAAAACTACGCGCACCTTAGTTGTCGAACTTGATGCGGCATGTAATAGTTTAATTCTTCGCGGTTATCACTTTCAACAATTTCAACCATATGACCTAATGAAATATATTCCTGCATGAATCTCACATATTCTTTGTATACATCAGGACGTTTTGCTAATCGCTGTTCTTGTGAATTAAATCGTACCAACGCAAAGTATCTCGAATGGCCTAGATCTTTATATTGCTCTTTAATTGTTATGCTTACTACAAATATGCCTTTAACATTTCAGGCAGTCGTATCCTGAAAATGTTGTTCACAGTACCGCTCTGCCTCTGATAACGAGATTTTAGTGTTAATCTCCTCTATTTCCCAAAACTTTGTAAGTCGTTGTTCTAATCTTGTACTAGGGCAATAACTAGATGATTTAAGATTGTGACAAATTGCACTCATCGTCCCTATTACTATATAACCAAACGCCGTATCTTGTAATGACAAATGGTTAGATAATTGTCGTTGCCCGGTTTGTAAAATACTTCAAAATATTGAAGAACCTAGCAACAAGTCAATTTGACCAGTTTCGTTGAATGTAGGGTCTGCTAAATGTATATCGTTTGGCAATTGCAAAATAGCTTTATCAAATGTTACTAACAGTAAATTAGCAGTGACTTGTGGTAACATTAAGCATGAAATTGATTGTGTATAAAGTTTATCTCGTGAGTGAATTATACAATTCGCTGAATATTGCATGTTTGATACACTCTGACCTACACCCGAAATTATAAATTGAACCTTTTTTGTATCTATTTTGAGTTTTTTACATAGTTTCTCGGACACGAAATTACTCTTTGAGCCATTGTCTAATAAAGCGCGACACCGACGTAATTCTCCTCTTGCATCCTCACCCAAAAACAACTACAGTTGCTAAAAGAGTTTGACTTGTAACTAAATTGCATACTTGATCTACAGTGTGATTCGTAAGACTATTAAAAGTGTTTGATTCTTCGTTGTGACTACTTGTTTGCCTTTGCTTCCTATTTGATTGAGAATCAACATGTAGAACGGTATTATGAGATTTTTACATTTCCCACAAGCGGATGATTTGCACTTAGAAGTAGCATGGTTCGTTCTTAAACAATTAAGACAGCTGCAATTTTTCGCTTCCTCACATCTAGCAGTGAGACAAAGTGCTAAAAATTGGTCACATTTATAGATAGTGTGATCTTTCTTACAATAAAAACAGTTTATTGTATTTACGGTTGCGTACGCATTTGAATGTGACTTGTTTTTTGATTAAAATCTAGATTTTTCTTGTTTATTTATGGTATGTGATTTCCTAAGCTCTAATTTTTCTACCAAGTCATAACGTACCTCTAGTAATGTAAATAGATCACTAATCGTAGGGCGTTTATTCTCAATATCATCGTTCGCGGATTGTTTGGTGCAATAATGCTCCCATTCAAATTTAATAGCATCGTCTACGTTATCTACTAGTATGTGGATTAATAAAGTGTTCCATTAATAAAACAAAATGTAGAGGACTCTCTATAAACGACCTATTAGGTTTTTTATTAAATTTTGGCTCTCGAAAATAGTTCCTTATTTTCGTTCGTCGCTGAACGCGATGTAACCGGGTATGCCAATATTTCTCCTGCTCGGGAGATGGGATCATTATTATGACCATATCCATCTCACCGAGATATCGACGTATAACCTGCAAATTTTTTACTGTGTCACTTGCAGAACGATATACTGTACTGAAGAGTCCTAATAAGGACGAAATTAATTAGTCTGCAGTTACGTTTTGCGATTGACATAGTCAAAATTTCCTACAGGATTATTGGCATATGCAAATTGTGCTTACTTCGTAAGCTATTGCACGGTTACTTGTTAACTGCCCATTTACGAACCTAATTTTATTACTAGATTGGTTATAGAGAGTCCTCCACATCTTATTTTATTAAATTTTGGCTCTCGAAAATAGTTCCCTATTTTAAAGTGTTCCATTGGTCAACCGGTTCACCCAAAGATCTTAAAGCTTCTAAATTATTCTTAATTGAATTATAAAAATTGCAAAGATCTTTAGATGATTCCTTTATAAAACTGGAGTAATTTAAAATACCTTGTATATACGTGCTGATTATTAATTGAACTGTTCTCATACCTAGCCTTCAATAGGTGCCATGGAATTGAATAATTGGAACTGCTGATCGATATTACCCACCAATGCCTCAAGCCTATTCTTAAATTGTACGCATTTCGTATATTCCCCGTTAAACGTCCTTAATTGAATAATCGGCAATTGAACCTGAACAGGATTAATATTGAAAGGCTGAGCAACATTATTTGAATTAGGTAGACTGTTATCAGACTCAGTAATGTCTGAATTCGCTTGTGATACTTCATCTAGCTTGCGATTTCTTTTCAACGCATATTGTTGCATTGTTTCTTCGATATTAGCACACAGTGTGTAATATTCTGTTTCAAATCCCTCACGTTCACCTGCTTGTTTAGCGATATTCTCAAGCACTTCGTCTATGTCTTGAACTACATTAAAATTGTCTAATACGGAGTTTAATTTATCTAAACGTATTTTTAACTCGTAATATACTTTATTATCTACAGCGTGATCAAGTGCAACTGTCATGAAATATTGTTATGGCAACACTGAATTATTGGTGCACCTAGTTAAAATTGAAGCAGATTTCAGTCTCGTGCCAACGGGAAATTACTTTCTTAGTAGACGAAGGCAGTTTGCTAGTGAAAATGTACAAATTGTAATTATTTTTAAATTTGAGCACGTACTGAAACTAAATGGCATAAGATACAACGATTAGCTTTTTTTGGAAGTATAGAGATTGAGATAGAAATAAAAAATGCAAAATGTCAAATTTATTTAGGAGTCAAAAGCAATAACAAAATCATTCAAATAAAATTTTATTCACACTAGTTGCTCTATATGATTACCATTATTTTGTATGCAATTGTTACATCTTCGTTTCGTATTATTGAATTACTGCCAATTGTAATTCCTCCAATGTGTGTATGCGATTCTAGAATATTTTATTTTTCAAGTATCCAAACAGAAAGAAGTCAAGTGGCGTCAGATCTGGTGAACGAGCTGGCCAACGGTTACGGCTAATTACTCTGTTCGGAAAGTACTCTTCCAAGAACCTTAAGTTTTCATAATTTGTGTGTGCGGTTGCCAGTCTTGTTGAAAATAGCCTCTTTGTAATTCATCATCACGCAATTGGTCAATAAATAGTTGCAATATTAAATTCCGATAGTTTTGCCCATTAATATTATCACTAAAAACGGTTGGACCGATAATCCTTCTCCGGCTCTTGGCAATCCATATTCCTAACTTCAGTGGATGTAATGGTACTTAAATTAGAATATATGGATTCTCTGTTGCCCATGTTCTATAATTTTGTGACTTTACAAAGCCACTGATATGGATCCATGCTTCGTCCGAAAAGAATGTGACATCTAAAACATCATCATTATTAATGGTTGCATTAAACCATTGGCAGTATTGAATGCGCTGTATTGGATTATGAGGCTGTAATTGATGGACAACTGAGACTTTATAAGGATGTATATGCAATTTCTTCTTTAGGATTGTTTGACAGCTTCCATAAGAAATACTTAACGAATATTAAAAATTACATTATGCTGTATTACTTGAATTAAACCTTTTAACCTGTTTGTAGAGATAATTGATGTATAGTTTTTTGGACTTTGTAGCAAACGCTGTCGAGCATCTTCTACTACTTCCTCTATTAAGGTGGTCTCTTTGGCTTTGTGTTTTGCTTTATTTACATTACCCGTATTCAAAAATCGGTTAAAAACTCTATTTAGGTGTTGTAGTTCACATCAATTTCGGGATACATGTCCCTAAATTGTTCGTAACTATTCTGACGTGAATACTCCTAATTTCCTGTATCATTTTGTCTTCCTGTGGAGAAGTAAGCCAGTGAAATAAAAATATCGTGTTCTTATGAAAACGGCATGATCTATAATATTAAAAAAATTTACAATTCATATTGTAATACATAAATATAACCTAGAAACCGCAACTGGATCTCACGAATTAGTTCTGAAAAGTGCTGTTTTATTTCTTCAAATAAAGTAGGTAAAAATAACGGCGTTAAATAAATCGAAAGGTGAGACTAGCAAAGACAAGAAAATAATAAAATAACAACAACAAACGACACTGGTATAGATAATGAAGATAGGTATATTTTTGCGGTACCACTCAGTTAATGCCCGCCGAGATTTAAATCGTGTCAGTTCCACCTGACCACCCGGTACATTCTCTTTGTTTATTGAATCGTAATAGCTTTTACATCGTGGAAGACTTGCTTTGATTTGTCCTTGTCGCCGTTTTAATTGAATTAAATCCGCCATTTTGTACAAATCGAGTCAAATACAAACGGGATTGAAATAGGTAATGTAAAATGGTAACTAGGTTATGGTTGTAGGAATAATAGAGTGGACTAACTTTCAGTCGATCTTACTTGATGCTTGTTACTCGTCGGGAGCTCGTAATTGTGGCACTCATCCGGTTTTCTTCGATAACACGTACGTCGCGTTACTTGTTTGCATAACGTTTTTTTTATCTTAAAATATCCCTGCAATCCGGTTCGAAAATGGATCGAAACTATGTTGTGGACTGTATTACTTGTAATTGAATTCGTTGTACTTGCTATTAAACAAAACGACACCTGTAACACGTGATGGTAACCTTTTATTGTTCGCTCATTGTCTCTTACCCTTTATCGATGAATTATATATCTAGTTCCCTTTATTCAATAAAAAACACTAGTCAGTGTTGCCAACTATGGTGGTTGTTTTACAGGCGGGAAATTCAAATTTCACAATAATCAACATGACGCCTTAACAGTGAGCGTAATTTTATTATTATGGGATGTCTGGTTGGATACGGTAAATCGACTTTGGTGAGTCTTCCATCTAGTCGTAGAATATGATACTCATCCAAAAATGGGTTTAGTGATATTATCGATGATTTTGAACTTATCGGTTTATCTGCCGTTAACGCTGTTATTTCTTCTGAAAATTCCGTTTTTTTAATAAACCTTATCTAACAAATCTCTGCTTGGTATAATTCGTACACGTTTATCTCGTTCGTTGTTTTGTCTTATATGGACCGTTATACGGTATACTCTTCCGATGTTCGAAAAATGATGTAAGCACAGCAATGGCTCCTGTCATACAATTCCTAACCTTTCTTCGATTTATGAGTAAACCTGTTGTTTCTTCATGTCGAAAGTGTTTCATTAGATTAACATCGTTTGTACACCAATTCCGTATTCGCTGATTTCAGTATTTTTCTGGCTTCATGGTACAATTGCAGAGCATTCCCAAGTGAATCTTCATCAATAACTAGGTCATCTACGTAAAATGCGTGGGACAGTTTTTGGCTGTCTTCTTTAGCTCCTCTGGTGGCTCGGATAAATGCTTCTTCAGGGTCACTGCCAATATGAAAGGACTGGTGTTCACTCCAAATGTAACCCTTACCTTTGTAGTCTCTTTATCATCCCGATAGGCTGGATGATGCGGTAAATAATAGGTTTTGTCGGAATTCTTCTCAACCGGTCCTGCTCCGCACAATCATTCGTTAAGTATTCGCTTATTCTTTTGTCATATTCGTTCAGTTTTTATTTGTTGATTAATTTAGACGTTAACGTTTTTACGCCCGCAACCTCGATAGTTCGAGTCTAATTTGTCCATTTTCCACGGTAGAGATACCTCGTATTGTCCCTGCTTTAACTTTACGCTATTTCCTTCCGTAAACCTCCCGTAAAATTATCTACACTCTTGTCGTTAGCGACTATTCCGATTGTTTCTAAGTCCCTAAACCGGTGTAACCGATTGTCTTCGCACTTTATTTGGGCGGTTAACGTAGTCATTACTCTAAAGTACCATGTAATGTCCACCCGAGTTTGGTGTTTACAGCTGTCAACTCTTCGATAATCCTCTGGATTTCACCTGTTACTAACTACTAGTAATGATTAGCACCGATAAGTAATTCAATTCCATCGGACGGACAATACTGAATGATTAAATAAGACAGATAATGGTTCCGACAATTCATTCAGCCACATATTTTATAGTTTTCACGTTGAGGCCGTCGGGATCCCTGCTGTACGTATTTTTTAACCATTCTATCGACTCTAAAATTTCTGTTGAAGTAACTGGATAAAAACAAAACTGTTTAAAATACGCGATGATAATGTGCAATCCTCATTTATTGACGAGCCATATTTGCATATAGCACTCGCGGCGCTGGTTGCGAAATAACTACAGAAAGAATTGCATATCTCGGAACCACTGTCAAAACTATGTCATTTTCAAGTATGTTAAAGCTACTTTGCCTCTTCTTCCTACCTGATTATTGACGCAAGCCCATACTTCTTTTAACTTATTCACCGCTCCATCAATTTTACGCGCAATGCTTTTTTAATCTTTCTTATTGTATCATTATACGTTTTTCTTGATCGGCAGACACCCATGTCTTTGCCCCACTGTTACTATTCCTTCTCGAGGTCGGACATACAAAATCATAAAGTTCATTAAAAATATCAATAAAACTCAAAAACCTATCGTCCACATCACATCCAACAGAAAATATTTCCGGCCAGACCACATGGCCAAGCTGGATCCTAAATTGTTCCAGGTTTTCATCCTTTAAACTACATGTTGTCACATATAATGGCGGTTCAGCGTTCAAAGAAATAGGCTCTATAATATCCATGGTTCCTTCCTATGCTAGATGGTCAGCAATACTTACGTCTACTAGGTTTTAGTTTCGTCCCTAGGTATGTTCGTCCCCATATAGTCGAGTACCGAACTTGTGGTCTTCCCATACGAATTTACGACAGTACCGCAGCACTCAAAGTCCAAGTCTCTACAAAAATGTGAGCAGTCCATTGGATTGCTTTTAAAACCCTCGCGCACAAAGATGGCCACGCCACCACGTTCTCTATCAGTTCTACAATAGTGTGTCAACAAGCATATCTCGGAATATGCAAACGTTCCAGCATCTCAGTGGCTAACCAATGATCTGCAACACATAGTACTCCGTAGGGTTTTATTTGTACTAAACAGGATATACGATCCAATTTATTCGTTAGTGATCTAACATTTGCAGATATTATTTCGCAGGTTCCTGTCCGCGTTTACTGCTGTCTTTGATCTTCAAACATTTTTCTGGTCATTGTTCATTTCCATATTAGTTGCTCTATGAGTTATATTCGGAGTACCCAAAGCCTCACACTTCTTGCTAATATTGATGGTAATGGCTTTCCTGAAATTAATATAAAAGAAGAATAAATATCCCATCTATAAATCAGAAATGTATAGCCTGTTTGTTACTAAACTGTTGTTGTACATCTTGTTCGTTGTAAACCCAGATCGACCTTTACAACCAACGATAAAGTTCGAGGTAAAAATTGTCGTTCAGTCCAATCATGCCCCTTCCTTTCTCAGCCCCCGTAAGTTATTTTTTGACAGAAAAGGTGGAGTTAAACTAACTATCGATGATTTACTGAAAAACAGAGTCATACTAAAAAGCAATGCAGAGTATAGTTAGCCGATAGTTTGAATTCAGAAGAAATCGAGTTAAGAAAGTGACTTGATTTCAGAGAGTTAAATGAAATAACAGTAGGAGACACAATTCCTCTAATTGAAGAACGGATTGACACATAAGCAATCATGCAGTTTCAGGAAAATATACATCGTTTGTTACACCCATAAGACAATTTGAATACTTGAAAATGTCGTTTGGTCCACCTGCCTTTATGAGGTATATCAATACAATTTTCTATAATTTATTAGACGCTAATAAGATAATGTTCTACATGGAATTTTAATTCCTACAAAAATAATAAAAGAGAATCTAGATATTTGTAGGGAAGTATTTGATTTACTTATTCAAAATAAACTAAGATTGGATAAATGTGTGTTTTTACATAGCAAGATAATTCGTTTGGAAGATGTAATAAAGGATTAAATGTCAAGACAAAATGTCCTTCATATAAATGCTGTTAAATACCACTTTTTACATCGCAATATATGAGAATTTCACAGTTTCGTTGGTTTGTCATCTTATTTTTTAAAATTCATTACAAAGTTTTAGTTAGTTTAAAAACCCTTGTATGATTTATTAATAAGTAATAATAATAATCATAATGATTTATTATCTAACAGCTACAGCTAATTATATACAGTAGTTAAAACACCCCATCGGGGCTTCACCGCTTTAAAAGCTTTCTAAATCCATAATTTCCGGGCTGGATCGTTCCCCATCCTATGTTTTCATATCTTCTGGCTTATTTCTTTCCAGATTCTTCTATCCGTCGTTTTTTTCTGCCAGTTGTTAACGCCTGCTCCCCTTAGATCCTCCAACACCTCTTCCAGCCATCTGGACCTCGGTCTTCCTCTTCTCATCTTGCCCCCGGCTTCCATTCCAGCAACATCCTGATTATGGATTCCTCCCCTGCCCTACATACATGCCCCAACCATTTTATTCTTTGCCGCTTTATTTTTTTACCACATCTTCTACAGCTACAGCTAATTACAGGATAATTATATTTTAATGCGAAATATACGAATGTACGAAAAATGTCGCCAACAATTGACCACGCGAAAAATGTCGTGAACAATTGAGCGCGTATCAAAACGTCGCTAGCGAAAAAAGGTCGCCGGCGAAAAAGGTCGCGCACAATTGATCGCGCGAGAAAATGTCGTTTAATGTGGTTTAACTTTGATTCACACTTAATTGATTATATATATATATATATATATATATATATATATATATATATACAATATGTATATATCTGTAGGTTTTATATTGTTGACAAGTAAATAATAAACACTTGAATATTTGCATAGTTTACCTTTAATTCACACTTAATTGGTTTTTAGAAAAGTCTAGCCTAATTACACCTTAATTAGCTAAAATATAATATAAAAGCAAGGAAAATATGTGATTAGCAGAACAAAGGTACAATGGGACAAAACTAGACTTGGACGACTGACAAGCGACGAAGAAGAAGAATGAACATCATACACTGAACGCGCGAAACACACCACACAACCCAACAACAGTGTGTGACAATGTCGACAATGTTTTGGTGTGTTTCGCGCCTTCAGTGTGTGATGTTCATTGTGCAGTGCTTTAGTGTTGTACAGTGTTCGTTGTGTAGTGTTCGTCTTGGACATTAGCCGGATATCGCTGGTGATACTGAATTTCCACTGAGGATGGGAACTTAGTTGCCGAAATACGTATCTGAATTTTTTTCGAAAGATGTGGTGAGGGTATTTTTATTTATTTTATATTCTTAAAAAATTTTTCGTAACGTCTGTAGGTTTAGAGAAAAATTTTTTCTTAAATGGTACATAAAATTTTGTTTCTATCTACCACTACAAAATTCACGAACAAACCCGTATATCCTTTCACTAGTGCATGGACACATATGTTCTATACAATTTGTACATGAATGAAAGCATATAATAAAAATATTGGTTTTCACTTTTTCAATACATTTGTTATGTCACGAAACCGTTCAAAATCTTCTGCTTCATCGCATGCAGAGTATGAATCAGATTATTCGGATAGTGATGCCGACGAAAACATATTGATTCCGAATGCAGACAATTCAGGCTCCGATGATTCTGATTCCGATTGTGATTCGATATCTGATTCAGATTCTGAACATGAATTCACAATACCAAATATTACTTATAAAAAAGCTTGTGCTACTTATTCTGAAAACTTAGATAAACTTGAAAAAAATCACGAATTCATTTGGATCGATGGCGAGAAGTCATATCCAAATACTTCTGAAGAAACAATATTATTATCTGAAGCTACAAAAAGAATATACAGGCGTGCGAGCCTTTCCAATTGTTTGAAACCTTTTTTCCGCCGAAATGAAACAATATATAATTGATGCGTCTAAAGAGAATAATTATGATCTGAAATTACAAGATCTTGACACTTTTATAGGTATAGTTATTTTCAGCTCATTCAATAAAAGAAAGTCTCAGAGAGATTATTGGTCATCCGATCCATTCTTATCTAGTGAAATTGTTTCTTCTGCAGTGACTCGCGATAAGTTTGAAGAAATCAAGTCTAAAATAAAATATTCAAAAGCTAAAGACAAGGATCCAAACGATAGGGGGTGGCGGGTTCGTTCGATGTTGAAACTTTTCCAAAACAACCTCCTAAAGTTCGGAATATGGAAAACTTCTATATCTATTGATGAAATGATGGCCAAGTCTTATTCAAAAACTGTATTGAAACAATTTATTCGAGGGAAACCAATAAGGTTTGGTTTGAAATTTTGGGGTTTATGCATTTCAGACGGCTATCTAGTGAATTTAGATCTATATTGCGGTAAAAATTTCCAAACCGGGAACAAATTAGCAAAATGTGCTTTAGGTACTCGTCTAGTATTGCATTTATTAGAACCTTTTTTCGGCTAATAAATTATAATAAAATCCCCGCATTTCATTTGTACTTTGATAATTTTTTACAAATATGGATTTGATTTTACACTTGCAAAAATTACGTTTGAAATGCACTGGCACTATCAGAGACAATCGAGTCAAAGAAAAGAATATACTTGAAAAGAAAGCTCCACGAGGTACTTATATTGTAAAACATGATCAAAATAGTGGTATAAATTTCATCACTATTATGGATTCGAAGCACGTTTCAATAGCTTCAACTGCTGCAGGTGTAACTCCACTATCAACTTCGAGAAGATATAGTTCAGAGGCTCGATCCAAAACTGTATACCTTTTCTGCAAGCTTTTCATTTGTACAACAAATTTATGGGCGGTGTTGACGTGCATGATGGACACTGCAATAATGTACTTCCAAGTATGCGTTCCAAAAAATGGACATGGGTCGTTTTTATAAGATTTATACAGGCATCCATTACAAATGCTCACGTAATTTTCAATGCTACACGTGATGGAAAGAAAAAGTGGGAATAAAAGAGTTCACTATTTCGATTTCTAAATATTATATTCAAAAAAGGTCAAACAAGTAAAACAGCTCATACACGATCTAATAGGAACAAATTTAAAAATTGTTCAAATGAAAAATGTCCAATAAGAACAAGGATCTATTGTGAAAAATGCAATGTATATGTATGCAATAATTGTTGGGCAAAAAAGCACTTATAAAAGAAATGTTAAAGTGAGAGGCAAGGGGACTCACGAAAAAAGCACCCCGAAACGTGAGAGGCAAGGGGACTCCCGAAAAAGAAGCACCCCGAAACGTGAGAGGCAAGGGGACTCACGAAAAAGAGCACCCCAAAGGAGACAAAGTTCTACCACGTCCACGCCGTTGTCTCTGGGTAATGCTAGGAGTAGAAAAAAACAATGTATATGCACAGAATCAGCGAAGAAGTAGTCAAGGAACACTCAAATTTTTTCAAAGATTTTTTGAAATTTTCGAAAATCAAAAATTGTCTTTAAAACTTTTGAAAAAATTTGAGAGTGTTCTTTGACTAATTTTAAGACATTTTGTTCTTAGAAATTTTTTCTAAAGTTTATAGTTTTTAAGAAAACGATAGATTAAGATTTTTATAAAATTTTTTCATTCTCGCCGCCATTTTGAAGAAACGCGTCAATGAATTTTTCTGAAAAAATTCCTCTTAATGTTCGAGTGCCATGATCACCTCTGATCATAGTAAAAAGTTGATACCTTTGCGGTATCATTGTGAAAAAGAAATGCGAAACAAAATTTTTTCGAAAATTTTCACGTTTTTCACGTTTAAATCGGAAATTTTTTTTTCTCGGTGTCTAATCGAAATTTTGAGATCAGATTCTGAAAGAGCATCAAATTTCGCGTAGGAATAGAGGTATTGCATAATTTTTTTGGTCCGATAACATAATAAATAAACACGTTGAAAAGTTAGTAAAAATTCTGATCATCTCGGCGTTAATGGGTTAAGAAACCGCATTTGTCCATACGGGCGAAATATTTGTTTTAAACAAGCCTCGAATTCCTACAGTTTACGACATATCGTCCAAGTTTAGTTTTGTCCCATTGTACCTGGATTTGGAGGAGGGTATATTGTTAACCACCGTCCTGGAATTACCTAATGAGATTTTAATATGTTATGAATATATAAGAAGTTTTGTACAATATCCCAGCTTATTATTCGTTAACTTGTTGGATTGTCAAGGTAATCCACTCCTGGCAGTGGACACGAGCGGACGTGTCTTTCCGTATCTACAACGAGGCTATTCGTTAGAATCGATATAGCGTTCCGAGAGCGGTCCGTGTACGGAACAGCTCAGCGATATAACGGCGGCATCAATCCGATGCGCCGAGGCATTCGACATCGAGGTACCATCAGAAACGGACGAGTTTCTCCGAGTGTAGAAATATTATTTCTACAAACCACCACTGCCGGAGTTAATCTCCGGTAGGTTCACGAAAAGAGCCATCAACTAAGTCGAAGTTGATCATCAAGGAAGCTTCCGACGGGGAGGAACCGGCATAGCCGGCTTTTCGCCGTCCAAAGCGGCCAATTTTTCGATTTTCGAAGCTCCGGCTCCGGAAATCGAAAACATTTTAACCTGTCTTCGTCCATTTGGACAATTTTCAGATGGCTTCTTCAGCCAACAACGCCTCACCGCAGGGGATTTCCCTCCCTCCCCCGTTCCGCCGAGGAGTCCATGGACGAGGGCTCCTCATCGTCCTCCAGACCGGAATCCCCCTCCTCCGGCCCCCGCGGACCCCGGCCGTCTGCCGCAAAGCTCCTCACGTCGCTCGATTACGACGACGAAACCCTCGTCCGGCTAATCGCCGAGCTAACTGAGGAGCTCCGAAGGCGACGCATCGCAGCTTCGACTGCAGCCCTTCCCGTCGCCCCCGTAGCGGCCTCCCCGCCCCCTCTGCATCCGACGAGTCGGTCTCCGACTCCGGTTCAGAGCGCGACGATGCCGGCTGGACCAAAGCCGGCAGAAAGCGTAAGGCCGGTAAGAAGAGGCAACCTTCTGCCTCGAAGAAGATGGCGCAACCGGCCGCCACCCCTCCACCAGCGCCGAGCGCCAGCAAAGGCCACCGGCTGCCACGGTCACAAAGACCACCACCACCGCTCCTCCACCGACTTCGGCTTCAACGAGCCAAAGGGCGCTGCTGCTTCGCAGGCCCCCGTCCGAATCTAACAAGATTCCCCCCATCGTCCTCAGGGAAAAATCAGCCTGGGGACACGTTACGATGAAGTTCTCTGAGCTTCGAATCAACTTCTCCAAGGCCCAAAATACGACCGACGGAATCCGCTTCTTCCCCACCACGGAGAAAGATTTCAGGGCTGCCGTAAGAATGCTTGACGGTCTGATACTACCGTACCACACTTATCAGCTACCTTCGGAGAAGCTTCTGAACATCGTGATCCGTGGGGTCCCCGTCGAGACCCCCCTCAAAGAAGTGGAAGAAGAACTCCTAGAGTTCGGATTCCACCCCGAAGGCATCCATCACCTCCGCCACCCCCGGAGCAAGAAGGAAATGCCCCTCATCCTGATAAAGCTCCCGAGAAACGAGAAGGACATCTTCGCCCTGAAGGAGATCCGCAGACTAGTGGTCTCCGTCGAATCCCTCCGCTCCCGAACAGCCGTCGGGCAATGCCACCGCTGTCAGCGGTTCGGCCACGCCCAATCCCGCTGTACGGCAGCGATCAAATGCGTCCGCTGCGGCGAAAACCACCGCGCCGCAGACTGCCCCCTATCTAAGGAAAAGGGCGACCCTGCCAAATGCGCCAACTGTCTTGGCTCACACACGGCAAACTACAAGGGATGCCCCCACTACCCTAAACCCCGATTGCCAACCCGATCCCAAGCCGCCCCTTCGGCGAAAAGACCCCGGCTCAAGTGCCCCCCAGGCCGCCACCCAAGCCACCCAATCCTCCCAGGCCACTTCCTCTGGCAGGAAGTATTCCGATGCCACCAAAGGGAAATCTTCTTCTCTCCCTAAGGTGCTGCGTACCGACGTGCCCAGCCAGTCTCTGCTAGGCCCAAGCCCCCCGCCACCAACAACACCGACTTCTTCGGCGCCGTGACCACCCTTCTACAGCTGGTCGGACAATTCTCGTCCGCACTACAGCAGGTTCAGGGCTCCATCCCCGTAACCTCTATTAATCTATCAACTCGTTTATGAATACATCGGTAAGCATAAACCAGCAAGGCATTTCCAGAATAGTCGCCTGGAACGCGAACGGCATCAGAACTCGTATGCCTGAGCTAAGAGACTTTCCTCAAGAGAACCAAATCGACGTTGCCCTTCTCAGCGAGACTGGCCTCCGCCCGGGGGACAGTCTCAAGGTCGTGAATTACAAAACATACCGTCGAGATCGCTTGACGGGCCGCGGCGGCGGGACAGCTGTACTCGTCAAAAATTCAATCCGCCACTCCGAGGTCGTAGTGCCGCCGCTGAACTCTCTGGAGGCGGCGGCAGTCATCATCTGGACCGATTTCGGTCCGCTAAAACTCTACGCGACGTATAGGCCCGCCCCTGGCGGGGTTTCGCGCCAGGATTTCGACCAAATCTTCACCGACCCCAACGCGGTGATGATGGCGGGCGATCTGAACGCGAAGCACCACCTCTGGGGCAGCCGGATAATACGAGCTGAGGGCAGGCAGCTGATCGACATCATCCAAGCCTTAGGGCTTTCGTACCACCCTCCCGACGGCCACACGTTCTTCCGTGCTGGCACCAATCCGATGTCCTCGACTTCGCCATATCCAAAGACATCCCGGTAAACGTGACCGTGGAAAGCATCGCTGACCTTTCATCAGATCACAACCCCATCCTAATCACCCTAGGTAGCGAACTACTTCATCTGGGGGAAAAAGTTCGGCGGCGTACGAACTGGAATCTCTTCTCCTCCAAAGTTCTCACCAACCTCAGTGTCAACGAAAATCTTCAGGAAGCGGCCCTCTTAGAGGAAGCCGCAAACAACTTCACCAAGGCGATCTCTCGGGCCCTCGATGAATCTTCTACCATCAGACCCCGCAGACACTCCCGACAACTCCCACCCGACCTAAGGGAGCTAGTTAGGGAAAGACGACGAGCCAAGAAAAGGGCTCAAACCACCCTCAACCCCGCTGGCAGCCTCCGAGCAAATCATCTTGCTCGACAGCTCCGAGAGGCTCTCAAAACCTTCGAGCAGGAGAACTGGGACGACAAGGTCAAGTCTCTCACGAAGGAGGATGGCTCCCTATGGAAACTATCCAAAGCCTTGAGAAACCCCTCAAAAAAACCCCCAAACCGGCCTCTTCACGGCACCCACGGTTTAGGTTTCTCCCCCGAGGAGAAAATCGAAATCCACGCCGACCACCTCGAAGAAGTATTCCGCGTCATCCCGCCCCCAATCAGCGACGACGAAATAATCTTCCGAAGAGAAGTGGAAACGGTGGTGCACGGGATCCCCGAGCTCATCGGAACCCCACTCGATCCCGCCTCCCCCGACGAAGTTCGAGCCCTCATCAAAAGGCGCAACAACAAAAGGCCTCAGGGGCGGATTGTATCACCAATCTGGCCCTAAAGTGGTTACCCCCCGAAGCTACGGAGCATCTTTGCGAAATCATCAACGCAATGCTCCAAATCCAGTACTTTCCCTCCTGCTGGAAACACGCCGAAGTCTGCAACATCCCCAAACCCAGGAAAGATCACAAATTCCCACAAAACTTCCGCCCGATCAGCCTTCTCTCCAACGTTTCGAAAATAGCTGAGGCAATCATCCTGTCTCGGTTGAAAGAACTCAGCGACGATGTCATCCAAGATGAACAGTTCGGCTTCCGAGCCGGACTGTCCACCGACCTACAACTATTCCGGTTCTCGGAATACATCCGAAACGGACTCGAAAGGCGAGTACCCGTAGGTGCAGTTTTCTTCGACTTAAAGAATGCCTTTGACACAGTCTGGCATAACGGGCTGATCTACAAGATGATCGTCTCAGGAATCAACCCCCCATGGTCAAACTCATCAGGTCCTATTTAGCCGGCAGATCCTTCTGCACTAAATCCCCATTCCGTGAAGTCCAGCGTCAGACAAATCCACGCCGGCGTTCCCCAGGGATCACTTCTAGGCCCGCAACTGTTTTCCATTTACATGTCGGATCTCCCCGAGAGCCCAGCACCGAGATTGCAATCTATGCAGATGACGCTGTCATCTACACAGGCTGCAGGAAGCAGGCGCTGTTCAGGAAACGCCTCCAAAGCGCTACTGACGGTTTTCTGAGTTGGACCTCTCGCTGGGGTCTGAAGGTAAATGAATCTAAGTGTGTGGCAGTTAGATTCTCGCACGATCGCGCAAACCCCGGTCAGCCGATTAAGGTAGGAAACTCCGAGCTCCCCTGGAGCTCCGAAGTGAAATACCTCGGTGTCATCTTCGACCGAATGCTCACATTCCAAAAACAAACTGACGAAATCCGAAATCGCTTCATCAAGGCCCGCAACTTGCTTCTGCCCCTCATAGGGCGAAGGAGTCCCCTTCACCTAGGGAGCAAGCTGCTCCTATACAAGACGACGCTTCGACCGCTTTTAACCTACGGCGCTATGGCCTGGTTAACAGCGAGTAAGTCTAACATCAAAGGTTTGGAAGCACTCCAAAACCGAACTCTCCGCCTCATCGTTGACGCCCCCTACTTCGTAAGGAACGCTCAGATTCATCGAGAACTGAACGTCCCGACTCTACGTGAATTTCTGACGAAACTCCTGAAGTCCGCGTGGGAAAGAGCCCGCGCCAGCCAAAATCTCTGCGTTCAGATGGTCGTCGATCCCCAAGATCGACCCCCTCCCAAAAGAAGGTCCGCCGCCTTGCAGATGTCATCGATCTGGACTAAGGCAATTCCCACAGGTCCCTCGACGACCATCATCGTCCTCTAAACGACTGATAAACGGCTATTTTTCAGTCTGAAATCCTCGTATGCGTTACAGGTGAAAAGTCATCTTCCCCAGTTAGCTCTTCGCTAACCAACCTCATCTCTCCCCAGGCTGCGTGATCGAAGCAGCCTACACCTGAAAGATAAAAGGGCGTAAGGAATCCCCCACCGGCCCTAGTATCGATTTGAAGTTCCTAGCGATTGTCAAGGTGGTCTTAACTTACGTTAAAAGTCAGAAAGGTGTCAATATGTTAGTGTATAATGGATATATCCATAGAAAGGGAAAGAGTATTGGTGAAAAGACAATTTGGAAGTGCGCTCAATACAATAAGTATAAATGTGCCGGGAGAGTTGACACAGTGGGTGATGAAGTAATGAAGAGTACAAGCCACAACCACGTTGCAGATGCATCCGTATTAGAAGCAAGGAGAGCTTGCAATCGAATAAAAGAACTAGCTCATCAAGTTGAACTAACAACACAAGGTATAATAGCCACTGTTTCACAAGAAGTTTCTGTGGGTGCAACTGGACAGTTATCTTCCATTTCATCCCTAATGCGAACTATTCAGCACACACGGCAAAGAATGGAAGCTATTCCGGCAAATCGTAGAAACTGAGGTTGTTATTCCGGAGGAATATACCAGAAATAGCATTGGCGAACCGTTTCTTTTATTCGATAGTGGTCCAAACGAACAACGGATTTTAATATTTTATACCGAAAGAAATTTAAGTTTTATCGAGAGCTGTGACCACTGGTGTGCCGATGGAACATTTACATGCACTCCTCTATTGTTTGGTCAGCTGTATACAATTCATGGAGTACAGTACAGCAATGTTATACCGACTGTTTTTGCTCTTCTACCAAATAAAACTGAGGCAACATAAACTCGACTCTTCCAGGAATTAAAAGGTTACGACCGGGTTTACGTCATACAGCAATAATGCTGGATTTTAAAAGAGAAACAATTAATGCTATACACGAAAAGTTTCCTGAAGTCAGAATCCGTGGATGCTTCTCTCATTTCACGCAATGTTTGTGGCGAAATATGCAAGGTGCAGGACTGCAACAACTTTATACAAAAGACGCGAATTTTGCTTTACATTTGCGACAATTGGCAGCTCTGGCCTTCGTACCTGAAGAAAATGTTGTTGCAACATTCGAAGAGCTACTGGACAGCGAATTTTAGACGTAAAATGAAAATGCACTATTACCGTTAATAAACTATTTTGAAGATGTATGGATAGGACGATTGGATCGACGACAGCAAAGAAGACAGCCAATGTTTTCAAGATCTCTTTGGAATTGCTTTGAATTCACAGACGAAGATCTACCGCGTTCAAATAATGCCGTCGAAGGTTGGCACAATAGCTTCTCCTCTCTATTAAATGCAACACATCCAAATTTGTGGAAATTTATCCTTGGGTTAAAGAAAGAAGAAAGTTTGAATCGTATGAAAATCGAACAGTACATAGTTGGAAACGAACCACCACGAAAAAGAAATTATAAGGATACGGCGCAGCGAATAAAAGCGATTTGTCAACAATACGGAAATCGACCAAATTTAGAATATTTAAGAGGAATTGTCCATAACTTTCAACTACAGATATAAAAAGTAAAAAAATAAATAAAACTTGACAAAGGCTTTGTGAAAGCTGATTTTAAATACTACAAGAATGACAAAAAAAAAATTTAAATCCGCCAGTTATTAACTGCCAGTCCTAAGCCTGGTAAAAAGGTGAAGGAAAGTTTAACTATGCAAATATTTCAAATTCAATATTCCTAGGCGACATTTTCTCGCGCGATCAATTACACGCGACCTTTTTCGCTAGCGAAGTTTTGATAGGCGCTCAATTGTGCGCGACCAATTGTTGGCGACATTTTCTCGCGATACCGAAATATATACGAGAGAGCCCTTAAATTAATATAGAGTAACTTAAAAAGAGAAAAATATATACTAAAAAATAACATAATATTTAATATATTAAACAAGTCCACATTAGCACAATATACATTGACACTTCTGCGCATTGATATCAATGGGACACTAGAATGATGATGAGTATTAAAAGAATGTATATAAAAATTTGTCGTGTTCTACTATTTGACCTAGGCTAATTGGGAAAGCAAGTTAGCATCTCATATAACATCATGAACTAGTTTATAAATAAATAAAATTTCTGCTCCCACACGACGAACTTCAAGTGAATCATAGTTATGTATATCCCTGAAGTAAATTCTCATAACTATAGTCGTGAGGTAAGAATGTATTATATCTATGGAAGTGCAAAATTTTTTAAAACTTCCGTTGGAATTTTTCGATCATGTTCTTATATGTATGGTATGCTGGACTCCAGACTACAGAGGCATACTCAAGTGCGGGTACAATCAAAGCATTGTAAAAACTAATTAACGCATCATTACCACTAAATTACTTAGTGTTGCGTGTAAAAAAACAAGTAACTTTAAGACATCAGCACAAATGCTCACAACATGAGAGTTAAAGGTGAGTTTCTGATCAAACAATACCCCAAGATCCCTAATACATTCACAACGTTCCAAAGAGGCGTTGTTGATCGTGTAATTAAAACTTATATAACAGGATTTACGACAATAGGTTACAATTTTACGTTTATCAACATTTAGTTTTAACGAATTTTCTTGACTCCACAAAACAATTGCATCAAGGTGTTTTTGTAAGGGAACACAATCATTATAAGTTTCAATAGACCTAAATAATTTTAAGTCGTCTGCATAAATAAGTGATTCCGAGTAATAACCGATGAAACATTATTGATAAACATATTAAATAAAAGTGGTCCAAAAACAGAGCCTTGAGTCTTGTAAATGAACGAAACCCATTACATTCAACAAGGTCTTTCTCTCTGCCAGATATGAATGCAGTAAAGAAATCAAAACGTTAGACAATCCAAAACCATGGATTTTGCGAAGAATAAGTGAATGCGGCACTTGATCAAAGGCCTTTGAAAAGTCAATATATATGGTATCAAGTTGGCCACGATCATCCAAAATATCTGAAGTATAATTAACCAATGTGCATAAATTCGTAACTGTCGACTTCCCCTAACGAAACCATGCTGAGTGACGGATAATTTGTTGGAGACATGGTTAGAGATGTACTTAACCCTCCATGGACACACTTCAATATAGAATCTAGATGGTCATACTGGGGTCCATTTCAATAAACAATTGCAAAAATGTCCGATATTGATGTAAAATTTCTGGAACATACTATAAACATTCTAGACTAAGGATGAATAGTTTATTTGCAAGAAAACAAATGGCAAGATCAGGAAAAAAATCATTAAAAAAATTCGCCAGTCACAATTTTTTATTAAAAATCGTAACCATGTAAATTTTTAATATTTGTAATTGAAATTTGCTCCTTATATATTATGGTTTTATGAAAAAAAAAAAAAAATAGCAGTATAATGAGTGTTCCAAAAAAGATATTTATTTTGACATATGAAGTAGGCTGATTTTGGAGCAAAAATAATGTGGAATTATGCACAAAAATAAAGTGTATTGATTTTTTTTTAATTCGTACAGAAACCAAATATTATTGTCAGTTTTATTATTATTGATATTGTAAATCAAATTTTAATCCATTCCGGCGCATTGTATAGACATATATAGTTGGTGGTTATTGCAAATGGCTCGTAGACATGACCTGCAATTTTCTCTTGTTTTATAGTCATTTTCTCTGCTGCATAATTGACATCTCTCCCTCTTATTTCTGCTTTCTTCAACACTCTCTGCCATAGGTACATCGTCAATTTTTAGGATTGATGCAATCCCCTTCTCACGTCACCTATATGTCGTGATCGAGCGTTCGAAGCGATAGGTTGTGTTAGAGCTCCGCAAATAAGATTTAAAATAGATACCAGTGTCCGTGACCGTCAGTATTAAAGTGAAAAAAGAGTGTGATTTCCCCTGAGGACTTTAGCCTCCGCCGGGTTGACCGGGGCAATCCTCTTGCGCGGGGGTTAATCTTTTGTGAAGGTGAATTGTGTTGAGTTGTGGTAGGACTTGCACAAGCGCTACCACAATATCAGCTGTTTCATCGAAGCGAAGTTTGACTGCTCGGAATTCATCTCACTCTTTTCTATTGAGTGGAATTGGATTAGGAGTCATCCTTGTCGCACGTCAGAGTGCGGCGATCCGCTCAGCGTGCGACGGTCTGGAAGCCGGATTGACAGGACGAACGCCGATAAGGCGTCATCTTATCAATTATTTGACGATTCCTGCTTGCAGGAAACTAATTGGACAAAGACAACCAGCTCACCCTCCACGAGAGATCCAGCCGATTACAACTGTTTACATTTTAATTAAATAATTACTGGAGATAACAAAAAAATTGAAAACAATAGAGGAAAAACAGCAAAAATAAAAAATTAATTAATAAGAGACGAAAGAATAGAAAAAGAAATACAATTAGGGAAAAAAATAAAGACTAAAAAATAAGACAAAGTAAGAAAATAAAATAAGAAGATAAAAGATAAGAATAAAAGAAAATAAAAGAGAATAAAAAATATCTCCATTGTTTTAAATTTTTATATATTATAATTTATTATTTTATATCTACAATTTTATTTATATTTTTGTTGTTCGTTCGTTAGTATATTCCGCACACTCATTTACATTTTAGTAAACTACTAACGTACCTGAACCGTTGGCAACCATGTTTAAGACTCCGCCAAGCAACTAGAAATCCTTTTCTGATGTCTTCCTCCCGTCATTTCCGGGGGATGAAAATATAAGAGGCATCTAACTGCCTGAGACTGAAATCACCCCAACAACTGGGGTGGCGGCAAAACCTTTAAAGCTAAAGCAAGATAAGATGATAACCGACCAAATTATCACTTTGGGGAGGGGACTGATCGATGTTCTCCGCCGAAGGGATCCGGACAGCATTATTTCTAGGCGGTTGTTTTTCCCGAAAGATCCTGGTCCCAAATTGGGGCCGATCATTAAGAAAAACAAGGGAGCGCCAGCCAGTTCGTCACTGACTAATACTGACAGCGACTCCTCCTTTTAACTCTCGACTTTACAATCGAGAAAAGCTCAAGGTAGGAGAAGTAAGAAGAGGCCTGCATCCCCTTAGTAGAGGTCGCAGAGGTTTACCAGGATCATGCACAGAAAGGGCGTCGGACTGATGGTGAGCCCATTACATCTCGACTACCAGTTACCCCGATAGCAAAACGTATAAGAAAATATCAGGAGAACCTTGACAAGACTGACATAGGGCGTTCAGGACCTTCCGGATGTTAGCAAATGGAGGTGGAAACCTCGCAGCCTTCCACATCAATGACCGCCCGTTACATTGGAAGCGGCGCAGCAACCGGGTCCCAAAAGGAGAAACCGGAGGACGAAAAAATTCCGCCGATCGTCCTTAGAGAGAGAACACGTTGGTTGGCAATTTACACCGAAATAAAGAGGATGGGTTATAATTTCGTAAAAGCCCAATCCATTTCCGATGGCATCCGCGTGTTCCCGGCGGCTGAGTCAAGTTTCCAGGGAATTACGCGGCTACTAATGAGAGATGATATACCTTTTCAGACATATCAATTGCCATCGGAGAAGCTGCTCAACGTGGTTCTCCCTGGAGTTCCGGTGGAGTTCACACCGGAACAAATACCAGCTGACCTGAAGGACAAGGGCTTCATCCCGAAAGGAGTGGTGCGTTTAAAGAAGACCAGGAGATGCAATTATACGCACACCTCTCCGCCAACGATGTTTCGGTGCATCCCTCAGACGGTCCTGCGTTTTTGCGAGCCGGCATAAGACCGGACTTTCTGAACCTTGCCATCGCTAGGGGTCTCCAGGGACAAATCACTATCAAGTCCCTCCCGGAACTGTCGTCGGATCATAATCCCATGTTATCCCCATCAGTGATCAGCAATCAGTAGTGAAAAAGTGAATAGAGTTGAATCATGGCTTATAATTTCTTGTACTTATACGCACTCATACTTATTGCAATGTTGTCCAACTTCATATCCACTCGAAAGTTTGAAGTACTCATCGAACTCATACTTAACAACATTTATGACGTTGTTGATTTCGACTCTCCTTAACTCAAAGTGTATAGACGATGCAAAATAAGTATGGTTCGCATACGAACATTAATATACTCATAATGAGGTTGTGTGTTTGCTCTGTTGCGTTTTTTACTGTTGTTTTTTTACTAAGGTTAAACAAAGAAATATGTGTAGATTTGTGTTGCTCATTTCATATTATATTGCGCTTTTACCCTTACGTTTTTGTACTAATTGAAAAACTCCGCTATTTATTTTTCCTCAATCTCACTATTGCTATCCATTTTTCACTACCTGCTCATAAAAATGATAAATAATAATAAAAAATTAATTTTCCCGAAATGTTTCTATATAAACTTACAATTTTATGCTTTTGTATATTTTTGTACACTTTATACTGGTTGCAAACTGTTTAATGACTAAACTTTTAAATATACATGGATGAGTCGAGTGAGCTGAATCAATGTAAGTAGTGTAAGTATTTTCCTGACATTAGAAATCAAACTGAGGTGATTTATGAGTGTGAGTATAGTATGTGTATCATGTCGCCGTCGCATTCATATTTATTGCAACCTGTACTTATGAATCAACGTTATCGGGAGTATGAGTAGTAGTAGAATCAGAGTAGTTGAGTTTAAATGATGCCTACTCACTTATATTTAAAATTTCATGAGTCAGTATGAATAGCGAAAAAGCGATGCATTGCCGATCACTGATCCCCATGTTATCGACCTGAGTGGTAGGTCATGGAGATTGCCCCCGTCGATCGAGCGTGGACTGGGAGCGGTTCCTTGAGGCTGCGGGGCGTTGTGCCAATGAGATCGGTGCCACCGATGGACCAAAAACGTTGGAGAGGGCTGCTGTTGCATTAACAAATGTGATGTCCGAGTCGGTTGCAGAGGCAACATACGTCAGGAGACAACAACAGCACCGACAATATCTTCTTTCTTCGTTGAAAGCTCTCCTTAAATTAAAAAGGAAAGCAAACAAGAAGGTGCAAAGGACACTCGCGCCTGCAGACCGAAATGTCTCTAATTATTTGACGATCCGTTTGCGGCAGGAGTTGAGAAGGTATCGCAGCGAAAGATGGTCTGAATACGTATCGTCCCTGGCTGTCGCCGATGGATCGATATAGAAACTTTCCAGGGCCCTGAAACTGAGCGGAAACCAACCGAACTCGAAGCCGCTTCAGGAAGCTAGTGAAGTGGTTTACAACGACCCTGGAAAGTCCGAACTTCTAGCTGATCACCTTCAGAACATCTTCTAAGGACCGCAGGAAAACGACTCTGACGAGGAATTGGAGCAGGAAGTCGAAAACACATCGAGAACCTCCCAAATGCTCCTGCGGAAGCAATCCAGTCGGCGACGAAAGAAGAAGTACAAGCATACGTCAATAGCACTGCTAGGAAGAAGGCTCCGGGCCGAGACGATATCACCAACACTACCCTGAAAATGATACCTCCACTGGTGATGGAAAAATTGGTCCACATCATTAATGCCATACTCACACTGAGCTGCTTTGATGTAAGAATGATCCCCAAACCGAGAAACGACGCGGAATTCCCCAGATTTACCGCCCCATTAGCCTGCTGTCTGGTTTATCTAAGGCAGCAGAAGCAGGGATACTAAACCGGTGAATATTTGGAGGTCAAACAAGTATTGCAAGATAAGCAGTTTGGCTTCCGGCCCGGGCTGTCTACCGACTTCCAACTGTTTAGGTTGACGGAGGCAGTCCGAGAGGCCTTTGAAAAAAAAGAGACAGTAGGAGCGGTATTTTTCGATCTGGCCAACGCATTTGACACTGTTTGGCATGCTGGTCTAATCACAAAAATGATTAGGGCCGGTAGCAATAGCCAGTTGGCCAGAGTCATAGAATCAGAACCGATGCGATGGAGAATCAGACTGAATACGGAGAAATGTGTGAGGGTTAGATTTACGAAGAAACGGAGCACTCCTGCCGATAGCGTATTTGTTGGAAACCCACAATTACCATGGAGCGATACGGTGAAATATCTAGAAATGACTCTTGACGGCCGCCTGACCTTCGGCGCCCACCTCAGCACAGTCATCGAGAGGTATTATAATGCGAGGAGATCATTACTGCCGCTCCTATGTAGGAATTCAACTCTTGACCTCAGAACGAAGACACTTGTATATAAAGTATATCTACGACCCATTTTTACATATGGAGCGCTGCCGTGATCGGCAGTGGTAAAAACACACTTTCAAAAGTCGGTAACTGCCGAAAACAAGATGATAAGAATGCTCGTTGGAGCACCGTGCTTTGTCTGAAATGCCCAACAGCACGCCGATCTTAACGTACCTCTTCTGAACGAATTTATACGGCAGTTGGCCAAAAGTACATTGGAGAGGATGTAGCGATCGGACAACCCGGTGCTGCGATAACTCGCCGAATTGGATCTCGACAAACCCCCGCCTATGATTAAAGTGCGCAGGGTGCAGAATCTCCTCAACGATTGAGCGACATCCAAGTCAGCCTGATATCGCTCTAACTATTAATCGACGATCACTCCTATGATCGGATCCCATAGGATCATAGTCACAATACCAGTGGTGATACCGTGGCCGCCACAGGATGATTAAGGGGCCGGTGGGGCTAATTACTACGGCCTCGGAATACGAAAGACAGCTCTCCGACGTCACCTCTAAGGGTCGGCATAGTGTAGCGGTCCTGAAGGTAAGGCTTCACGAGATATTGCGATAGCTGACGTAAACATTGTTTTGCTGTCGGAGCCTCTTCTTTTTGCCCTTGTTAAAACGGTGGGATTGATGCAATATTCTGATGTTAATTGCAGCTTGATCAAGCATGCCAAAAAGAAATCGTAACGGCCACCGCCGGGTAACTCCTGCTGTTGTGTATCTGTGTCATAACTTGTCGAAACAATCGGTACCCCCTTTTGTGCACTTGTAATGTATGTATCTCTGTTTTTTTTTTTTTTGGTGAATGAGATAATAAAATAATATCTTTTCTGCGGCAGAATTTGGTTGTCGGCGGTTCTTGACCGCTGTTATCATTTCTGTCGGTATTTCCCGTTTGTTTTTGCGAATCATGCCAGTTATTTTCAGTAAGTAAGATGGTTTCAACATAGGTTCCATCAACGGTATAGATGTGAACCGATTGTCACATGTGACAGATCGATTTGTTCCGTGTATCGGAATCGTCACATTACGGAAAACATATTCCGGGATTGGCTCGTTTCGATCGGTTTGTGTTTTTCCAAGATAGGGAATGCCGTTTATCTGACAAAAAATGCAAGTAATATTTACAGTTGATACTTCCAAGTAATATTTAAAGTGACAGTAATTAACGTGACAATAATTACCAAATAGCTTGTTCGAGCATCATTGAGCGTAACAATTTTCAATCCATATTTATCCGGCTTGAATTTTATGTATACGCGGAACCGGCAACGTCCTCGAAAACCAAGCAATTGCTGGTCGACCGTACAGTTATTATGGGGTGATAATATCGTTGGCAATTATTGATAAATATTTCCCACATCTTTCGAATTGAAGCGAGTCGATCTTGTTTTTGCCGAATTTCTTTATTACCGAAGTGTAGAGGAACATGTATCTCGCTCGTAGCATAACGCATATATAAAATGATGCTCTACAATTCATGGGTTTGAACTTTGGCGGATTTCTATAATCCAGAATAATATAAAATACCGAGCAAAGCATACATTTCGTTTGGGTCACAAAAGATTCCAATATTCCCAAACCTCATTGCAACGCAAAGCCTCGTTCTTGGGTAGGGGAATTATATCACGCTGAGGTTCTATTACCCGTTCTAGAAAGTTATGAAAAATGAAAGCAGAGGGAGATGGTCGGTTCTCGACCACCCGCTCTAAAAGGTAGTCAACACCCCGAGCGTGTATACTGGAAGGTAGTCACAGCCCCGAACACGCGTGTTTGGAGGGTGGTCACAACTGTGGGTTGGAGGGTTAAACCTTTGGCGACCCCCGGAACTTCAAAATTGCCTCTGGTTGGTAAGGTAGATACCTCTGTAATGCCGGTAATAGAGGTTTCTGTATGTAGTGTCGCTCTTGACCGGGAGGTGTCGTTGTTGTTCGGTAAGATGGATACCTAGCTAGTGCCGCTACCATCCAAGTACTGACCGCGCCCGGCGAATGTTGGTATTGTCAACGTGCTGTGCTCGATTATTATAGATTGACTCTATATATACGTAATATTACGCAATACCATTACGTCATAAACAGGTTTCAACGAGAATTTTGGATGCGAGCTAATGAAACATTATTTATAATTTTATTTATTTATTTATATCTATGTATTTTTTCTATAATAGCTTTATTTTTAGCAAAACAAAATCTCTTAACAATTCTTCCATCTTCATCCTCACTGTCTGATAAGAGGCCCATATATCCTCCATGTATACAATAACGAAATTCCATCTTGCTTTCATCCCCGCTTTTTCCACTATACCCGGAGGAACGATCCCCAGTTTCGCAAACGCGACATCGGAGTCTTCCATCTGGTAGGTCTTCGAAAAAGTCGTCGTACGGATGGTCGTTATGATGCTTATAACAAGGCAAAAGTCTTGCAACTTCGCCTTTAGGATTATAGGCATTAAAAACCATTTTCTCTGTATCCATGATGAGCTTACGAACATCCGAAAAACGTTTACGGGTAGCTGGTGGATTATTTCCTCGCTAATTCCTTTAAGACTACAGCGATTTCTCTTTATCATTGCTATAGTCTCCTTAATACATTCCTCGAAGTTTTGTTCTACGCGCGTTTCAGGATTGATACAACCGTAGCATTTACGTATTGGAGGCGACGGCGGTCCGTCGATATGTGTATTGACTCGGATGTGTTATAATGTTTGTAGCAAGGCAGATAATCTTGCAATTTTGTCCTCCTGTAGTCGGGTATAAAACGCCAGTGCTCCTCCAGCGATAAATGATTAACCTTTTTTCAGTACTTGAACGGGGAGGTGTGGGATTACTTCAATCGGTATTTCCCTAAGGCTTCCTAGATTCTCCGTTATTTTAACAACAGCATCCCCAACCTCGGAGACTGCATCCATTTCGAACTAAATCGCTTGATGTGTAAGTTGCGATGATTCGGTGATACGTACGCTCGTGCTGCAGCTGTCTGAATTAGAAATCTAAGATCTGCATCTCACGCGTAGTGCCTTTAGCTCTGTTGGCATCTATATTGGCGGATTCATCTGACCGCTTTGAATGATAATGGTTGTGAAAGAATGTAGAAAGAGCTCGACGCACGGGGCGTGGGATGTTGGGTCCTCTCGGTTTTCAGCGGTTGTCCTGGGAAAACCCGGGACATCTTCGAGCACCTCCCCAATGCGTCGGATCCTCACCAGGGGCGGCGAGCGATCAGGGTTCAATCTTGCCAATTCCTTCACTATCGGATGATCCGACTTTTAGGGCGTTTATCCAGGAAAAGTCACTCGAGTACAAAGTTCGTTGGGTCCGCTTCTCGCGGATAAGCGCGAGGACGTCGGGCGACACGCGGTGGCTTTCAGTTTTGCCGAGCGTTCCAGATGGTCGACTCGGCGATGGCTGAAGAGATTTTGGCGGTAAGGGCGACAGCGGAAGCCTCGACATGTCGTTCGTCCGACAGATCAGATAAAGCCGAGGGGCCAATGCGGCTAAGTTTGGCAGCAAAGAGGCCCCACTTCATATACTCCCGAATCGGATGGGGGAGCTCCAAGATACTACCTCCCACATCGTAGAGCAGAAGATTTTGGTCGGAGGAGAGGTCCTGTAAATTCTGATCATTAACGTTCAGCGGAAGATTCCTGCTCAACGCGAAGCTCAGGATATCTAGTCTGGTACCGGCGCTAAAAAACGTTGGAAGGTTCTGGGAGTGGACGGCGACCGTCGCACCCCCGAAGATAAGCGTGAAGCTTTGTTCCGAAGGCTTTGGTCGCCCTCGACCCCAAAACGGATGTTTCGCATTATAGTCGCCGGCGACCAGAGTTGCAAGGTCGGTGGCAAAGATCTCCTCTATATCCCGAATCCCAGAATCGGGGAGGCGTAAATGGAATAGATCCTCAGCGGGCCAAGACCGCACATCGAAATCTGAACCGCCGCCGCCTCGAGGGAGATACGATCGGGGACAGCAACCCGCGAGTGTCGAATGGAGTGACGTATCAGCGCTGCGGTGCCGCCGCCTCGGCCGGTCAGCCTGTCGGAGCGGTGGGTGATGTAGTTTGGTATGCTGAACCTGTTGCCAAGCCTCAGCCACGTCACACCCACCAGCAGAACATCGACGTTCCGTTCTGCTAGAAAGGATTGAATTTCAAGTCGCTTGTCGCCCATTCCGTTCGCATTCCAGGCGACGACCCGCAGGGTATCGGAGGAGAAGGATGGGAGGTTGGCACTCATTTTGGAAAGTTCGATATATCTGCGTAAAGATATCCTGCAGACTATATAGAACCGACACCAGGTCCGGGCCGGTGGTTTTCTGCTCCACGACGATTGCCTTATCCGCCCCTGGTGGAGCGCGGTTCCTTCTCCGAGCCGGCGTCTTCGGCCAGCAGGGGGTTGCTACTTCCTGATTGTTCCGGACGCCGTAGCCTCAGAGAAACTCCTGCCTGGAACGGTTGTACCACCGCGGCCGTCGCCCGCTGAAGAGGGCTTGGCCGGCTATTTAACAGGCATCGCCCTTGCGTGCGAAAAGCTCAGACATCCCCGATAATTTGAGGGGTGAGGGCTGCCACAATTGGCGCACGTCGCCGCTATTTCTTTCAGCCTCCCACACTCGCGAGCATAGTGCTCTTCCCCACAGACCACGCATTAGATCTGGGCAGTGCGCCTAGACTGCGCGTGGCCAAATTTCTGGCATCTAAAGCACTGGCTTAGACCGGATACCGAGCGCAGAGGCTCGACCGACACGTCGAGGCCGACAACGTTTTGACCTCGTAAATCTCCTTTTGATCCTTGCTGAGTTTGATCAGTACAAATGGCAACGTGGAAAACAAATTGTATAAAGGAACTCTTGGTTTATACGAGCTAGTGTTTAAAAAACGACCTAGTGGTTATCATGACATCGATGAAAATAGTTATCGCGACATCTGCGCTGCAAACGAACTTATTACACCGAGACTTCGACCCGGAGAAAAATATTAGAACGAATGGAGCGTATAAATATACGAATATAATTAAACCTTTATTGATCACCGAGGATAAAGGACACATGTCCATGATTGTATACCGAAAGCACCTTACGAGTATGTTGATTGGAACGATATAAACGAATTGGTGGACCGATTGCGACTTCTGAAGGCATCCTCGTTGCGGGTGATGTGAGTCAGAACAACGAAATCGTATCGATATTAATTGAACTCTGTGAAGCGGGCGTTATAAAATAAATAATCGTCCCTTGGCCAATTCTCTTCATATCCGCGATGAATATTGACAAGTTTGGACGTTATGGCTGCGTCTGCGGTTCGACGATAAAGCATATTAACCTGAAGCGACCTCTAGGCCTACTCTTAACGCCCGAAGGAGATGTAGATGTAGGAGGAAAACGCGTTAGATTTGTAGCAGATATCATCCACGATCAGGATTGTGTTAAAGTTATATGTCGAAATATGTTGATAATATAAGAAAAATGTTATGGAAACAGATAAATAGTATGGACAAAGTATTAGCGGAAATAAAAGAAACGAATAAAAGGATGGAATCCAAAATAATGGAGTTAGATACGCTCGTGCAACGTGTGATTGTGGATGCGGATGCGCGGGGAGTAGCTATAAATAAAATTATTAACACTATCGATAAAGCTGCTAACGTTGTAAAAATTTATATAAGAAAAGTTACGAAAGCCGTAGTCAACGAAACCCATCTAATGTCAAACTTTTATAATAATATCGATACGTTTGGACCAAACAGGAGATTTAAGGTGGGTGACGTTGTTCGTATTAGTAAATACAAGAGTGTTTTCACCAAATCATATACGCCAAACTGGAGTGCGGAGCTATTCAAAGTCGTTAGAGTAAAGGCGGGTAACCCCAACACATATTTAATCAAACTCGTAAGCGGAAGACCGATTCTGGGGAGCTTCTACGAACAGGAACTGCAAAGAGCCAAATATGAAAACGTATACCTCGTTGGGAAAGTGTTACGTAGAAAAGGAGATCGAATTTACGTTAAGTGGCTGGGATTCGATAACTCTCACAAATAAGGCTATGGATAAACAAAGATAGTGTGTTGTAGTAATACTTATGCTGCTCTTATTTATTAGTAATATCACATTATTTTAGTACTGCACACTTGTAAATATTACTTATTCTAGAAATAAAATTCATAATGCTATTAAGAACGTGTTTTATTCAGTATAATATATAGCTTCTGCATAGTTTAATTGAGTGCTAGTTTTCAGTACGTATAGTTGTAAGAGTATCCGAAAATCGATGATCAAATTGGTGCTGCCCATAGTTCTTCGTATTTTGCCTAATATCTCTTTCATTGTTGAGCGTTATTTGGTAAAAATCTTTTTGTGATGCAGTAAAGATTCACTTGATACCATAATCGTTTTAATCCGTTTATGTGCTGATCGTAGTTCATCTCGATTCATTATTCAGGAGAATGTTATACGGTCGGAACCTGGAGTTGAGGTGCGATTGACTGGGAACTGCAATCTTATCTGAGGCCGAGCCTTGAAGTCACTCAGGCCCCCTGGCGGCCACGGTCTCACCGCTGGAGTTTGAGAAAAGCTGATCCTGTGGATTCGATCACTGTGCTTTCTTTCATCTTTTGTCATTAAAGATCGGCGGGTTGACTAATACCTCATCTTCAGACGTCGAGAAGAGTCTGCACCCTCCACATATGGGTCTTAGGCGGGGGTCTGTCCTGGTGGAGTTCTGCAAAATGTTGAAGCACCGGGTTGTCAGATCGAGAGAGCCTCTCCAGTGTGCTTCTCGCTAGCTGTACGACGTATTCGTCGAGAGGCACGATATTAAGGTCCTCATGGAGTTGTGTATTTCTAACAAACCACGGTGCTCCGGCGATCAGTCTTAGCATCTTATTTCGTGCTGTTATTAACTTCTTCAACGTTGTCTTCGCTACTGTTGACCAGAACAGCGCTTCATATGTTAAAATAGGTCTCAAGAATAAAGTATAGATAAGCACTTTTATTCTTTGATTGAGTGTCGAACTTCTACATAGGAGCGGCAGTGCTACTCTTCTCGCGTTGTCGTACTTCACAATGACCGAATCCAAGTGGGCCCTTAAGGTCAACCGTTGATCGAGGATTACGCCCACATATTTAACCTCGCTTTTCCAGGGGAGTCTTTCGTTTCCCGCGAAGATGTTGCCAGCGGGAATACCTCTCTTATTGGTAAAGTAGATCGCCTCGCATTTGTTCACGTTCAGATTGACCTTCCATGTGTTGGCCCACTTCAAGATATCATCCATGGCCGCCTGGAGCCTCCTACAGATGATGTCGTCGGACCGGGACGTCGTCCACACCGTGGTGTCATCGGCGTACACCGCCAGGTAGCCATCGTCCTCGGCAGGTCGGAGACGTAAATGAGGAAAAGCTCTCGCCCCAAAAGGGAGCCGTGTGAAACGCCGCACTCGCTGGGCGTCTCAGTCGATCTATGATCCCCTATCTTGATCGAGAAACTTCTTCGCCCCTGTACGATCCAGGTCAACTGGCTATTGATGCCGGCTCTAATCATTTTTAATATTAGGCTATTGTGCCAAACGGTGCCAAATGCGTGGGCTAGGTCGAAAAATACCGCCTCGACCGTCGCCCTCCTTTCCATGGCCTCTCGGGCTGCCTCCGTTAATCTAGAGAGTTGAAAATCAGTCGACGGGCCGGCCCGGAAGCCAAACTGCTCGGCTTGGAATACCTATTTGACTTCCAGATCTTCTCGGAAACGGCTTAAAATGACTACCTCTGCTGCTTTAGATAGACCTCACAGCAGGCTTATAGAGCTGTAGTTCTGAGGGAACTTGGGATCTCTACTCGTCTTGGGGATCATTCTAACATCAGCTACCTTCCAGGTTGCCGGAAACAGGCCCAGCGTTAGGATACCGTTGATGGCGAGGACGAACTTCTTCAGCAACGGCCTCGGCATCATCTTGAGTGCGGCATTGGTTATTCCATCAGCTCCAGGAGCCTTCCTCGGTTTGGTGGTCTTAAAATACGCCTCCAGTTCTTCAGAAATCGCCAACGAAATCGCTTCCGCAGGAGTACTCGGAAGATTTTAGACGAGCGTTTCCACTTTTTCATCCAGCTCCTCATCGGAGTCGTACTACTGCGGCCCTTCGTAGATGGTTTGAAGGTGGTCTGCCACTTTTTCAGCTTTTCCAGGTTCATCGCAAGTTAAACCATTCGCTTCCTGAAGCGGTACAGCGGCTTTGTTTGTGCGCCCAGCTTCAGGGCACTGGAAAGCTTCCACAGCGATCCGTCAGCGACAGCCAGGGACGATACATGCTCCGACCAACTCTCCTGGCGGAAACGACGAAGCTCATCCCTAAGTTGTGTCCTCAGTCGATTAGCAACGACTCGGTCCGCCGGCGCTAGGGTAGTTTGCGCCCTTTTATTTGCCCTTCTTTTCACCTTAAGGAGAGTTTTTAAGGTCGGGGACAGCCACAGCTCAAATTCCGGACGCGCCCGTTAGGAAGTTGCCTCGGTGATGCAGTCCTTTAAGATGGCTCTCTCCAACATATCCGGTCCGTCGACATCGCCAACCTCATCGGTGCGACGCTCAGCAGCCTCGCCAAACCTTCCCAATCGGCGCTCCGCAGGGGAAGGGGGCACGCTTCGAGACCTTCCACCCAGGTCGATGATGATTGAATTATGATCCGACTACAGCTCCGGGATGAATGTGACAGCTATTGGTACACGGAATCCTCTTGAGATGGCGAGATCCAGGATGTCCGATTAGATTCTCCGACCAGACGAGTTCGTAAGGTTGCACCCCAGAACAGGTGTTTCAAGTTTACATCCCCGGCGACAAGGACCGGATCATCACCTGCCATCAGTTCATCCACGTCATGGGTATCATATACTGACCCGGGTGGGGCGTATACGGGGACGATACAAAGTCGGTCGAATACTGGTGGCTTTATGTGGATAGCCACCGCCTCCAGAGAGTGCAGAGGGGGCACAGCCGCCAACGAGTGACCGATGTGAGTTCCAACGGCGACAGTGACTCCGCCACCGCGACCTGTTAGTTGGTCAGCACGATAGGTTCGGAAATTCACCAATTTACATCGGTCACCCGGGCGCAACCACGTCTCGCCGATAAGGACGATGTCGACATCCTCTTCGGACAGCAATGCTGTTAGTTCATTCAGCTTTCCGGACAATCCATTCGCGTTCCACGCCACTATCTTCGGCGCAGGGACGTTGTCCTCCGCACACGGATTAGCCATTGATAACAGTGTAGTTCTCGGTCGAGCAGAGGGCCTGGATAAACTCCGCAACGCTAGCAAGGCGTTGAATCGTGTTGCGGAGCGCCAAGAGAATCTGTGAGTTTTACCCTCCTGTCCGACCGCGGCGTAAGTGGTGCCTTCGTGTGGGCTCTGGTGTTGTGGACCTTTGGAGTTTTCGGTGTCCTCCGCGCTGAATCGACGCCAGGGGCTGTTCGGGAGCCGACCGCCACTTGTGCAAAGGATTCGCCAGCCCTAGAGATGGAAGCGGGCTGGCTGCTCCTCTCCTGGGTGCTACGGGGTATCTCATCCCTGATCGGAACCGGCTCTATTTAGGGCAGCCCTTATAATTCGCCGGATGGCGGTCCGCGCAGTTTGCGCATGTGGCAGGCTCCCTTCTTGGCCGGGGCCACTCACTGGCGAAGTGGCCCTCGCCACAGGCCACACACTCGGGGGCGGTACAGCGTGATTGCGCACGCCCATACCGCTGGCATCGGAAGCATTGTCCCAGCCCTGGACGAGCTCTCATTGTCTCTACAGTGGCGTCCAGGGATAAGCGGCATGCCTCCCCCTCTAAACTTCTTTAGCCTCACCACTTCGGGATTGAAGCCTTCCTCTCGAAGGTCCTCGAGCACCTGCTCGGTGGTAAACTCCACAGGAACACCCTCAGGACAGTACTCGTTTGACTCGAGGAGTACAGACGCGGTCGGTGGTGCTCTGATAAGTGTTGAACGTTTAACGCGGCAGTGATAGTGAAATAATAAACTATAGTGAATTAATGCCACATGGCGAAGAGGCATTAGTTCGTCGATATCGCCAACGGAAAGGAAGTGCATTAGTGCGAGTGGGAATAAAAATGAGTGAAATCTACCTTGATCGCATGAACATGTCGGGCAACCAATCGGACATGCGCACGGCAGATAAAATAGTAGTACAAGAATGTGACCTTCAGACGGAATTGGAGGTAGTACTATAGAGGGAGATTCTCTTACTAAAGAACCAAAAAGAAAATCTGAATATAAAAGTTAATAAACTTGAAAATGATATAGAAAAATACGAGAAGAACTCGGAAGTTATTTAGAAAATAAAGAAGGAAAAATGGAGAGGCAAGAAAATACGAGAATTAAATACCATACAGACGAAGAACAACTTGAAGGAGATGCAGGGTGGACCAATTACACAGCTAGGAAAAATAAAGAAAAGCCAGTAATTCACCAAAAGTAAATGATGAACAACTGCCACAATCTAATAATTCAGAAAACAGCTCAAAACAGAACTTAGAAAGGACTGAAAAGCCTCCACCACCTATAATCATATCAGATGTAATAAAATACGATACGCTACAAGAGGATCTTAAAAACAGAATATAAGCGCCGTCATAAATATAATAAACAACAAAAATGTTAATTTAAATTTAAAAGATCAGAGTGACTACAAAAAGCTAACTCAACAATTAAATGAATCGAAAAGCACCTGGTATTCTTATGAGAATAAGCATACAAGGCCCATAAGAGTAATGGCTAAAGGTGTTCATCCCTCCTGCGATCCATTAAAGATCATAGCGAATGTAGCTGACAAAGGATTGAAAATAATTTCAGCTACTCCAATGCTAAGCAACAGAGATAAATATCCTCTCGCAATGTTTATGCTTATATTTGAGCAAGGAGAAGATATCAAGAAGATAAACGAGATAGAACTAATAAACGGAGCAAAGGTTAACATTGAAAATGTAAGGAGAACCAAATTAATCCCACAATGCAAGAACTGTCAGAGTTTTAGGCACACCCAAAAGTACTGCTATCTAAACCCGAAATGCGTGAAATGCGCCGGAGATCATTCTACTAAGAATTGCACAAAGGGCGAAGGTAGTGAACCTAAATGTGTAAATTGTCAGAAAAACCATCCTGCTAATTACAGAGGATGTGAAATTGCTAAACAAAGCAAAAAGAAAAAAATTACGTATTAAAAAAGAAAGCAATTCAGGAAATCAAACAGCAACATATCAGCCAACAACACAAGAATACCTTTCGGGAACAAAGCTGAAAGAGACGGAGAAACGCTTAAAAAGGTAATCATACCTACGCTCAAATAGCGGAAGGTAAAGATAGAAGGCGAGACGACTTACCTGAAAAAGAAAAAGATATTCTACAAGAGATTATGGAAAAACTAGAACAACAAGATAAAGCAAATAAGAAAATTCAAGATAAATTAGATAAAATGGAAAAAGCCGAAAGAGAAATCAAAAGAGCGATTGCTCAAATAAAAACAAATGGATAATGATCTCAGAATTGTCCTATGGAATGCCAATGGAATATTGAAGAGGAAGAACGAACTTCAACTATTCCTTGACAACCAAAAAATTGATATCTGTCTTATTGCTGAGACACATTTAACAAATCAAAACTAAGATTTCTAAGATTTAAAGGATATATAGTCTATACGACTGCACATCCTGCTAACACATCCAGGGGAGGAATTGCTGTTATGATAAAAGATGATATAAAACATACTTTGGAAAATAAGTATGAAACGGAAAAGATCCAATCTACAGCAATAAACATCAGTGCTAAGAAGCACAATATAACAGTTGCAGCAGCGTATTGCCCTCCAGGAAGAAATCTCAAGCGAGAAGATTACCAGGAATTCCTCAATAAACTTGGTGAAAGATTTATACTAGATGACGATTTTAACGCAAAAATACACAGTGGGGATGAAGACTGACCACCACTAAGGGAAGAGAATTAATGAAAGCTATCAATGCTGTAAACGAAAATATACATACTACGGCCAGACCTACGTACTGGCCTACTGATAGAAATAAAATCCCAGATTTATTAGATTTCTATATAAGCAAAAAATACCTCAACATTTTATAGAAGTAGAAGACTCGTATGATCTTGATTCAGACCACTCACCAGTCATCATAACGTTGAGCGATAGAATAATTAAGAAAGAAGCTAACCTTACCCTTACAAATAAATATACAGACTGGGATAGTTTCCAATCCGAATTAGACGAGAGAATTCTATTGAAGGTACCACTAAAAACCATGGAACAAGTAGATATTGACGTTCAAGAATTTGTGGATTTAATTCAAGAAGTGGCCTGGAATAACACATCGCAAATCACAAAGAAAGTGAGTGGAAATAACTATCTATATGAAATTAAAAACTAGTACAACAAAAAAGAAAAGCCAGAAGAACTTGGCAAAATACTAGAACCACTGAAAATAAAACAATTCTAAATAACCTGACGCAACGTTTGTCAAGGAAGATTAAAAAACTAAAAACGAAACTCTTAACAAATACTTGCAAGAACTTACACCAGATAGGGAAACAGACTACTCGTTATGGGAGGCCGCAAAGTATTTGAAGAAGCCTGTGTGTCATAAGCCTTCGCTAAAAAGACAAAATAGTAATTGGACTAAGGAAAATAGAGAGAAGGTAGAACTATTCGCAGAATATCTGAAAAATACATTTAATCCAAACCCTGGCGAAGACATTGAAGAGGAAATAATTGAAATGATTGAAGAAGAGTCTAGTAGTATACCGCCTGTTACGGTAAAAGAAGTTGAAAGGACAATAAAACAACAAATAAGTGCAAAAAACACCAGGTTATGATTTAATAACTGGTGAACTACTGAAAAACTTTCCGAAAAATGCTATCTTAAAGTTAACGCACATTATAAATGCTTTATTTAGACTAAAATATGTCCCTAGAATCTGGAAACTAGCAGAAGTGTTAATGATTTCTAAACCGGGAAAAACTCCAAACAGAGTTGATTCGTATAGGCCGATATCTCTTCTTCCAGTGATGTCGAAACTATTTGAAAAATTACTACTATCTAGGCTGAAGCCTATAATAGCCGAGAAAGAAATAATTTCGCACCATCAGTTCGGATTTAGAAATCAACACTCAACACTGGAACAAATTCATAGAATAATTGAAAAAATAGAACAAGCTCTAGAAAAGAAGAAAATATGTACTGCAGTGTTTCTGGATGTGTCTCAAGCGTTTGATAAAGTCTGGCATAGAGGCTTGGAGTATAAATTAAGAACCTTACTGCCTAAACAGTATAAGGATATCTTAATATCTTACATTAGAGATAGAATTTTTAGAGTAAAATTTGAAGACGAATATTCTGAAATTAAACAGATAAAAGCTGGAGTACCTCAAGGCAGTGTAATTGGACCAATCCTATATCTCCTCTATACAAGTGATATACCAACTACAGAAGATACCCTGTTAGCTACTTTTGCAGGTAATACAGCAGTACTCTCAGAAGGTACAAACTTTTAAGAAACTGCAGCGACAACAAAACGTGCTTTAGATGGTATAACCGCATGGACACGAAAATGGAGAATAAAACTAAACGAGTTAAATCGAATCATATAAATTTCAACTACAGAAAAAATAAAAAATCCAATTAGAAATAAATGGTCAATGTATTCCGTTTGTTAACGAGGCCAAATATCTTGGAATGAATCTAGATGTTAGGCATAAATGGAAAGAACACATTAAAAAAATTTAACGAACTCGAAATAAGAAAAAGAAATCTATCATGGTTGATAGGAAGAAGGTCTCAAATGACAACTGAAAATAAATTGCTGATTTACAAACAAATATTGAGACCAGTGTGACGATACGGAGCACAACTATGGGGGTGCTCCAAATCAAGTAACATCAACATCATTCAGAGGTTCCAGAATAAGGAACTCAGGGAGATAGTTAACGCCCCCTGGTATGTACGCAATTCTGACCTCCACCAAGACTTCAATATGGAAACGGTGGTTGACTTTACTAAAAAAATGGCACAAAACCACGAATGGAGACTCCACAATCATCCCAATATAGAGGCGGTCCAGCTGCTCGACTACAAGGAGGATACGCGGCGGCTCACCAGAACCAAGCCGTTGGAATTGTGTTAGTGTGCGGGTGTTAGTGCGCGAGTTAAAAGCAGAGTCTAGTGTTAAATTAGAAAAGCGCATTATAGGAGCGCAGAACAATGGTTTAACCGATTTAGAATAAGGATTTGTCACTGGACATTACTTAGATTGATTTTAGTTTTAAGATAGTAATTTAGGTTAAAGAATAAGCTAGTGGTTAGTCTTCGATTAGACTAGGTATAGCGGTTTAACACTGGGTGTTATAAAAAATAAAAAAAAAAAACCTAGGACAACGTTGAGAGGTTTCTCTGATGGTAACTGATACGCTTGGAAAGGTATACAGCAGCAGCTGCGTTATACCGCGAAAGTTTTCTTCGCTTGTTGAAGAAACTCTAATGCCCTCGAGGACTGTTTGGGCCTTAGCGAAGTTGTATCCCCTCCTCTTGATCATAGAAGCGATCTCCACCCAACGAGTCCTGTCTCTTATCACGACAGGCGGTATCTTCGTTTCCGTTTGGGGTTCTTCCTGGGCGCTGGGTGGTCGCGTCGCTGGTAGAGGGGCAGGGGGTCGACGTAAATTGAGTCCCAAGTTTCTTAATTACCTCTTCACCTAGGTAAGTTGTAAATTTTAGTTTATAAATTCAGTGACCAAATATATTAGTGACATTAGGCAAATAACATGGAAATTATAAAAAGTGAAAAGGGCAGAAGCCTTCTGGTAGTACAAGGATTTAAATTTTGTTTCCATAAATCTTTGGCGAATGAAATTGAACGTTGGACGTGTTGTAAACGTACGTGCACATCGGTTTTGAAAATGGGTATAAATCAAGAACTTTTGGAAAGTCCTTCTCCTCACAACCATGAAAAAATGGAAGATAACCAATTACAACGTCAGAAGCTGAGTAATAACTTAAAGCGTAAAGCCGCCGACGATATTTGTGCAAGACCTGCCAAACTGATTCACTTAGTCCTGAAAGAGAGTGATATCGAGTCACTTACACGTACCGATATATTGTTTATCAAGAGGAACCTGCAAAACGCCCGGCAATCGAATCATGTGCACCCAAAATCCATTGAAGAAACGCTTTCCACGGTAGCAAATATGGATATCAAAACCAACGCCAATGAAAACTTTGTGTTCGTCAACGATTCCCAGGTCAAAATAATTGGATTTGCGACGAAGAGAAATTTAGAAACACTATGTCGTGCAAGTTATGTTTATATGGATGGTACGTTCAAAAGTTGCCCAATGATTTGTATGTTCCCCTTGCGTTCTTCCTTCTATCCAACAAAACTGCAGAAACTTATACAAATTGTTTTAGAAACTTAGTGAATAACTGTTCAAGTATAGGACTGAGCTTTTCACCAATAAATGTTTTTATTGATTTCGCAAAAGCTATACATGTTGCGTGCAATCAGTGTTATCACACACAATAATTAAGGGGTGTCTTTTCCACTTGGGCAAAAAAATTCAGTCTTTCGGTCTATCGCGGGATTACAAGTCATCAGAGATAGCAAATTTTTGAAATTCTTTTTGGATTTCCATTTTTGAACCCTGATGACGTACCAAAAGTCTTTACTGATTATATAATGGCTGTACTTCCTGATAGTCAGCAAGTTACTGAATCTTGTGATTACGTGTTGGAAACATATATATCGGAAGATGCACCGTTTCCTCCGCAAGTGTGGGCTGAATTTTCCTCCTCCACTAACAGAACAACTAACGCTTGCGAATCGTTTCATGCTCGACTTAACACTCTTTAACCTTCCTATACTCACGCTTACGGTCTGTGAGACCGACTTATATAGTATAGTATACGTCTTTCATTTTGACGTGAGTATAGGAAGGTTAACAGTTCACACCCTAACATTTTGACATTTATTGAGGTCTTAAAAGGAATACAAAGTGAGACGTACATTCAGCTTAGAAGTAAGTCGAGCAAGAAATCCAGAAGTATCATTGAAAAAGAGATCTGCTTGCGAGAAGCAATGACTAGTTTACGTAACAAACAAATTACCTTATATCAGTTTGTGAAGAAAGTATCATTTAAATATCTTCCAATAGACATAAGCTAAATTCAGAAAAATACAAATTTATTTCGTAATTTAGTAATAGGTATGTGTTACAATATTTCAATACACATGTTTCCATAACAATTCTTACTCTTTATGTTTGTATATATGTTGTATAGTAATAATCTTTCCACTTTTAAATATGTTTTTATTAATATCAAAAGATAGCGTTTCACCACACAACCTTATAGAGTACGTTTATAGTACAGATAATCTATTTTGCCTGTATAGATTAATCGGACTCAATTTACGTACCTTATTTCGGATTCTAGGACTCAACTTACGTACCTTTGGCCGTATGTTGGGACTCAACTTACGTACCTATGGCCGTATGTTGGGACTCAACTTACGTTCATCTTGGCAATCGGGACTCAATTTACGTTTTCCGAGGGGCCGGCATGATTGCGAGCGCGCCAGCCTAGAACACTCCCGGACGCACCTGCACAGGTTTCTCCGCTGGGCACCACCTCGATGCGGTCCATGTCTTGTTGAAACTTTATTTTTTTGCTATGGGCGTAGCTAGGGCGGGGCGGGAGGCAGAAGATTCACCCCTTGCACTCAGCTCCATAGTTTCGACCTCGGGGAGGCGGGGCGTTTTTGAGATTTTACTTTTCACCACCGTGGCGGTTGCTTCAAAGGAGGAGTTTAGATCAGCCTACGGCGTGACTATTTCTTGTGTGGCGGCTGACTTAAATTGGAGGTTGTCACTCACACTGAATGAATTCCTTGCCACGGGACTCTCCTCGCCGCGCGACTACAATATCTCGAAGAAACCCTCGACGAACTTATTGATCTCGTGCGTCGAGAGCTCTCTCAAGTCGGTCACGCGCGGTCTTTTTGGTTGGGCCGAAGTAGGGGTCAGGGGTAGTGCAGTCCATATATTACACCTTGATCACTTTTAGCTTAAATGAGGGAATCATAGAGGGCAACACTTTAGGCAGGGTGACCAACATAACTTGTTATTGTTGGCTGCCTTGATGACTTTTTGTTGATAGTTCATGTGGGTTCATGATAGGTTACTCTAGAGAGTAAGAAATCTGTGGGTTTATGTCAGTTTATATGTGCGTGACAACTGTGGTGACAACGTGGCATGTGTATTTTCTTTCTAGTTTTGTATAGCGTGTAAACATCGACAAGTGCAGTTTTAAACATTTATTTAGTAAATATTAATTAAAAATGAGACGTTGTATTGTTCCAGAGTGCAATGACAAATGTAGTCGTAGGTAAGTTGAATCAAAGTTTCACAAACTTCTGCGAGTCGTGTCTTGGTATCATTATTGTTTTTGTTTTGTTTTCTACCAATCACCAACAAATAATACACTAACAGCAATTAATAATTGTAATTAATAATTTCAACACTATTTTATAATCTGTATAGGTTTTCTATACCTGCGGATGAACGGATTAAGAAGATTTGGATTGACCGAATTGGGAAGCCAGAAATGCTGGAAATGAACACTTCTCATTTACAGAAGAACTTTCCAATTTGTGCAAATCATTTTGATCCTGTATGTACACCCTCTGTCCCAAAAGTAACCGCAATAGTTCGAAATAAAGCACGCTATGTATGTTATGTCCACAAAAATCATTGTATTTATTCGAAATATTCTCCATGTGCTACAATACATCGATTTGCACGGTCAACGAGTGCTTCAAACGACTTTTTCATGTCGATCTCTGGGATGGCCTTTAGGATGCCGGTCGTCGATCTTTGAATGGCGTCTACGGATGCATAACGAACTCCTTTCTGCTTCAAATGAAGACGAGGGAACAGGAAATAATCGCATGGGGACAGATCAGGCGAATACGGTGGGTGCTGTATCGAATATATTTCATTTTTCGCCAAAAATCGGTGACAATCGTTGCTCGATGACACGGTGCGTTATCGTGCAGTAATCTCCAGCTGCCTGGCTCGCGATATTCGGGCCGAACACGACGAATGCGACCCAGCAAACGCCTCATAACATCGAGTTAATATGCACCATTAACCGTTGAGCCGTATGGAACGAACTCCTTATGGATAATTCCCTTCGAATCGTAGAATGAAATCAGCATTGACTTGATTTTCGACTTCTCCATTCGTGATTTTTTCGGATTTCCTTCTTCTGGTGACCTCCACTCTGCGCTTTGACGTTTGCTTTCTGGTTCGTATTGAAAGCACCACGTCTCGTCACCAGTCACAATCGTTTTCAAGAAGTTTTCATCTGCACGGGCTCGTGCAATAATGTCTTTGGAGTGTTCGATTCGAAGCGTTTTTTGGTCGTCGGTCAATTTGTGCGGAACAAACTTCGAATTGACTTTCTTCAAACCAAGAGTTTCAGTCAAAATGCGCTGAATAGTTGTTTTCGGGATGCCAAGCTCCATTTCCATAAATCTCACTGACGATTTCTTCGAAATTTTCACAAATTCGCGCACTTTTTCCACATTTGCCTTCGGCCAAAGTTGTCGAAGGACGACCGGCTCTTTCGTCATCGTTAACATCTTCTCTGCCTTTACGAAATCGTCGATGCCACTCGAACACTTGCCTCTTCGACAAACAATCGTCGCCATAAACAATTTGCAGCATTTCATACGTCTCGGTTGCAGTTTTTCCAAGTTTAAAACAAAACTTAATATTGACTCGCTGTTCGTGACTCATTTTCTGACCGTTTACGAAAAACACTCTCACAGGATGCGTGATGTATCAGCTGACTATGCACCAAATGTCATGAAAATTTGTCAGGTTGGTAAGGAAGAGTCCCACTACAATAATCAATCAACTATCAAGAGATGACGCCACTGGTTTCTGATTTATAGACGCATTGCGGTTACTTTTGGGACAGAGGGTGTATTCATACAAATGGACAACTTCTGCGGTATGCTTTACCGACACTAAATTTACCTGGTAATTACCATTTCTCTACTATATATTCTCTAATAATTAAATAATTGGTTTTCAGGAGTTTATCATAGTTGTTTCAGTTATCCTCCTCCAGAATATAAGTATGTGACACCAGAAAAAGTGAAAGGTATTTTTGTTTGTTTAATTAATAATGGGTTTATATCTAAACATATTTTCTTAGATATTTTGCAAACTACATCTGAATCTGCCTATTCTCCAGAGACCTGGGCAGTAAATGTGTCTGGTAAAGTTTATCCTCCAAGTGCGAAAAGAAGAAGAACCCTATTGTTTGGTGATAATGTCCCATGTCAGTATAACTATTTAACTATTATTATGTTTGTACAATAAATTATATCTTGTCATAGGCACTTCAAAAGATGAAACAGTTGATGCTAGTTTAGAAATGGTAGATGTACAGCTGTTACCATCCACCTCACAAGCTAGTCCCAGCGAGAGACCAGAAGTCCAATATATGTTATGTACTTGTAACTATTATGTTACAGTTTCTAAATCATGTCAAAAATTGAAGAGATGTTTTGATCATCTTCACTATCCAGTCATAATTATGATGAATGAATTCAATTGTTTTCATTTTAAATCATTATAATATATTTTAAAATTTCAGAACCGGAAACTCCAAAAAAGCAAGGAGATTACTGCCAGCTCTAGGCGTCACGCGTCAAGGCCAACTCAGCCCCAAAGCAAAAACCTTATATAATAAGGCAAAAATTTGAAAAAATTTGCGAGAAGATTAACTAAGCAAAAAGTATCTGCGCAAAGAAAATTGAAGTTTTTAAATAGTAAGGGTGCATTATTGAATGGTTTTAAAGACGTAAATCCAGTTACTGCAATTTTTTTATCACAATTGCGAACACAAAAATATAAACCTAGGGGTCGAAGATTTACAAATGATGACAAAATCTTGGCGTTATCCATATATAAACAAAGTGGAAAATCATCGATTTTTGTCGAACATTTTTAGATTGCCCTCGCGAAAAGTTTTATGCACTCTATTAAACAAAATTCCATTTAATTGCGGAATTAATGAATCGCTTTTTGCTCATCTTAAAAATCAAACGTATGGACAAGTACTGTGTATTGATGTTTGATGAAGTGGCATTATCTCCTGGGTTGCAATACAATTCGAAAACAGATTCGATAGACGGTTTTGTGGATTACGGGGGCACAGAACGCCGTCTTAGTTTTGCAGATCATGCATTAACTTTTATAGTAAAAGGCATTCGTAAAAGTGGAAACAACCTGTTTGTTTTACTTTTTGCGAAGGAACCACGCCAACTGCAGACTTGGTAATAATTTTAAAATTAGTAATTCGCCAATTAAGAAAGTGTGGTTTAAATATAGTAGTGACCATTTCAGATCAAGGTGCTACTAATCAAGCTGTCATAAATCAGTTACTTGCTTCTACCAGCAGACACTTTGCTGAAGAAAATGAAGAAAACAGATTGCAGGGTTATCCTGTAGATGGAGAAGAAGTCATACACTTATATGATTTTCCTCATTTAATGAAGTGTATAAGAAATATGCTATTGCATAAAGATTTATATTTTCTTCAGGTAGGTGTTCAAAAAGTAGCATCTTGGTCTCATGTTGTCCGACTGTATGACATCGATAAAAATCGCGGCGTCTATAGTCAATTCAAACACCTCACCGATGAACATGTTATTCCAACAAAAATTAAAAAGATGAAAGTCAAGAACTGCACCCAAGTCTTCAGCCACAGAGTTGGTGCTACAATGCATGTAGCTGCTGAAGTAAGTACTCAATTGAACCCATCTTCAGAGTTTTATTTGAACCCAACTGCTACCCACACCGCAGATCTACTTCTATTTTTTGATACGTTATTTGACAGTGTCAATTGTAGTGCTAGGCTTTCAGCAAAAAGTTAAGGAGTGTTGTGACAAAGAGAACCGAACATATTTCGTATTGGTAACCTTCTTTGCCCATTCTATCCTCTATGTATTTTAAAGCACCAAACTCTAATACACAAATAACTCCTCCATGCCTAAAAAATTGGATATTTTCAATTCGAGGTATTATTTATGTAACAAAAAAATTACTTGGCACAGGTTTCGTTTGTTTTGTACCTCGTTCTTTTAATCAGGATCCGGTTGAAAAATTTTTTCGTGTATCAGGAGCCATGGTGTACGTAATACAAACCCAACCTGCTCTTCATTTATTTCGTCGTGTAAGTCGATGTTAGTCAGGCATGGGCAACCTTTTTTGTAGAAGTTTTATGCTGCGAGTAATCTTGAAAAATATACATTTTTGTGGTATCCTTATGATTCATTATGAATTAAGTTTAGACGGGCCGTGCTAATATGCAACGAAAGAATTCAGTAGCGGGCCGGGCAAATCTTACTCGAGGCCGCATATGGCCCGTGGGCCGGAGGTTGCCCATCTATATTGTTAGTTAATAACTTTGTGTCGGCACATTCCGTCGGCGCTAATTGCGAAGTTGATGAATGGGTAGGTCCATTAGATAACCTTAAATTTTTCCTAGAGCAACATACATCACATAGCAAACCTAATATACAGCCATTAACTTTGGGTACCATTCCAGCTGTGACACCTAATATTTTGGGAAATTACACTTCATCTTATGTTGCTGGTTATGTTGGCAAAAAATTATTACAGAAATGCAATTGTAATTTGTGCAGGCAGAAAATGTGCAGTGACGTAGAATTTCCAGAACATGTTTTAATTTCTAGAAGGTAATATGAAGGTTGCAAATTAATACACCCCTCAAGACATTTCAACAATATTTTTGAATTAACAACAAAAACACTGTTAAGCGAAATTCCCGCATTAATTTTATGCTATGACATTAAAAGGAAGCTCCAAGAAATTTCTATGACAGTTTTATTAGAGAATTCGTTGGAACTTTTTGTTCTCAACATCTAGATTATTCGCAATATTATGCACAACTTTGTGTAAATGTTGTGTTGCATACACTTATAAGCAATGTTAACAAAACATTGCTAGGCAAAGATACAAGATTCTGTAGTCAAAACCCTGTATTAAATCTAGCGTACAAGAAATTTTTAAAACGGCGGAAGAAATGAATATTTTTATTTTGTTGTCTTTACTGTTCGTGTTTGTCGCATTGTGATTATAAGGAATAATTTTATTTTTTAAAATATTGTTTATTAAATATATAATAATGAATGTTTTTATATTCAGCTTTGCCATCCGTCCTTGTAGTTATAAGGCACTTGTTTTTGTTATATTGTTTATTAAATATATAATTATAAACTATAATATTACACAGATGTTTGTTTTAACAAAACATGCTAATTTTTATATGAATTTCATACTTTAATAATTATCAAATAAACATTTAAAACCCCGCGCGTTGTGGTTTCATTTTATACAGATTCCTGTACGATGGTTGCCACTCGCTACCAATGCGCAGGAGTGGATGGAGTCCGATGCCGTCGATGGACACCAAGGCTGGTATATATTAGGTTGCCTCATAACTTCGAAACGAAATCCACTCCTGGCAGTGGACACGAGCGGACGTGTCTTTCCGTATCTACAACGAAACGATTCATTAGAATCGACAAAGCGTTCCGAGAGCGGTCCGTGTACGGAACAGCTCAGCGATATCACGGCGGCATCAATCCGATGCGCCGAGGCATTCGACGTCGAGGCACTACCAGAAACGGACGAGTTTCTCCGAGTGTAGAAATATTCTTTCTACAAACCACCACTACCGGAGTTAATCTCCGGTAGGTTCACGAAAAAGAGTCATCAACTAAGTCGAAGTTGTTCATCGAGGAAGCTTCCGACGGGGAGGAACCGGCATAGCCGGCTTTTCGCCGTCCAAAGCGGTTAATTTTTCGATTTTCGTAGCTCCGGCTCCGAAAATCGAAAACAATTGCACAAATTAACTTGTCTTCGTCCATTTGGACATCGTCCTCAGGGAAAAATCCGCCTGGGGACACGTTACGACGAAATTCTCTGAGCTTCGAGTCAACTTCTCTAAGGCCCAAAATACGACTGACGGAATCCGCTTCTTCCCCACCACGGAGAAGGATTTCAGGGCTGCCGTAAGGGTGCTCGACGGTCTGGTACTACCGTACCACACTTATCAGTTACCTTCGGAGAAGCTCTTGAACATCGTGATCCGTGGGGTTCCCATCGAGACCCCTCTCAAAGAAGTGGAAGAAGAACTCCTAGAGTTCGGATTCCACCCCGAAGGCATCCATCGCCTCCGCCATCCCCGGAGCAAGAAGGAAATGCCCCTCATCCTGATAAAGCTCCCGAGAAACGAGAAGGACATCTTCGCCCTGAAGGAGATCCGCAGACTAGTGGTCTCCGTCGAATCCCTCCGCTCCCGAACAGCCGTCGGGCACTGCCACCGCTGTCAGCGGTTCGGCCACGCCCAATCCCGCTGTACGGCAGCGATCAAATGCGTCCGCTGCGGCGAAAACCATCGCGCCGCAGACTGCCCCTTATCTAAAGAAAGGCGACCCTGCCAAATGCGCCAACTGTGTTGGCTCACACACGGCAAACTACAAGGGATGCCCTCACTACCCTAAACCCCGATTGCCAACCCGATCCCAAGCCGCCCCTTCGGCGAAAAAGACCCCGGCTCAAGCGCCCCCCAGGCCGCCACCCAAGCCACCCAATCCTCCCAGGCGACTTCCTCTGGCAGGAAGTATTCCGACGCCACCAAAGGGAAATCTTCTTCCCCCAAGGTGCTGCATACCGACGTGCTCAACCAGTCCCTGCTAGGCCCAAGCCCCCCGCCACCAACAACACCGACTTCTTCGGCGCCGTGACCACCCTTTTACAGCTGGTCGGACAATTCTCGTCCGCACTACAGCAGGTTCAGGGCTCCATCCCCCGTAACCTATATTAATCTATCAACCCGTTTATGAATACATCGGTAAGCATAAACCCGAAAAGGGATTTCCAGAATAGTCGTCTGGAACGCGAACGGCATCAGAACTCGTATGCCTGAGCTAAGAGACTTTCTTCAAGAGAACCAAATCGACGTTGCCCTTCTCAGCGAGACTTGCCTCCGCCCGGGGGACAGTCTCAAGGTCGTGAATTACAAAACATACCGTCGAGATCGCTTGACAGGCCGCGGCGGCGGGACAGCTGTACTCGTCAAAAATTCAATCCGCCACTCCGAGGTCGTAGTGCCGCCGCTGAACTCTCTGGAGGCGGCGGCAGTCATCATCTGGACCGATTTCGGTCCGCTAAAACTCTACGTGACGTATAGGCCCCCTTGGTGGGGCTTCGCGCCAGGATTTCGACCAAATCTTCACCGACCCCAACGCGGTGTTGATGGCGGGCGATCTGAACGCGAAGCACCACCTCTGGGGCAGCCGGATCATACGAGCTGAGGGCAGGCAGCTGCTTGACATCATCCAAGCCTTAGGGCTTTCGTACCACCCTCCCGACGGCTACACGTTCTTCCGTACTGGCGTCCAATCCGATGTCTTCGACTTCGCCATGTCCAAAGATATCCCGGTAAACGTGACCGTGGAAAGCATCGCTGACCTTTCATCAGATCACAACCCCATCCTAATCACCCTAGGTAGTGAACTACTTCATCTGGGGGAAAAAGTTCGGCGGCGTACGAACTGGAATCTTTTCTCCTCCAAAGTTCTCACCAACCTCAGTGTCAACGAAAATCTTCAGGAAGCGGCTCTCTGAGAGGAAGCCGCTAACAACTTCACCAAGGTGATCTCTCGGGCCCTCGATGAATGTTCTACCATCAGACCCCGCAGACACTCTCGACAACTCCCACCCGACCTAAGGGAGCTAGTTAGGGAAAGACGACGAGCCAAGAAAAGGGCCGAAACCACCCTCAACCCCGCTGACAGCCTCCGAGCAAATCATCTTGCTCGACAGCTCCGAGAGGCTCTCAAAACCTTCGAGCAGGAGAACTGAGACGACAAGGTCAAGTCTCTCACGACGGAGGATGGCTCCCTATGGAAACTATCCAAAGCCTTGAGAAACCCCTCAAAACCCCCCAAACCGGCCTCTTCACGGCACCCACGGTTTAGGTTTCTCCCCGAGGAGAAAATCGAAATCCACGCCGACCACCTCGAAGAAGTATTCCGCGGCATTCCGCCCCCAATCAGCGACGACGAAATAATCTTCCGAAGAGAAGTGGAAACGGTGGTGCACGGGATCCCCGAGCTCATCGGAACCCCACTCGATCCCGCCTCCCCGACGAAGTCCGAGCCCTCATCAAAAGGCGCAACAACAAAAGGCCCCAGGGGCGGATTGTATCACCAATCTGGCCCTAAAGTGGTTACCCCCGAAGCTACGGAGCATCTTTGCGAAATCATCAACGCAATGCTCCAAACTCAGTACTTTCCCTCCTGCTGGAAACACGCCGAAGTTTGCAACATCCGCAAGCCCGGGAAAGATCACAAATTCCCATAAAACTTCCGCCCGATCAGCCTTCTCTCCAACGTCTCGAAGATAGCTGAGGCAATCATCCTGTCTCGGCTGAAAGAACTCAGCGACGATGTCATCCAGGATGAACAGTTCGGCTTCCGAGCCGGACTGTCCACCGAACTACAACTATTCCGGTTCTCGGAATACATCCGAAACGGACTCGAAAGGCGAGTACCCGTAGGTGCAGTTTTCTTCGACTTAAAGAATGCCTTTGACACAGTCTGGCATAACGGGCTGATCTACAAGATGATCGTTTCAGGAATCAACCCCCCATGGTCAAACTCATCAGGTCCTATTTAGCCGGCAGATCCTTCTGCACCAAATCCCATTCCGTGAAGTCCAGCGTCAGACAAATCCACGCCGGCGTTCCCCAGGGATCACTTCTAGGCCCGCAACTGTTTTCCATTTACATGTCGGATCTCCCCGAGAGCCCAGCACCGAGATTGCAATCTATGCAGACGACACTGTCATCTACACAGGCTGCAGGAAGCAGGCGCTGTTCAGAAAACGCCTCCAAAGCGCTACTGACGGTTTTCTGAGTTGGACCTCTCGCTGGGGTCTGAAGGTAAATGAATGTAAGTGTGTGGCAGTTAGATTCTCGCACGATCGCGCAAAACCCGGTCAGCCGATTAAGGTAGGAAACTCCGAGCTCCCCTGGAGCTCCGAAGTGAAATACCTCGGTGTCATCTTCGACCGAATGCTCACATTCCAAAAACAGATTGACGAAATCCGAAATCGCTTCATCAAGGCCCGCAACTTGCTTCTGCCCCTCATAGGGCGAAGGAGTCCCCTTCACCTGGGGAGCAAGTTACTCTTATACAAGACGACGCTTCGACCGCTTTTAACCTACGGCGCTATGGCCTGGTTAACAGCGAGTGAGACTAACATCAAAGGTTTGGAAGCACTCCAAAACCGAACTCTCCGCCTCATCGTTGACGCCCCCTACTTCGTAAGGAACGTTCAGATTCATCGAGAACTGAACGTTCCGACTCTACGTGAATTTCTGTCGAAACTCCTGAAGTCCGCGTGGGAAAGAGCCCGCGCCAGCCACAACCTCTGCGTTCAGATGGTCGTCGATCGCCAAGATCGACCCCTCCCAAAAAGAAGATCCGTCGCCTTACAGATGTCATCGATCTGGACTAAGGCAATTCCCACAGGTCCCTCGACGACCATCATCGTCCTCTAAACGACTGATAAACGGCTATTTTTCAGTCTGAAATTCTCGTATGTGTTACAGGTGAAAAGTCATCTTCCCCAGTTAGCTCTTCGCTAACCTACACCTGAAGATAAAAGGGCGTAAGGAATCCCCCACCGGCCCTAGTATTGACATGAACTTCCTAGCTTCGAAACGAAGTGAGCGGCAGGGGAGGGTAACGCGTCATCCAGTATACCGATTTCAGCGCGGGCCTAGTTATATGACATTATTTACGTTGTTTTATGCGTTAAATAGGCGGTTTTATATTTATGGTTGAATAAACCATTCAATCTGTTAACGAGATCTTAACTTGAATATATTTCGGCTGTAGCAAAACAATAGACATATTTGTAATTGATATATTATGCCCAGCTTACGAAACTCAATATATGTAAATAAAATAAAATTCAAGTATTTTCTAGGAACTAATCTTTAAGCATTCACATTCAATATACATTTCGATAGATATAACTAGATGCTGCCTCTATACTAACTACTTAATTTACTGTTAAGGATATCTTAACTTAAATCGTCTGTAGAAAACAATAGACATACAAATTTGTAATTGATATATTATGTCCAGCTATTCAATCCTTGGGATTTGTATTTCCTCTTATCGTATATTTATCCTAATCCTCTTTTATTGTACTGATTTAATTACTTGGAATTTTGTCACTATAAGCTCGCACACTTTCGTATATAAAGAAGAATTACAGGAAGTCAATTAGAAGTTCCGTAGCGTATACCATGGTTTCACCGTGTTAACTATAATATCGTTTAAGTTAATAGTACGTGTGTGTTTGTTATGGTGAGTTTTCCTTGCGCTAAATGTATTCTTCTCAATAATTTACCGCTCATAAGATTGTAGTAACCGTCAAACAATTTACTGCTATATTAGGTCATATTCCGTCATGCGGGGAATGATATGCAGTGTTGCTAATTGTGCTAGCAACTCGGAGAAGGAAAAAAACGGAGAAAAAATTTCATTCTTTAATTTTCCTCATGATAGTATAATCAAGAAGGAATGGATTCAACGATGCTGGCGAAAGGATAAATTCGATCCGAAACAAAAGAATTTGTGGAAAAAATTTACTCCGGATGATTATGAAGATACTCTACAAGCACAGCTTTTACAGTTTGAACCAAACAAATTGAAAAAGAATGGTATACATAGAGGAACATGTATGTACTAAATAATTTACACATTGATTTTCAGCTACGCCTTCTATTAACTCATTGCCAGAAACGCAGAAGTGTTTTATTTTTTTATACGAAGTAAAATATAGGGGATATTAGATAATATCATCATCATCAAGTCTTTCAGCCCTTTGGGCTATGGCTAACGTCTTATGACGTTTTTGAAGTTCTTTGATGAGGTGAACTACTCCTCTTGCTCCGTGTGTTTTAAAGCTTGCTATGGGTCCTGGCGGCCTGTGTTATTTTCCTCCATTCTTTCCTGTCCCTTGCTTTTGATCTCCAATCGGTTATCTTTTTATCTTATCACTTTTACGTCTTCCTCCACGGTATCTCTCCATGTCTTCCTTGGTCGTTCCTTACCTCTGGGCCATATCGGAATTAGGAATTAGGTAATATAAGCTCCGCTTATCGGTGTTTATTTTGCAATAATTCGAGTGAAACTTCGTGGTATGTTATGAGAACTTCAGCTGTGCGTTTACACAATTATGCGTTAATAAAATTGTGTTTAACATAAAATTGGTCTTTTTGAAAAGTTTCCCTAATAGTTTCCTTTACTAAGATTAACCCATTTTGGTAATAATAGGGTAATTTTCACACACAACAGCGCACAACTATACGCAGGTAGTATGCTCGACGTTTGAATGTGTATACTGGATGACGCGTTCCCGCGCTGCTTCTGATTGATCGATAGTATGAGGCAACCTAGTATATACCAGCCTTGGATGGACACGGTCGTCGGCCTTGGCAGTGCAGTCGCAAAGTGGGGAGGCGCGGCAGCGTGCGCACAGGTGCTCGCGCGCTCCTTGAGTAGCTACCGAAGGTCAGTAGGCGTGACGGCCTTCCGGGTTGGTAGCGGAACTCGAGGCTTAATATCTCGAGAACCGTAAATGCCACCAGCACCGGGAAAATACCAAAACGTAGCCACTGACCTTTTACAATCGTTCCGCCTATCCCCTGCACACTGCACCGTCACTCAAACTTCTCCCCCAAGTAAGGGATTCGACTCCGGTCAACACGGCAAAGATCTCCTCCTTATCAGGAGAATCACTTTTTTAATCTACGGGTAATTTCGCCGACAGACTTTTGAAAATCAGTAACTAATTTCTTTCAAGTGCGATTGTTTGGTGAACGTTTTATTTTATACGATTTGGTGGAAATAAATAAAAAGTATTTTTACCATTAGCCCTACGCCTTCGATATTCAAACATAATTTTATTTTTAGCATCCAGCTCCCTTACAGTTAAGTTCCTCGAGATACATAACTTAGCTGAGCCAGAAATTGTTTTCAACTTTTTAGCATTAGTGAACACTAGTTTACGTTCTTCAACAGAGTTTAAAACGATCTTCAGTAGTCTACATTTATTAGGAATCGGAGCCCTACCCAACCGAAAACACTTGAAAGACTCCGACTTCACTAGATTTTCCGAGACAAAGCTTAAAACTTCCGCAGCAGCCACAGCATCACTCTCAACAGATTCATCATCAATAGTAAGTAATGCCACATTTGTATTTGGTGTGGAACAACTTCATAGCTTCACCAAAATTAAATATAATTTATCATCTCATCCTGTATTGGCGATCTACTCGTCTAAGACTAAAATGCAATTACATATTGTGATGCTAGTTCCATAGGTTTCGGCGGTGTAGTAATCCAGGAAATCAAAGGTACATTTTACCCGGTATTTTATTCGAATTAATCCAAATTTTCTATTGTTAATAGAAAAAGGACTTAAGGCTTATTTGCAAGGCATACCTTTAAGTAACCGTAACCGTTACGTTGATGGTCTAAGCCGTTGTGGTAGTGTATTAGTTATAGGAGAAAATACTTTTAAACAAAATATGAATAGTAAGCAAGGTTTGGATTCTTATGTTTATCAAATCAAAAACAGCGCATATAAGACAGAAAGTAAATTGAGTTGTAAAATAAGCTCTTATATATAAACGATAAAGAAACTTACAATTAGAACCTGTCATGATGAAATGAGTCACATAGGTGTGGATAAAATCGTTAACATCATATCAAGAAATTATTGGTTTCCTAATTTAAAAGAAATAATTAAAGATTAGTGTGTACTCTCCGATAACTGTGAAAAATCTAGGTCTAGTACAGAGCATTCCGAAAGGAAATCCTTCTTTCAATACCATCCACATCGACAATTGCAGACCTTTGGGAGAACGATAAATAATACACACATTTTTGTTGTAATAGATGTTCTTACTAAATATGCGCTTGTCACTGAACAACTTTAAAGCAAGCCATAAAGCACCTACATTTCTATTTTAGAACATATAGCAAACCACTTGGTTTTATTTCGGACCGCAAGAACTGTGTCACATAAATTGATTGGTACTGGTGTTCCTCACGCTAACGGTCAAGGTGAAATAATAAATAAAAACAAAATCACTGAATCTTTTGAAACTTGGGCAACTACTTTGATGAAGTTGAATTTACTATGAACAATTCTATTAATTGTTCTACGGGAGAAACTCCTTCCAAACTGTTATTCGGTTCTCAATTTATATTTACCATGTAGTGAGTGTACTAGGAACTTAGAGGAGGTTACAAAAGACAAACTATCTAATAAAATAGTTCAAACCCAATATTTCAACAAAGTTTATTATGGCAAAAGGCACAAAGTTGCACAGGAATATAGCTTTGGTGATTATATTATATAAAAAACAAACTTCCCTACATTTATGTGCCCTTATAAAGTTAAAGACGTTTTACCAAATCATAGATACATAACCTGTGATTTAAACCATTTTCGAGTGACATATTTGAGCCAAATTTGCTTAGAATGAACCGTACTCCTAGACATAACTGAGTAATTTGTATGTTTATATTATTATTTCCCTGGTTACAAATTGAAATCGTTACATCAGAATTGTATACTATTCTTGGTTACTAGCTCATATTCGGGCGGACTAGGAATATAGCTTTATGATTAGTAGAATTGATCGATTTGCGCCAACAGCCAGTGGCAGGCGCATAAAATTTACACATAAAATAAATGGTTAGAAGTAAATTATAATACCTGCTCAAGCACTTACCGTCATAAGAGTCATCCGTGAAATTCAAAGTAAATAATATCTGTAAAATATCTGCAACATTAGATATGTTTCCACGGTTGTTTCAGGAAACCGAGTGCAGCGTGAGAAAAATGTGTTTATATGCAGAAAACGAACGTTCTACATCTAGTGACGCTATATTAGCGTAATTAAAATAATCTTCGGAATGACTTAACAGTTCTGTTGACGCATCTTCATAAATTTGTCTTAATGTGCCAAATTGAGAATCTCTCTTTAAAACACTTTCAAACCTTTTCTGGCTGTGCGTGAACATGTGCACTATTTGCAGATTTTTCACTAACGACACCGAAGGATTTTATAATTTTTCTATTGCCTCCACTAGTCCGAAGGAATTGTTCTGAATAGTTTTTAAATCCGTTTTAACCTGACTATCTTGAAATTTCGCCTGGCTTTCCTTCATAACCGCAGCTTCCTTTGGATCGTTCTTAATATTGTCAAAATATTTATGATAGTAAAACGCGGCCTGTAACCATGTTCCCCAACGTGTAAGAATCGGATTTGGTGGCTCAGGCATACCGGAGCACAATCTCTGAAATTCGCGGTTTCGTTTTGAATAACACTTCTTTTGTATGCGCTATTCAAGCGTTTACCTCAGAATAACAATTTCTAATACTACCTACCACAAGACTGAAAGCACGAATCTTATACGTAACATGTATGTAACAAGTTAGCACAATGTTTCTTAACAGAACGGCCTACAGAAAGCATGTTTGCGACATCACTACATCACATCATAAACATTAACAGTTGGTTTGCTGAAAGGTCCGTACCAGCTTAGCTGTTTATTTTCAATTCTCCTCAATACTCGCTCCTGTCTGAGTTTTGCTCTAATGTCTTCATTTCTATACCTGTCGATTTTAGTTACCCCAGCTATCCTCCTTAAATATCTCAATTCTGCTGCATTTGTAAACGATTTGTGTTTCGTTGGAATCGTCCACGTTTCCACTCCATACAGCATTATTGGACTTGCAATTGAATTATACACCCTGGTTTTCGTTTTCTGACTGATTTACTTTTTCTGAATGGTTTTATTCAGTGCGTAGTAGACTTTAGTTGCTTTCTTCATTTTATTACTTATCTCCAGATCCATTTTGCCATCCTCTGATATTACGTTTCCAAGGTATTCGAATGAAGACCCTTGTTCTATTTCTCGGTGGTTTATTATTATATGCTTAGTTTCCTCCTCCTTCTTTTTTTATTTATTATCATACATTTTCTCTTATCTATGTTAATTTCCATCTTTAGCCTTTTTATCTCCTTCACCCATATGTTCGTTAGTTTTTGTAATTTGTCTCTCGTTTCATCCATTACGATGATGTCATCTGCACACAGCAACAAATTAATTCCTATCGGTGCTAGGTTCTTATACCCAATTGTGCACTGGTACTTACTCGTTTGTTCTCTTGTATTTTTGATTAGCATGTCCATTACAGTAATAAACAAGAGTGGGCTTGGGCCATCCCCTTGTTTGATACCTTTTTCCCATTTAAAAACTTCCGAACTTCTTTTTACTCTAACCTGAGCATATACCTCCTCATATACAGACTTGATCACTTTTATTAGATTTCCTGATATCTTATATTTATTCAGAGTATTCCAGATTACTATGTGCGTGTTTGCCGGTTTACCCTAAAAGCTGCCTGTTCATCCTCTAGCTTCGTCTCTATCCTTCCCTCACTCTCTTTTGGATAATTCTTGTATATATTTTAAAATCTAATATATATAACGAGCAATTCCTGTATATATATATATATATATATACAGGAATCCGTATGTTTTATATCAGGGATTTCGGTCACAAAGCAATGGAGTATTAAAGGATACTCATTTATTATTGCTCAATATTTCGGTAATGTTTATTGCCTTCATCAGGAGCAAGGCAATAAACATTACCGAAATATTGAGCAATAATAAATGAGTATCCTTTAATACTCTATTGCTTTGTGACCGAAATCCCTGACATAAAACATACGGATTCCTAACTATTTATCGGTCGATAAATATCCTCCATTCCTATATAAATATATATATATATATATATATATTTAGAATTGGTTTCTAGAAAACGGCTCTAACGATTTTGATGAAATTTAGTACCTGGGGGTTTCCGGGGCCGAGAAATCGATCTAGCATGGTCCCGCTCCCGGGAAAATCCATTTTGACCCGGTTTACACACATTTCTGGTATTGCGGTATATGAAATTGGTTATCGAAAATGACTTTAGCAATTTTTATGCAATCTAGTATCTCGGGATTTTCGAGAACACAAAATTGATCTAGCATGGTCCAAGTCCCGGTCCCAAGAAATTTTTCTTGTCCCGCTTTTACCTATTTCTGCGGTGCATAAAATGTGTTATCGAAAATTACTCTCAAGATTTTGTTACAATTTAGTATCTGCGAGTTTTTGGGGACGAAAAACCGATTTACCATGGTCCCGGTCTCGATCTGAAAGTAGTATGTTAATAAAAGAGAAATATCTACGAAAACTAACAACAACATGTAAATTCACATACTTTGTTTACAGTTACAAATTGGAGCTGAGTTTCTAAATCAAAATAAAAACTTATACACAATTAGTTGGCGTTGCAAAAGGAAGGTATGTAAATGTTTACTTAAAATGTGTATTTCTTAAGAAAGATTTTGAGCTTTGTTTATTCTTAAAAGGGCGTTATTATTTGGTAAAAAATTATTACAAGCATCGGTCTAGCAGGTACTATATTTTAAAACTACTTGATGACAAGCATATTGCTCTATAATTGTCACATTTGTATTTATTTTCTTTCTTATAGATTAGCAATATTAAGTTCTTCTTCCAATGTTTCGGTATTTTTCATAGTCCCATGCTTCTTTATATACTTGGAGTAACCATTTCTTTCCCATCTCTCCCATCCAATTTATCATTTCTGGCTCGATTTGGTCTTTTTTTCGCTGCTTTCCCACTCTTGATATTTCTTAGGGCTTCTTCTATTTCTTGCATTGTGATTCCTTCCAGTTACTCCACTTCTTCTTGTACTTCTCCAATTTGTTCTACATCTAGTATTTCTTGTTGATACTTATGACTTATGTTCAAAATATTCTTTCCAGGTCTCAGTTATATCCAGTGTTTCTGTCCTTATGTTTCCATCTTTATCCTCAATTCTACAATCCTTCTTCTTCTGTTTTTCTCTCAAATTTCTTATCTTGTTCCAAAATGTCCTATTGTCCGTTTTAGTTTCCCTCCAGCTCCTTTGAAAAATCTTCCCAGCTCTTCTTTTTTGCTTCCCTGGCACCGTTCTTTGCTCTGTCACGTTTCTCCACATATTCTACTCTGTTTCTCTCATTAGTCACTTTCTGTAGTTTCTTCCAGGCTTGCTTCTTGTCTCTAATTTTTCTTTAACCTCGATATTCCACCATTCAGTTCTTTTATGATTTGTTCTTATCTTCGTTATACCACATACTTTCGCTGCTGCTTTAATAATCGATTTTTAAGGATATTGCATCTTTCCTCCATATTCCAATCATTCTTTTCTTTTTCCTCTCTCCTCAATTCATAGTCTATTTCTTGCCATACTCTTCCTTCATTTTGCTAATGTTATTCATTTTCTTGTTGTTAATCCTCGTGTATGCTTTCTCTGTTTCGTACATTTCCGCTATAACTAGTCTCTGTTGTGTACTCAGTTCTGTAAATTTCTCAGTTCTAATATTCTTAATGTTATTCATTTCCGAAGGCAACATAAAGTAGTCGATTATACTCTTGGCACTTCTCTTCACTGGAGCTATAAAGGTACGCATATCTTCCTCTGTTTGATACCAAAAGTATTTCCAATTTTTAAGTCATTTGCCACACAGAATTGTCATCTTCCAACCGTTACTGTTTAGCGTTTTTCTCCATATGGTCCAATGCATCCCAGTCCCTTATTTGTGTCATTACTCACTCTCATATTCCAATCCTCCATAATTATTACCTTCATACTATCTTCTCGCAACTCATCCAATACCACTTGTAGGGTCCCATAGAATTCTGACCTTTTCTGTTCTTGCGCAGCCTCGACTGGGCCATATACTTGTAAAATGCTTACTACCTTTTCCAGTTTTAAGGTTATTGTAATTAATTATTCTCCCACCCTTTTGGTTTCACTAATTCCCAATATATCAATTTTGTATTTTTTATTTCCTCTACTATTTCCTTCTCTTTTCCATATAAGCTTGTAATATTCAATGTACCCAAATTTATTATTTCTTTATCCTTGTGCATTTGCCAATTTCCATCTTGCCAGGTCGTCATCATGTTTCGAGCCTGCACCCTCTCTACGTCTATCAATGGTTTTTCGATGTAGATCCGTTGTTTCCCGCTGTTCTCGTTGTTTCCCTTTCCCTTGTACCCATCTCCTTTTTCAGCGCCGTTATCATCATTTTTGGACTAGCTGTTTGGTTGTGTCTCGTTTTTAGTATTTTGGATTTCCCGTCCCCGTTGCCGCTGTCTGTTGTTGCTCTACTATATGGAGTCTCTTGTTCCATTTCCACAGTTCGTCATTGATCCATAATTTTTGGTATTCTGTTCGAGTACGTTCACCTTTTTGCCTTTCTTGCTCCGCCCTTTCCCTTATTCCTTTTTGCATTCTTATTTCTTCCTGGGTGTAGTAATTATCTACAAATACATCAAATACATCCGTGTCCTTTAGTTTTCTTTTCATCCCCATAATCTCGTATTTTTCTTCCCAACTTTCCATTTTTGCGATATAGAATGGCTTACCTCTTCTCGGGTTGACTAACTGTATGTCTGGTATCCCCTTGCTTGTTCTACCCATTTTCTCCATTATTTGCCGTACATCGGTTTTTAGGTTGTCTCTGTTGCCTGGTGTTCCTCGTAGAATTATGTTATTCTTCTTCTTGTCCCTCTCCATCTTCTCCACCTTCATTTCCATTTCCGTTACCCTTTCCTTTAGCTCCCCGTTGTCCCTCTTCAGCTCTCTGATTTCCCTAACGTAATCCCTTTGTCCATTTTTGACCTCCCTGATCTCTTCCACCATCGTTTCCATCATCTTCATCATTTCATTAAGTTTAGTTTCCTGTGTGGATGTTTTTATATCAGGGGTCTGACTTTCTTTTAATATGCCCCGAACGGGCGTATACTTTCTCTGTTTCTCTTCTTGTTTCTCTCATCCGCCGAAATCTCACTGTGGTAATGCATTATTTTCTTTTTATTCTTGTTCATTGCTATTTCTTCTGTTAGGATTTTACTGGCTTTATTCCGGATCTGTATCTCGAGGGTTGTTGTCAATCGTCGTCAAGTGATAAGACCGCCCGTCCCGGTTGACCCGTCGTAAACGAACGGCCCTCTCTGTCTAACGATCTTAGATTGTTAGGTTACTATTTCAATCTTTCCAGTGTTAAATTATGTTATTGGGTGTTTTATATGTCAACTTCCATTCTACACTTTCACAAAGCTTCTTGATAGTCTCTACATTCTGACCTAGCTCGTATTAGCTCGAATTTCGGGTCAAAATACGGAGCAATTTTACGCACGTTTTACTTACTTTTACGGCAGAACCGGACTCGACAACTTTTCAAATTTTTAAATAAATTAAATATTAGCGTTAGTTTGGAATCTTTCGGAATTTCAATTTGATCAAATGTTACTTCTAATTATAAAATAAATAAATCGAATTCATCAACTGGATAGCATTGATCATGATCTATTAATCGAACATACTTCACTTGGTTTTCAGTGGAATTAACATAATTTTTAATTTCGCTTACTATTGAAATTTCAATTTTTTATGAAGTTTAATTCAGATCCGTTATTGTAGTGCCAACAGTATTCGAACAGGCAGAACTACATATATTATATTACCGAGTACTGTAAATTCGGTATTTTGATTTTACTTGTTGATTATTTGATTAACATCTAATTGGAGTTTATCTTTCTCTACTTGGTAGATCCAAAATGCATTGTGCCTCGTCTTATAATCAGTCTGTGCAAACAGCGATAATTACGACATAAGTTACGACAGCGTATATATACACATAACTACTCGTATACAGCTAGATAAAGCGATGGGGTGTCTGCGATGCTGTCGAAATTTATTTCGTAATTGTGCGCTGTTATTGCTACGCGCCCAGACTATAACGTATCTAACTAGTCTGGGCAAACAGCGGTAACAGCGTACAATTACGAAATAAGTTACAACAGCATCGCCAACTCCCCACTCTAGTTAGTACGCTGTATACGAGTAGTTCTGTGTATAGGTAGGTTGTCGTAACTTATTTTATAATTACCGTAGTTTGCCCAGACTATATATAACAATACATAATCCTCCTATAGTCCCTAACTAAACACACTCTCCACATTACATAACACACCCTCGCAAATAAAATTTCGTAATTTGTTGATTTCGATTGCACTAGATGAAGCCATAAAGAATGCCAAAAAAATGATACCACTAAAGATGGATGACTGAAAAATGAGTGAGACTAACCTGTATGAATTGAAGTTTGCGGAGGATACAGCAAAGCTTCAAATGAACCTTGAAATCCTAAACAAAGAAATCACGAAGATAAACATGAAAATAGACATCGCAAAGACCAAATAAATGATAATTGCAGGAGAAAAGAAAAGATATAACATCAAAATTGAAGGATGGACAATAGAACAAGTTAATAATTACAAATATTTAGGAACACTAATTCAATGGGACGGAAAAATGGAGCAAGAAATTAATGCAAAAATGAAAAAGGCGGTAAGAATGTTTTATACGATGAGGACAAAATTTCTAAAAAAAAGGAAGTACCAAAACAGATCAAGAAGATCAGAAATAGTGATAAAAGTGATAAGGCCAGCAATAACATATAGCAGTGACACCTGGAGAAAGTCAGAGAAGGTAAAATCGCGAGTGGATGCCGTGGATATGAGAGTCCTAGGACGGGTATAAAATAAGACCAAGAAAGACAAGATAAGAAACGAGAAACGAGAAATACTGACTAAACCTAGGAATTAAACCTATATGGATGGATGGTGATTATCCATTCTTCGTACCGTATGCCCTGTTACTCCAGAGAATTTTGAAGGCGAGCTTCGATGATTGTTGGGCTTGTGGAGCAGGAGAAGGTGCAGCCTTCATCCGCGTACATTGCCAGGTTGGCGTACGAGATGATGGGAGTATGTGAACTAGTGGAGAGATTGAAAAGCAGGGGAGAGAGAGAGTAGAACCCTGGTGGTACCTGCTAACATGGTCCTGATTCGGAAGGGATGGTTAAGAAGTTTTACTCGGAAATTATGGAGAGAACTACGGACAAAATGAAGTGGTGAGGCGTACAAAACTTATAGACTACCGGCTCGATGTATCTTATAGATTAAGTCTTGGTATATTGGTACATACCTTGCCAAAGGCTTTAGAAATGTGGAAAACGGTGCCGATAAATTTATGGTGTTTAATCCAGCCTTGACGTATTCAACGAAGCGGAAAGTCTGCAGTGAAGTGTCCAAACCTTTCCTAAATCCGAACTGGTTGTTGGAGATGTGATCTTTGGAATCAGCCTCCTAGAGCAATTGCAGGTGCCGAAAACGTTCTCCTATTCTTCAAAGGACGGGAGAACACTTATGGGACCGGGTGTTGAGATGACGACTGTGACAGCGTTTTCCATTGGGAAGGGAAATTACGAAGACGGATGATGCGTTAACGATGACTGTTATGACGCATGCAGCTTTCTTCGGCAGGACTTCTACTGTCTGCACGGGAATTCCATTGAATCCTACAGTTCCTCTGGGGCAAAGACCCTTGAGCACATCCTTGACTTCCTCGGGCGAAGGTGGAGAGAATATATCGTCGTCCTATTTGGAGAGCAACCACCTTGCCCTAGAGTAACTCTGCCGATGTTGACGACGTTCGCATTCATGCAGTTGGGGCTGCATTGTGTCTCCAGATGATCTCCGGTTTTTCCTCTACTGTTAAGACCATTCCGTTTAGGCCGTGAATAGCTGGTATGGAGTATTTCCTGGATTTCATAAGTTTCACGATTTTTCAGAAGTTCTTGGAAGATTCTAAAGCTACTTCCATAAATTGATTCCATCGTTTAGAGAGGAAATCGGTGAGGAATTCTTTTACGTGCTCCGCCATTCTGCTTTATTCGACTTTGTGGGCGGTATTCTGGGACTCGACAGTAATTTTAAGACCGCAGACGATCTTGATGGAATAAATATTCATTGATTCCTCCGAGAGGAATGAGGGCTAGGTTTTCGCCTTCGCTATGTGCTTACACGATCTGGATTCAAACCCCTGCTGCGACTTCGGCGACTTCTTCCTCGGAAAGAAATTTCGCCACATCTCGAACATGGCCTCCAGTTTGTTTACTTTTAACGTCATTCTAAATATATCTCGTTATTTACTTCTATTTTTACCAATTTCCTTCTATTTTCATTCATCATTTAGAATATTTACCAAGACATTATCAGAGGTGTTTTATATTAAGAAGACAACTATTAATTATTTTATTTTACTTTTATATATTATTCTTAAACAAAATAACAAATAAATAAAAAATATTTGTTATATGTGTGTCCTATGGAAGTGCTCTTACAACGCTTAAGAAACACTGTATATAATCCATATAAAATATCGGTCCACGAACATTCCCATGTTCGTGATTTTGGTGCTGCAACTGGTTTAATAACACATATATGTATTTGACAACGATAGGATGGTGATGGTGCTACATTTAAGAGAATTCCTTTGATGAAAGATTAATTAGCAAGACACATTGACATGTAAATTCGCCAGATTTGACACCGCTAGATTTCTTTTTGTTCGGATACTTAAAACCCAAAGTCTTTAGCACCATACTGCATACTTTAGAGGAATTGGAGCACTCAATAAGAGAAGCACTACAGCAGGACTGAGCCATCTAGGATTTATACTAAGAATTCGTTTTTGCAGACAATGATGTTTGCTTTACATATTAGTACTGTTGACATATCCCTGCTCTCGCATGTCCATAATATCTCTATTTAATTCTTTTAAATAATTCAATAAAAATCCTTCACCAATTGTATCTCTAACTATCTACATTCTTCGAAATATCATTAATCAAAACGAAACAATTACAGTTATTTATTCCTCGTGACTAACATCAGGAGTACAATCTAATATAATTGAATAATATTTACATAATTTCAATGTTTCGATGATATTTTGCTTAATTTTTTCAACTATCAGAAAAATTTATTCATTTGGGATTTTATCACCTAAATAATGTGGCATAGTATTGCTATCTTGTTGAATTCTGTCTATATATTCCGCCATTATATTATTGAATTTTGTAATTGATTTGATTAGCTTCACAAAATGACCATTATCTTTTCAAAAAGTTTCTGATTGGTTCCTCTAAACACTAGATTTTGCCCAGCTAAATATTGAATTACACAAATGATTCCTAATTCAATATTTTTTTCAGCTCAGCCAGCGACAGGAAGAAATTGAGAGACTGTGTGGAAGAATGAAACAAGAAACTCCGACGCCCGGACAGGGCAAGAGGAGAACCAAAGAAGAAGAAGAAGTATTACATATTTGATCAGTTTATTGTTAAATAAATTATGAATTGTTTTATCCAAATGTGGCATTTTTCAACAGGTTGCCATTTACGATTTCAATTATGGTGACGCCATATTTGTTGGGTTACTTTGGTTCCCTTTAGCATACTATCGAAAGTAAAAGAAACTGCGGCTACTTTTTAAAATGTCATCTTGAATAAAAGATAAAATGGAACGTTTATTTTTATTGTCATCAATTTATAATTTCGATTAGGTATAATCCCACTAGTTAAATCTAACCGCAACAAGATTCATCGGGGACGCAAATATCTTCATGCTAGACGAGCGATGGTTTTGATGCTTACCGTTAGCGCGTGTAGAAGAAAGCTTCTAGAACCGCAGTCTTCAAAATTATTATGGGAACCCCGACATATGCTGCACAAATCATATATTAAATACGTATTATTGTATTAGCAGTTACATTCTTCAGTGTTTATCGTAATTACTAATATTTCGCGCACCCCCAACCGATCTGCTGCGTACCCCTGTTAAGTGTTGAGGAAAGCTATCAAGGAAAAAGTAGGCTGCGCCAGCAATGCTGTCGAGAAACTCTAAAAAGGCGAAAACTAACGTTACTATGAATGTGGATTTTAGTTCCCGATGTCAAGTATGAATTTCTGGGTATTTCTTGCCGTATATTGTCGCTCCTAGTAACAAACAAGAAATAGGCTCATACAATCCGTCGCCGAAGGAAAACATTTCTTTCGAATAGGAAGATCATCAAGTGGGTGTGTGAAAACTGCGCCGTCGTGAATTTACATGCATCGGTTTATTCCTTTGCTTGTTCATTTATGTTCAATTTTATTGTGAAGTGAAAAAGAACGATAGGTAAAATTTGTCATTTAATCGATGCCAAAAATCGATGTTATGAATTTTTAGTAGAACCAACACTCTAAGCCCTATTAGTATTGGTTTTATTGTAAAGGATAAATACTTAAGTTAAAATTGTGTTCATACTAGACGTGTTAAATCACGAATATCTTGTTACATGAATCTACTCGGATCAGATTAGCTGATCATCCGATTAATCGCTAACAAGAAGAAAGCCTGGCCTGTGACAATGACTTTTAGATGAGACTATCATCATTCGATAGTACGTCAAAGATAATTAGACACGTGTCTCGGCTTCTTTGTAAGTGGGTCCTCATAAGGTTTTGAAAATCACAATCGTCGCGGCTACTTATACCGAGTCGCGCGATTTTGTTGCCACTATCGCTGCTGGCATAGTGGTAAAGGGCCTGCCTTGAGATAACGCTACTGCTGGTTCGAATCTTTTGTCGACATTTTTTGTTCATTTTTCGCATTGTGAACCTATCAAAGATTCGATCGAGATCATTCTTTGATGCTTCTCCAACGATTAAATTTTTGTTTCTCAAAGGTAGTCAAATTATTGGAGAATGGATATCATTCACTTTTCGACACTTTTCGATTCATTTATCTGTATAATCATGATTTATTGCTCTTTGCATGTTTATGGATGACAGTCGTTATAGAAGCATTTGAAGCATAACGTTTCCCGACAAGAGCGCATTTTATGAACCCAACCCCGTTACAATGGCAACTTTCACAAGTTAGGTTCAGGGGGAAACAAGTTTCGTTCACGTTCATGAATAAAATTGTGTCCGGTAATAATTTTGATTCATACCAACCGTGTTTGATCATGTCGTTAAATATCGGAGAACTTAATTAGTACTGGATGATAGAATGCATTTTGATGGCATCCTCTCGAGTGTTTATTTCCCGTTCCTCTTTTGCAATCTTTTAATTATGTTTTTCACATGCCGGTAAAAATAAACGTCACAGGGCTGACATAAAGGGGTGCATTTTGGGGGAATAACTTTAACAGTGCAAGTTACTTCGTCTAATTCGTTTGTGGAAATGTAATCGTAAATGATTGAATCTGCTTGTCCTCCCCACGAATCCAGAAGTCATAGGAATTTGTTTGCGATTGCAAGGGCCTTATCAAGGTAGGCAACGTCACTTTTGCTAACGAACTTGGTAACTTTGCGCTGCTTTATTCTGTATCTCCTTTTGAAGTTTCTAGCTCAAGAATGACTAGTGATGGAATTGAAATTGACATCCAAAAAAGGACATCACAGACATGGCCCATTGCTGGAGAATTCCTTCTCTTCATCCAACAAAGACCAGGCGACTTTCATCGAGTTAGTCACATCAGTCAGAGATAGAGTTTCATCAGACAAAGTGCTATAATTATTTTCACCACTGGTACTGGCGGAATTATCTGCCATGTCCGTCATGATTATTTGACAGGTTTACAATGCGAAAAATAAAAAAATGTCGACATAAAGATTTGAACCAGCAGCAGCGTAGTCTCTACGCAGCCCGGCAGGCCCTTTACCACTGCACCAACAGCGATTAGTGGCAATACAAGCGCGAGACTCGGTACAAGTATGGGGGAAGCGGTGACCGTGATTTTTAAACCTCCATATTTCTTAAACAAGGGCCCACTTACAAAGAAGCCGAGACACGTGTCTAATTATTTTTGACGTACTATCGATTGATAATAGTCTCATCTAAAAGTCAATGTCGCAGGCTAGGCCTTTCTCTTGTAACTATTAAGGTTAATACAACCCCACTATTTTAATTTAAATTCACCAACATCTGTAGTGTAAATTAATACCGAATTTCTGTTTATTTATCGGGTCCTTTATATACATATTTGTAATATGTTAATTGTGGCACAACATTTGTTTACATTTGAATATGTGCATTTTATCGAAATCACAGAAGTATTTCGGCTAGTTTCCCAGGAAATTTTATAGTTTCAACATGGTAGCAACTGCTGCCCAACGTAATAGAAGAAAATAAACCGTTTCATTACAACCATTCATTAAATATGACAATTTCTAAATTCTACAGGTTCACACAAAAAGCTAAGTTAGTGTATAGCACCACATATTTTAGTTAAGATAAGAAAAAAACACAGTGTTAACAAAACAACTGTTATGCAATAGTGTTTTGAAAATTAAGTAAGTATTTGACACTAAATGATTTACCCTTATTAACATAATTACTAAGATGTAATTGCTTTACATCAGAGCGAGGTTATAAATATAAATTAAATTGATTGAAGAATTAATAGGTAATTCTGAAATTCACAAGAATTCTGTCGCAGTTCAACTACCTCCTTATTATAAATGTATCAGACTTAAGGTATATTTCTGCGTTAATTTGATATTTTATGAAGCCCTTAAATGATTCTACTCATGTGAAAAGTACAAGTGTATTTTACTTACCAGTGACCCAAAAAATAGGACTAAAAGCATTGCTTGTTGTTGGGGAAACTGTCGTTTTAAAAATAGAGTCTGGAGAATAGCAACAACCTTGCCGACAGCATTCCTTGGGGGTGTGACATACATGTCCTCCTGGACAATTTTTTGCCATAATCTGCTGTAAAAGAAAATAAAAATATAATGCTCACAAAATTTGTGAATAGAATAGTTTTGATGCTTCGTCAGAAAAGTAAACGTAAGTGAAAATCATTAATATGCATATCTATGCATATATCAAATAGTTATTATTGTTATAAAATATAATCAGGACTCAATAAACTGTATTGACATGAATTTAAAATTAAAGATGCGTTAAAACAAATTGTGGTTAACATAAACACCGGTAAGCCGGAATTCAAAAAGCAATTAGACTTATTCAAATAAAGTTCAGTAAGGGAGATGAATTTTAGACTGTCACTGCTATACCGATTCTTCTTCTGTCAAACAAGACCCCTCTTCAGCAATGTTTACTACTTATTACAATGGAGCCTAATTCCCAGAATAACCTTAACAACTAGTGAAAACTTATTATAAAGATACTGAGTCTGTGCATGGATCTTACAGATTTTTCGGCGTGTTCGTGGTCAACATAATCGTCCTCCTGAGCAGCTTATCCATGGTGCTATAATAATAATAGCATATAATAATAATAATTTATTTGCCCAATAGGTCACCCTATTAACAGGACAAAAGTTACAATATGAATACAATAATCTGAAACACATGTACGGAAAAATGCAAAAAGACTAGGATCTAAATTCGTCCTTGGATTTATTAGCCAGTTTATACATGACATAGATCGACGTCCACTTAATGATCTTTGTCTTAGCAAAGCATAGTCTGAAGCTGCAATCGGTCTTGGAATTGATACGCGGTAGATGAAACGCCAGACGCTGCAATAGAAATGCGCAGTCGAACTTATTGTTCATCAAGCTGAAAAGAATATTTTTGCAAATCATATCTCCGCGAGATGCTAGTGAGACCATACCGCGTCATTCCAGTAAATCGGATACCAACATCCGGATATATTCCATCCTGGTTGAAGGACAGAAACTTCAAAAGTTTTCTATGGATGCGCTGTAGTGGTAGATGGTCACACATGTACAAGGGATACCACGCTAAGGCCGAACACCTTAAACAAGTTCTTATACTCGTTTCAGAAAACCCATTGCTCTTCTTGCATTTGAACAGATCGATGATATGTGAGACTTGAAAATAAAGTTAGTATCAAACACAATCCCCAACTCAATGATTTCCGCTTTTCTCTCGATCACAACATTATTCATGGTGTAATTGGCGGAAAAGGATGATGTTGAGCAACAGAACGAAAGTACATAACACTTACGTATGTTTAAGAACAGTTTAGAGTGATTGCACCACTAAACATATTTGTCTGGAGAAGTCTAGCATCATCCTCTGATAAAATCTCAGAAACACGTTTAACGTCACATCAATTTAACACCAGGACCGGACATATCAAGGATAATAGCCAGGCATTTATAAAGATGTTGAACAAAAGATGGCCTACATTTGATCCCTGCCGGGCTACCGAAGTAAGGTTAAGCTTCTTCGAGAAAAAACGTTGTAAAAACAACTCCAAATACGAACTCAAGAGCCCCACCGCCGATGGAACGAAGCCAAATCCACTCAATTGATGCAGGAGAATGCCACGATCTATGGTGTCTAAAACACAAGAAAGGTCCGAATAAATGACGTCAACCCGGTCGCGTCGATCTAAAACTTCACCAACGTATTGGTAAATAGTTGTTATGTTTGCAGCAGTAGAACGCCCAGAAATAAAGCCATGCTGACAGGGAGACAAAAGAGGATGAATATCGAGGTACATGGACCTGTAGAGGTACTTCTCAAAGACCTTAGCAAAATTTGATAAGATGGATATAGGCCGATAGTTGGATAATAGAGCAGTATCCCTCCTCTTGCATATAGGACAAATTTTGCAGCGCTTCCACCGCTGTAAGAAAACCCCTGTGCGAATTGATAGGTTAAGAAGTATTTGTAAGGGACAAGCAAACGCGTATCGACAGTCACGAACCAGAAAGCTAGGGACCAAATCATCTCCCGCTGTCAATCTATCCGGAAGAAAAAGGGTAAACTGTAGGGAGCGGCTTCGTTTTGACTGCAGGTAGTACTATGCGTGTATGTACTCGAGAACGTGTTTGCGTAAGCATTGATTATGTGAGCGGCATCCGTAGAGTAAGAGGGGGAGAAATGGCGATGTGGGTGAAATAGCGACCTGTTATTTATCGCCTATCCAGTAATGCGAATAAATTAGTGTAGGTACACAAGATATCTTATAATAATAGGAAATGATGGCACTTAGTTCTGGTGTTCTTAGTTAGGTATTACCATGACTACGAAGAGATAAGTGAAAATATCGAAAAACAAGAAAATTCTACAGTTTCTCCGTCTTACAGGACACTTTTCTTCTCCTAAAATAAAATCAGGTGACTCTCATTGTATGTTAAAAATGGTGTTGGATTGGTAACATTTCTACGTTTTTCCTAGAGAAATTGTGTTTACTTGAAAAAGTGCACTGCGAGAGAAATGGCGACTTTGCAATAATGTTAAATTAACTTCTTTCTCGACGCGTTCAAGGCCGTGCCGCAAACATACAAATAGAAAACTCCTAAAACAAGTGAATCGGCGATTCAAGATGCCATTGCAGCTGTCCAAACAGGTCAAGGTAAAAGAATCTCTGTCCAATCCTACGGCGTTCTACAAACTACACTGCGTCAACTTTTGGACGAAGAGTCAGAGAACATTGGAGTTGAATATTGCAAGTGAAGTCTCAAGTTTGGATCGCACGCTTAAGAATCTCCGACCATTCTCAAAGGCAGCATTGCGCAAAGAAAACAATAGCGGTCGTAAGCGGGGCAAATCGCCCTCCGAATGAAACAACACGTGGCGTGTAATAAAAAATCGGTTCCCGGCAAGAGGCAGCAGCAAAAAAATATCGAGAAAGAAATGGAAAAAGTGAAAGGCGAATCTAGCAGCACAAATCGACTTCGCGGTCAACCAAAAAAATTATTTAAGTTTTGTTTTTCTTCAGTTAATTATTTGTATAATAATCAAATATCTATTATCTATATTATATTATGTTCAATTATAACATTTTGTAACATACATTGACTTTTTCATCAGATTCCTGATGAAGCGCTGTTTAATCCCCCGCCTCGGTAATGAAAATTGTGGGCCGATAAATTCCATATCAAATGATATAACTCAATTGTCAAAATCCGTTCATAATTATGACCACGACAACAGCGCGATTAAAATTTACATATGAAAGAGAATCTAATAGCTCTAGCTCATTTATTTCCTAAATGTGACAGTCATCCACAATAACGGCATTGTAAAAATGAATTGGTATATAAAGTCTACTAATGCCTGTATCATAGACATCGTAGACATCTAAATTATTTTTCAGAAACATCAAAATTACGTCAAATTAATATACCGAATTAGTGGATCAAGTGGTTAGGAATCTAAAAAGTTAAAGAAATCTTAGATAAAAATAATTATCCAAATAGTTTTGAAAAAATAATAAAAAATAGAATTAACAAATTATATAATAGAGACATTAAAAATAATGACAATAAATGTTATAACACTATTCCTTATAAAAAAGGTTTAAGCGAACAAATAAAAAGGGGATATGTAAAAACAATATTAATATAACCTTCATTCCAAATTATAGTAGCAGATCTCTTTTTACTAACACTAAATCTAAAATAAATAAATAAAATCAAAGTAATGTAGTGTACAAAATAAACTGTAAATATTATGATAGTTGTTAATTTAAAGAAAAGGTTGTATAACCATAAGTATTATTTAAGTACTCATGTAAATGTTAAAAAATTAAATTTTACCACGCCCCTTTTTCGTCTTAATTCTCCGCCCACAGACCAAAAATCAAAAATCGGGCTACGTTAGGATTTGGCCTAGACGTTTTACTATATGCATGCCAATTTTCAGCTTTCTAGCCCATCAGTAGGGCTTCAAAAAGCTCTGGATAGACAAAAAAGAGGAACACACAAATAAGGAAATTATATATATATATAATTATTAATATACTCGAACCTCGTAAAGTGTAACCTCGCATAGTATCGCTTTGTGTTTTTCTAGTCCGTCACAAATCTTTGTAACCCGATCCTTAATTGTTTGGAAACTCGTTTTCTTTGCACCGACCTCGGCAAGGCAAGATCGTATTGTATACAGTTTCAAGTTTCAAAACGAATGTTCTGTGGTGTATAAATATTTAACGCCTGAATATTTAATTTTCATTCGGCGGCAAGAAATTGCGAACGATATAATTCAGGTAGCAGAATCTTCGCTTCCTGGAAGAAACATCGATCGGAATTTTTAACCGCCCGACACCATAAAAGGTGTGAAACAAGGGACAGTGGGACAACCAAAGGGAAATCTTTTTCCCCCTAAGGTGCTGCGTACCGACGTGGTCAGCCAGTCTCTGCTAGGCCCAAGGCCCCCGCCACCAACAACACCGACTTCTTCGGCGCCGTGACCATCCTTTTACAGCTGGTCGGCTCGTCCGCACTACAGCAGGTTCAGGGTTCCATCCCCCGTAACCTTTATTAATCTATCAACCCGTTTATGAATACATCGGTAAGCATAAACCCGCAAGGCATTTCCAGAATAGTCGCCTGAAACGCGAACGGCATCAGAACTCGTATGCCTGAGCTAAGAGACTTTCTTCAAGAGAACCAAATCGACGTTGGTCGTGAATTACAAAACATTCCGTCGAGATCGCTTGACGGGCCGCGGCGGCGGGACAGCTGTACTCGTCAAAAATTCAATCCGCCACTCCGAGGTCGTAGTGCCGCCGCTGAACTCTCTGGAGGCGGCGGCAGTCATCATCTGGACCGATTTCGGTCCGCTAAAACTCTACGCGACGTATAGGCCCCCCTTGGCGGGGTTTCGCGCCAGGATTTCGACCAAATCTTCACCGACCCCAACGCGGTGTTGATGGCGGGCGATCTGAACGCGAAGCACCACCTCTGGGGCAGCCGGATCATATGAGCTGAGGGCAGGCAGCTGCTTGACATCATCCAAGCCTTAGGGCTTTCGTACCACCCTCCCGACGGCCACACGTTCTTCCGTACTGGCGTCCAATCCGATGTCTTCGACTTCGCCATGTCCAAAGATATCCCGGTAAACGTGAGCGTGGAAAGCATCGCTGACCTTTCATCAGATCACAACCCCATCCTAATCACCCTAGGTAGTGAACTACTTCATCTGGGGGAAAAAGTTCGGCGGCGTACGAACTGGAATCAACCTCAGTGTCAACGAAAATCTTCAGGAAGCGGCTCTCTTAGAGGATGCCGCTAACAACTTCACCAAGGCGATCTCTCGGGCCCTCGATGAATCTTCCACCATCAGATCCCGCAGACACTATCGACAACTCCCACCCGACCTAACGGAGCTAGTTAGGGAAAGACGACGAGCCAAGAAAAGGGCCGAAACCACCCTCAACCCCGCTGACAGCCTCCGAGCAAATCATCTTGCTCGACAGCTCCGAGAGGCTCTCAAAACCTTCGAGCAGGAGAACTGAGACGACAAGGTCAAGTCTCTCACGACGGAGGATGGCTCCCTATGGAAACTATCCAAAGCCTTGAGAAACCCATTAAAAAAACCCCAGCCGGTCTCTTCACGGCACCCACGGTTTAGGCTTCTCCCCGAGGAGAAAATCGAAATCCACGCCGACCACCTCGAAGAAGTATTCCGCGGCATTCCGCCCCCAATCAGCGACGACGAAATAATCTTCCGAAGAGAAGTGGAAACGGTGGTGCACGGGATCCCCGAGCTCATCGGAACCCCACTCGATCCCGCCCCCCGACGAAGTCCGAGCCCTCATCAGAAGGCGCAACAACAAAAGGCCCCAGGGGCGGATTGTATCACCAATCTGGCCCTAAAGTGGTTACCTCCCGAAGCTACGGAGCATCTTTACGAAATCATCAACGCAATGCTCCGAATTCAGTACTTTCCCTCCTGCTGGAAACACGCCGAAGTTTGCAACGTCCCCAAGCCCGGGAAAGATCACAAACTCCCACAGAACTTTCGTCCGATCAGCCTTCTCCCCAAGTTTCGAAGATAGCTGAGGCAATCATCCTGTCTCGGCTGAAAGAACTCAGCGACGATGTCATCCAGGATGAACAGTTCGGCTTCCGAGCCGGACTGTCCACCGAACTACAACTATTCCGGTTCTCGGAATACATCCGAAACGGACTCGAAAGGCGAGTACCCGTAGGTGCAGTTTTCTTCGACTTAAAGAATGCCTTTGACACAGTCTGGCATAACGGGCGGATCTACAAGATGATCGCTTCAGGAATCAACCCCTCCATGGTCAAACTCATCAGGTCCTATTTGGCTGGCAGATCCTTCTGCGCCAAATCCCATTCCGTGAAGTCCAGCGTCAGACAAATCCACGCCGGCGTTTCCCAGGGATCACTTCTAGGCCCGCAACTGTTTTCCATTTATATGTCGGATCTCCCCGAGAGCCCAGCACCGAGATTGCAATCTATGCAGACGACACTGTCATCTACACAGGCTGCAGGAAGCAGGCGCTGCTCAGGAAACGCCTTCAAAGCGCTACTGACGGTTTTCTGAGTTGGACCTCTCACTGGGGTCTGAAGGTAAATGAATCTAAGTGTGTGGCAGTTAGATTCTCGCACGATCGCGCAAACCCCGGTCAGCCGATTAAGGTAGGAAACTCCGAGATCCCCTGGAGCTCCGAAGTGAAATACCTCGGTGTCATCTTCGACCGAATGCTCACATTCCAAAAACAGATTGACGAAATCCGAAATCGCTTCATCAAGGCCCGCAACTTGCTTCTGCCCCTCATAGGGCGAAGGAGTCCCCTTCACCTGGGGAGCAAGTTGCTCTTATACAAGACGACGCTTCGACCGCTTTTAACCTACGGCGCTATGGCCTGGTTAACAGCGAGTGAGACTAACATCAAAGGTTTGGAAGCACTCCAAAAGCGAACTCTCCGCTTCATCGTTGACGCCCACTACTTCGTAAGGAACGTTCAGATTCATCGAGAACTGAACGTTCCGACTCTACGTGAATTTCTGACGAAACTCCTGAAGTCCGCGTGGGAAAGAGCCCGCGCCAGCCAAAACTTCTGCGTCCAGATGGTCGTCGATCCCCAAGATCGACCTCCTCCCAAAAGAAGGTGCTTCGGCTTGCAGATGTCATCGATCTGGACTAAGGCAATTCCCGCAGGTCCCTCGACGACCATCATCGTCCTCTAAACGACTGACAAACGGCTATTTTTCAGTCCAAAATTCTTGTATGTGTTACAGGTGAAAAGTCATCTTCCCCAGTTAGCTCTTCGCTAACCAACCTCATCTCTCCCCACGCTGCGTGATCGAAGCAGCCTACACCTGAAGATTAAAGGGCGTAAGGAATCCTCCACCGGCCCTGGTATTGACATGAAGTTCCTAGAGACAGTGGGACAGTTAGTCAGTTGACTCCGGCAGAGGAAGCAATCGTCTCATAATCGTTATGCTTGTAAATAAAAGTTAATTAAAGTGTTGTGTTAACCTGCCTATTATTTGCCCTGCTCTCAAAATTGGTAACCCCGACGTGATCGCGATGTACTAATACGACCATTCGTAAAAAAAAAAAACGGAGAAGGATCGCGGGCAGGTTAGTTTTGGTGTTCATGCAATTTTCGGAGGACAAACGCGCGTAGAAAAATGGAACCAGATATATTAAGTAACTAGATGCTGGAGGAACTTCGGCAAGCAATAAAGCAACTTCAGATGCAAGTTGATATCTAAGTTGATATCTAATTCCCCCTCGTGTGCGTCGTCTATTACCGGGCGGGTGCGTAACAAGCCTCCAAGTCGCAGTGCAACGCCGAACCGCAATAAAAAGAAACTGCGGACTGGTGGTGTTTCCATCACTTCCGATATAAGGAAAAGGCTATAAAGTGTCATGCTCCTTGCAGTTGGAAGTCGGGAACCGGGGGCAACCGTCCGTAAACGCGGCCGACGCCGACGGTTCTGGGTCTCGCCGCATGATTGTGTCCGATAAGGATACAAAGGTATCATTTCTAACAGACACAGGTGCAGATTTATGTGTGTATCCTCGAAGTCGAGTACGCTGGCCAGTGAAAACGTGCGAATATGAACTTTTCGCGGCTAACGGTTCGTGCATCGCAACATAGGGTACTATCGCGTTGGAGCTGAACTTCTCCCTTCGCCGAAGTTTTAAGTGGCGGTTCGTGGTGGCCGAGGTAAACACACCGATAATAGGCATGGACTTTCTTTCCTATTATGGACTTTTAATTGACCCGCGTAATAAACGACTGATTGACTAGGTGACAAATTTATTGGTAGCCGGATTGTCGGGCAACACGAATATGACCACCGATAAAACAATAGTGGGAGAAAGTGTGTGTCACCAGCTGCTAGCTGAGTATCCGACACTCACGCGGCCGCCAGTATTTCGAAAGAATGAGATACAACACCGCGTGATGCACCACATTCAGACAACGCCAGGCCCGCCAGTCCACTGTAAGCCCCGCCGTCTCGCCCCCGGTCGTTTCAAGGCAGTAAAGGCCGAGTTCGAGTTCATGATGGAGCAAGGGATCGAAGAGTGCATGGGCCTCACCACTCCACGTGGTTCTGAAGAAGGAAGGAGGTCTCCGACCATGTGGCGATTAGCGCGCCCTGAGCGCACGCACGATTCCCGACAGGTATACATCACCACATATTGAGGACGTCACGCAGCAGCTACATGGAAATATGATTTTTCAAAAATCGATTTGGTAAGAGCTTATCACCAGATACCGGTAGCGCCCGATGATATCGAAAAGACCGCGACTGCGACGCCGTTTGGACTCTACGAAGCGATGTATACAATGTTCGGGCTACCCAATGGTGCTCAAAGTTGTCAACGTTTTGTCGACGAAATTACGCGCAATTTGAACTTTGTGTACGCGTATATTGACGATATTTTGGTGGCATCGAAGGACGAAACTGAGCACTACGAATATTTAAAAATTTTGTTTGACCGCTTGAAGAAATACGGTGTTGTGATAAATCCCGCGAAGTGCGTTTTTGGTGTGTCGGAAATTATGTGTCTCGGATACACGGTGGACAATCGTGGTATAAGACCAGTGCGGGAACGCGTCGAAGCGATAGTAAAATTTTCACAGCCCGAGACAATTAAACAATTGCGCCGATATTTAGGTATGATACATTTTTACCCACGATTTGTACTAGACGCTGCCAAAATTTTACAACCGCTCAAGGAATTATTGAAAGGTGGAAAGCGAAACAATACGCCTATAGAATGGAATGAGGAAGCACGAAAAGCATTTGTTGAGTCGAAGAACGCTCTCGCCAACGCTACAATGCTTATGCATCCTGTACCGGGAGCCCCGATAAGCATCGCAGTGAACGCGTAGGATCGCAAACTTCTTGCTTTGCACAGCGCCGTTAAACGTTTTAGATACGCTGTAGAAGGTAGAGAATTTATCATTTTTATGGATCACAAACCATTAATTTATGCATTCAATCAGAATCTTGAAAAATGTTCGCCGCGGCAGTTTCGTCATCTTGACTATATCAGTCAGTTTACAACTGATATACGTCACGAAAAGGTATAGAAAATGCGGTAGCGGTTCAGCGCACACAAGAAAACGACAGCGAATTGCAAGAAATTTTAGAGTGTGAGTCATACGGCTTAAAATTAAAAAGGTCTATTTTCCTGATTACGAGGTACACATATATTGTGACGTAGATCAAGAAGTCCCGAAACTTTATCGCCGGCAAATTTTCAAATCGCCGCACGATCTGTCACATCCAGGTATACGTGCTACGCAGAAATTAGTTGCCGATCATTTCGTATGGCCAGGTATGCACAAAGATTGTAACACTTGGACGACGTGCACATAGATATAATTACCATGAAATATTCGCAAGGGTACAGGTACTATTGCCCTAGCATTGATGTACAACTGGATTAGCCGCTTTGGGGTACCTCGGAAAATAACGACCGACCAAGAACGACAGTTTGAGTCAGAGCTTTTCAAAGAACTTTGTAAGTTGTTGGGTTCTGACCGAATACGGACAACCACCTATCATCCAGAGGTAAATGGAATGGTAGAAAGGAAGCACAGGCAACTGAAGGGTGCAATAAAGTGTCACGACACCAAGAACTAGGTCGAGATCCTGACTATTGTTCTGTTAGGTATACGAATAGCCTTCAAGGAAAATCTAAAAACAACGGTCGCGGAAATGACATACGGCACGAACATTCGTTTACCTGGCGAATTCTTTGTTACAGGTGAACGACAACCAAATTCCGATTTTGCCACAAGATTGAAAAGGAATATGCAGAACCTACAGCCGCGCCCGGTTGTTCGACATGGCGTAAAAACAACTTTTATTTTTAAAGAATTATCAACATCGCCTTATGTCTTTTTACGTTATGACGCAGCGAAAAATCTATCTCAGCCAGCATATGATGGACCGTACGAAGTGGTGGAACGAGGTGACAAAAATTACGTCATTGGAATGAAAGATAGAGATGCGCGAGTGTCGATAGACCGCCTGAAACCAGCGTGCGTGATGTCCGACGAGCAGCAGTTCCAAGATCGCGAAACTGACACCCAAAATCTCATGGAATCAAACATGCAGGAAACGCGAATAGACCCCGAAAACAGAGAACCAAATCGTTTCACTTCTCGCACAGGAAGACGCGTTCGATTTCCCGAAAGGTTCCAGGCGGGATTCTAATGAAATGTCCTGTAATTATGCATATATATATCCTTACCTAACAATAAGTGATAAATTATATTTGATTTTTTTTTCATTTTTTAACGTGTACCTATATTGTATTTAGAATAAGAGTTATATTGTATTTTAAAATGATTATGTAGATAATTTTTTGTGCGAAAATGTAAAATTGTTTCATAGCGTTATCACTGGTAAGGGGGTAATGTGGCGTATAAATATTTAACGCCTGAATATTTAATTTTCTTTCGGCGGCAAAAGAATCCGAACGATATAATTCAGGTAGCAGAATCTTCGCTTCCTGGAAGAAACATTGATCGGTATTTGTAACCGCCCGACACCATAAGAGGTGTGAAAGAAGGGACAGTGGGACAGAGAAATCCACTCCTGGCAGTGGACACGTACGGACGTGTGTTTCCGTAGTTATGACGAGACGATTCGTTAGAATTGGCAAAGCGTTCCGAGAGCAGTCCGTGTACGGAGCAGCTCTGTGATATTACGGCGGTATCAATCCGATGCGCCGCGGAATCCACTCCTGGCAGTGGACACGAGCGGACGTGTCTTTCCGTATCTACAACGAGGCTATTCGTTAGAATCGATATAGCGTTCCGAGAGCGGTCCGTGTACGGAACAGCTCAGCGATATAACGGCGGCATCAATCCGATGCGCCGAGGCATTCGACATCGAGGTACCATCAGAAACGGACGAGTTTCTCCGAGTGTAGAAATACTATTTCTACAAACCACCACTGCCGGAGTTAATCTCCGGTAGGTTCACGAAAAAGAGCCATCAACTAAGTCGAAGTTGATCATCGAGGAAGCTTCCGACGGGGAGGAACCGGCATAGCCGGCTTTTCGCCGTCCCAAGCGGCCAATTTTTCGATTTTCGAAGCTCCGGCTCCGGAAATCGAAAACATTTTAACTTGTTTTCGTCCATTTGGACAATTTTCAGATGGCTTCTAGCCAGGAACACCTCACCGCAGGGGATTTCCCTCCTCCCCCGTTCCGCCGAGGAGTCCATGGACGAGGGCTCCTCATCGTCCTCCAGACCGGAATCCCCCTCCTCCGGCCCCCGCAGACCCCGGCCGTCTGCTGCAAAGCTCCTCGCGTCGCTTGATTACGACGACGAAACCCTCGTCCGGTTAATCGCCGAGCTAACAGAGGAGCTCCGAAGGCGACGCATCGCAGCTTCGACTGCAGCCCTTCCCGCCGCCCCCGTAGCGGCCTCCCCGCCCCCTCTGCATCCGACGAGTCGGTCTCCGACTCCGGTTCAGAGCGCGACGATGCCGGCTGGACCAAAGCCGGCAGAAAGCGTAAGGCCGGTAAGAAGAGGCAACCTTCTGCCTCGAAGAAGATGGAGCAACCGGCCGCCACCCCTCCACCAGCGCCGAGAGCCAGCAAAGGCCAACGGCTGCCACGCTCACAAAGACCGCCACCACCGCTCCTCCACCGACTTCGGCTTTAACGAACCAAAGGGCGCTGCTGCTTCGCAGGCCCCCTGTCCGAATCTAACAAGATTCCCCCATCGTCCTCAGGGAAAAATCCGCCTGGGGACACGTTACGATGAAGTTCTCTGAGCTTCGAATCAACTTCTCCAAGGCCCAAAATACGACCGACGGAATCCGCTTCTTCCCCACCACGGAGAAAGATTTCAGGGCTGCCGTAAGAATGCTTGACGGTCTGGTACTACCGTACCACACTTATCAGCTACCTTCGGAGAAGCTTCTGAACATCGTGATCCGTGGGGTCCCCGTCGAGACCCCCTCAAAGAAGTGGAGGAAGAACTCCTAGAGTTCGGATTCCACCCCGAAGGCATCCATCGCCTCCGCCACCCCCGGAGCAAGAAGGAAATGCCCCTCATCCTGATAAAGCTCCCGAGAAACGAGAAGGACATCTTCGCCCTGAAGGAGATCCGCAGACTAGTGGTCTCCGTCGAATCCCTCCGCTCCCGAACAGCCGTCGGGCAATGCCACCGCTGTCAGCGGTTCGGCCACGCCCAATCCCGCTGTACGGCAGCGATCAAATGCGTCCGCTGCGGCGAAAACCACCGCGCCGCAGACTGCCCCTATCTAAGGAAAAGGGCGACCTTGCCAAATGCGCCAACTGTGTTGGCTCACACACGGCAAACTACAAGGGATGCCCCCACTACCCCAAACCCCGATTGCCAACCCGATCCCAAGCCGCCCCTTCGGCGAAAAAGACCCCGGCTCAAGTGCCCCCCAGGCCGCCACCTAAGCCACCCAATCCTCCCAGGCCACTTCCGCTGGCAGGAAGTATTCCGACGCCACCAAAGGGAAATCTTCTTCTCCCCCTAAGGTGCTGCGTACCGACGTGCCCAGCCAGTCCCTGCTAGGCCCAAGCCCCTCCGCCACCAACAACACCGACTTCTTCGGCGCCGTGACCACCCTCCTACAGCTGGTCGGACAATTCTCGTCCGTACTACAGCAGGTTCAGGGCTCCATCCCCCGTAACCTCTATTAACCTATCAACCCGTTTATGAATACATCGGTAAGCATAAACCAGCAAGGCATTTCCAGAATAGTCGCCTGGAACGCGAACGGCATCAGAACTCGTATGCCTGAGCTGAGAGACTTTCTTCAAGAGAACCAAATCGACGTTGCCCTTTTCAGCGAGACTGGCCTCCGCCCGGGGGACAGTCTCAAGGTCGTGAATTACAAAACATACCGTCGAGATCGCTTGACGGGCCGCGGCGGCGGGACAGCTGTACTCGTCAAAAATTCAATCCGCCACTCCGAGGTCGTAGTGCCGCCGCTGAACTCTCTGGAGGCGGCGGCAGTCATCATCTGGACCGATTTCGGTCCGCTAAAACTCTACGCGACGTATAGGCCCGCCCCTGGCGGGGTTTCGCGCCAGGATTTCGACCAAATCTTCACCGACCCCAACGCGGTGTTGATGGCGGGCGATCTGAACGCGAAGCACCACCTCTGGGGCAGCCGGATCATACGAGCTGAGGGCAGGCAGCTGATCGACATCATCCAAGCCTTAGGGCTTTCGTACCACCCTCCCGACGGCCACACGTTCTTCCGTGCTGGCGCCCAATCCGATGTCCTCGACTTCGCCATATCCAAAGACATCCCGGTAAACGTGACCGTGGAAAGCATCGCTGACCTTTCATCAGATCACAACCCCATCCTAATCACCCTAGGTAGCGAACTACTTCATCTGGGGGAAAAAGTTCGGCGGCGTACGAACTGGAATCTTTTCTCCTCCAAAGTTCTCACCAACCTCAGTGTCAACGAAAATCTTCAGGAAGCGGCCCTCTTAGAGGAAGCCGCAAACAACTTCACTAAGGCGATCTCTCGGGCCCTCGATGAATCTTCTACCATCAGACCCCGCAGACACTCTCGACAACTCCCACCCGACCTAAGGGAGCTAGTTAGGGAAATACGACGAGCCAAGAAAACGGCCCAAACCACCCTCAACGCCGCTGACAGCCTCCGAGCAAATCATCTTGCTCGACAGCTCCGAGAGGCTCTCAAAACCTTGGGGCAGGAGAACTGCGACGACAAGGTCAAGTCTCTCACGACGGAGGATGGCTCCCTATGGAAACTATCCAAAGCCTTGAGAAACCCCTCAAAACCACCCAAACCGGCCTCTTCACGGCACCCACGGTTTAGGTTTCTCCCCGAGGAGAAAATCGAAATCCACGCCGACCACCTCGAAGAAGTATTCCGCGGCATCCCGCCCCCAATCAGCGACGACGAAATAATCTTCCGAAGAGAAGTGGAAACGGTGGTGCCCGGGATCCCCGAGCTCATCGGAACCCCACTCGATCCCGCCTCCCCCGACGAAGTTCGAGCCCTCATCAAAAGGCGCAACAACAAAAGGCCCCAGGGGCGGATTGTATCACCAATCTGGCCCTAAAGTGGTTACCCCCGAAGCTACGAAGCATCTTTGCGAAATCATCAACGCAATGCTCCAAATCCAGTACTTTCCCTCCTGCTGGAAACACGCCGAAGTCTGCAACATCCCCAAGCCCGGGAAAGATCACAAATTCCCACAAAACTTCCGCCCGATCAGCCTTCTCTCCAACGTTTCGAAAATAGCTGAGGCAATCATCCTGTCTCGGTTGAAAGAACTCAGCGACGATGTCATCCAAGATGAACAGTTCGGCTTCCGAGCCGGACTGTCCACCGACCTACAACTATTCCGGTTCTCGGAATACATCCGAAACGGACTCGAAAGGCGAGTACCCGTAGGTGCAGTTTTCTTCGACTTAAAGAATGCTTTTGACACGGTCTGGCATAACGGGCTGATCTACAAGATGATCGTTTCAGGAATCAACCCCCCATGGTCAAACTCATCAGGTCCTATTTAGCCGGCAGATCCTTCTGCACTAAATCCCATTCCGTGAAGTCCAGCGTCAGACAAATCCACGCCGGCGTTCTCCAGGGATCACTTCTAGGCCCGCAACTGTTTTCCATTTACATGTCGGATCTCCCCGAGAGCCCAGCACCGAGATTGCAATCTATGCAGACGACACTGTCATCTACACAGGCTGCAGGAAGCAGGCGCTGTTCAGGAAACGGCTCCAAAGCGCTACTGACGGTTTTCTGTGTTGGACCTCTCGCTGGGGTCTGAAGGTAAATGAATCTAAGTGTGTGGCAGTTAGATTCTCGCACGATCGCGCAAACCCCGGTCAGCCGATTAAGGTAGGAAACTCCGAGCTCCCCTGGAGCTCCGAAGTGAAATACCTCGGTGTCATCTTCGACCGAATGCTCACATTCCAGAAACAAACTGAAGAAATCCGAAATCGCTTCATCAAGGCCCGCAACTTGCTTCTGCCCCTCATAGGGCGAAGGAGTCCCCTTCACCTAGGGAGCAAGTTGCTCCTATACAAGACGACGCTTCGACCGCTTTTAACCTACGGCGCTATGGCCTGGTTAACAGCGAGTGAGACTAACATCAAAGGTTTGGAAGCACTCCAAAAGCGAACTCTCCGCTTCATCGTTGACGCCCACTACTTCGTAAGGAACGTTCAGATTCATCGAGAACTGAACGTTCCGACTCTACGTGAATTTCTGACGAAACTCCTGAAGTCCGCGTGGGAAAGAGCCCGCGCCAGCCAAAACTTCTGCGTCCAGATGGTCGTCGATCCCCAAGATCGACCTCCTCCCAAAAGAAGGTGCTTCGCCTTGCAGATGTCATCGATCTGGACTAAGGCAATTCCCACAGGTCCCTCGACGACCATCATCGTCCTCTAAACGACTGATAAGCGGCTATTTTTCAGTCTGAAATCCTCGTATGCGTTACAGGTGAAAAGTCATCTTTCCCTGTTAGCTCTTCGCTAACCAACCTCATCTCTCCCCAGGCTGCGTGATCGAAGCAGCCTACACCTGAAGATAAAAGGGCGTAAGGAATCCCCCACCGGCCCTAGTATCGACTTGAAGTTCCTAGCGATGCGCCGCGGCATTCCACACCGATATTCCACAAGAAACGGACGTGTTTCTTCGAGTAGAATAATTTTTCTACAGCTACCACTACCGGAGTTAATCTCCGGTAGGATCACGAAAGAGTAATCGACTAAGTCGAAGTTTATTTCATCGAGGAAGCTTCCGACGGAGAAGAACCGGCATAGTCGTTTTTTCGCCGTCCAAAGCGGCCAATTTTTCGATTTTCGAAGGTTCGGCTCCGGAAATCGAAAACAATTCTACAGATTAACTTGTATTAGTCAGATGGCTTTCAGATGGCTTCTGGCCAAAAACGCCTCACCCCAGGGGATTTCCTCCCATCCCCCGTTCTCTAGAGGAGTCCATGGACGAGGGCTCCTCATCGTCTTCCAGACCGGAAGCCCTCCACCGGACCCCGCGGGCCCCGGCCGTCTGCCGTAAAGCTCCTCGCGTCGCTCGATTACGACGACGAATCCCTCGTCCGGTTGATCGGCGAGCTGACCGAGGAGCTCCGAAGGCGACGCATTGCAGCTTCGATTGCAGCCCTTCCCCGCCGCCCCTGTAGCGGCCTCCCTGTCCCCTCTGCATCCAACGAGCCTGTCCCCGACTCCGGATCAGAGCGCGACGACGCCGGCTGGGTCAAAGCCGATAGAAAGCGCAGGGCCGGTAAGAAGAGGCAATCTTCTGCCTCCAAGAAGATGGTGCAACCGGTCGCCACGCCCTCCAGTCGCACCGGAAGCCAGCAAAGGCAACCGGCTGCCACGGCCAGGAAGAACACCACCACCACCGCTCCTCCACCGACTTCGGCTTCCACGAGCCAAAGGGCGCTGCTGCTTCGCACCCCCTCCCCGTCCGGATCCAACAAGATTCCCCCATCGTCCTCAGGGAAAAATCCGCCTGGGGACACGTGACGATGAAATTCTCGGACCTTCGAATTAACTTCTCGAAGGTCCAAAACACGACCGACGGAATCCGTTTCTTCCCCACCACGGAGAAGGATTTCCAGAGCTGCCGTAGAGGTGCTTGCTATCAGCTGCCTTCGGAGAAGCTGCTGAACATCGTAATCCGTGGCGTCCCCGTCGAGACCCCCGTCAAAGAGGTGAAGAAGATCGGATTCGGAAGTTCGGATTCCACCCTGAAGGCATCCATCGCCTCCGCCACCCCCGGAACAAGAAGGAAATGCCGCTCATCCTGATAAAGCTCCCGAGAGACGAGAAGGACATCTTCGCCCTGAAGGAGATTCGCAGACTGGTGGTCCCCGTCGAATCCCTTCGCTCCCGAACAGCCGTCGAGAAATGCTGCGATCAGTCGTGTCCGCTGCGGCGAGAACCATCGCGCCGCAGACTACCCCACATCTAAGGCAAAAGGCGACCCTGCTAAATGCGCCAACTGTGTTGGCTCACACACGGCAAACTACAAGGATGGTCTCACTACCCCAAACCCCGATTGCCAACCCGGTCCCAAGCCGCCCCTTCGGCGAAAAAGACCCCGGCTCAAGCGCCCCCTCCCCCACCCTCTCCCCTCCCCCAGGCCGCCATCCAAGCCACTCAATCCTCCCAGGCGACTTCCTCTGGCAGGAAGTATTCCGACGCCACCTAAGGGAAATCTTTTCCCTCCCCTAAGGTGTTGCATACCGACGTGCCCAGCCAGTCCCTGCTGGGCGCAAGGTTCAGGAATCCATCCCCGAAACCTCTATTAATTTATTAATCCGTTTATGAATACATCGGTAAACATAAACTCGCAAGGCATATCCAGAATAGTCGCCTGGAACGCGAACGGTATCAGAACACGTATGCTTGAGCTAAGAGACTTTCCTCAAGAGAACCAAATCGACGTTGCCCTTCTCAGCGAGAGTTGCCTCCGCCCGGGGACAGTCCCAAGGTCGTGAATAACAAAACATACCGTCGAGATCGCTAGATGGGCCGCGGCGGCGGGACAGCTCTGCTCGTCAAAATTCAATCCGTCACCTGAGGTCGTAGTACCGCCGCTGAGCTCTCTGGAGGCAGCGGCAGTCATCATATGGATCGATTTCGGTCCTCTAAAACTCTACGCGACGTATAGGCCCCCTTGGCGGGATTTGGCGCCAGGATTTCGAACAAATCTTCACCGACCCCAACGCGGTGTTGATGGCGGGCGATCTGAACGCGAAGCACCACCTCTAGGGCAGCCGGATCATAAGAGCAGAGGGCAGACAGCTGCTTGACATCATCCACGCCTTAGGACTTTCGTACCACCGATGTCCTCGACATATCCAAAGACATCCCGGTAAACGTGATCGTGGAAAGTATCGCTAACCTTTCATCAGATCACAATCCCATGCTAATCACCCTAGGTAGTGAACTACTTCATCTGGGGGAAAAAGTTCGGCGGCGTACGAACTGGAACCTTTTCTCCTCCAAAATTCTCACCAACCTCAGTGTCAACGAAAATCTTCAGGAAGCGGCCCTCTTAGAAGATGCCGCTAACAACTTCACCAACGTCATCATATGGACCGATTTCGGTCCCCTAAAACCCTACGCGACGTATAGGCCCCCCTTGGCGGGATTTGGCGCCAGGATTTCGACCAAATCTTCACCGACCCCAACGCGGTGTTGATGGCGGGCGATCTGAACGCGAAGCACCACCTCTAGGGCAGCCGGATCATAAGAGCAGAGGGCAGACAGCTGCTTGACATCATCCAAGCCTTAGGACTTTCGTACCACCGATGTCCTCGACATATCCAAAGACATCCCGGTAAACGTGACCGTGGAAAGTATCGCTAACCTTTCATCAGATCACAATCCCATGCTAATCACCCTAGGTAGTGAACTACTTCATCTGGGGGAAAAAGTTCGACGGCGTACGAACTGGAACCTTTTCTCCTCCAAAATTCTCACCAACCTCAGTGTCAACGAAAATCTTCAGGAAGCGGCCCTCTTAGAAGATGCCGCTAACAACTTCACCAAAGCTATCTTTCAGGCCCTCGATGAATCTTTCACCATCAAACCCCGCAGACATTTTCGACAATTCCCACCCGACCTAAGGGAGCTAGTTAGGGAAAGACGACGAGCCAAGAAAAGGGCTCAAACCACCCTCAACCCCGCTGACAGCCTCCGAGCGAATCATCTTTGCTCGACTGCCTCGAGAGGTTCTCAAAACCTTCGAGCAGGAGAACTGGGACGAGAAGGTCGAGTCTCTCACGACGAAGGATGGCTCCTATGGAAGCTATCCAAAGCCTTGAGAAACCCCTCAAAAAACCCCCAAACCGGCCTCTTCACGGCACCCACGGTTTAGGCTTCTCCCCGAGAAAATCGAAATCCATGCCGACCACCTCGAAGAAGTATTCCGCGGCATTCCGCCCCCAATCAGCGACGACGAAATAATCTTCCGAAGAGAAGTGGAAACGGTTGTGCACGGCATCCCCGAGCTCATCGGAACCCCACTCGACCCCGCCTCCCCGACGAAGTCCGAGCCCTCATCAAAAGGCGCAACAACAAAAAGGCCCCAGGGGCGGATCTGGGCCTAAAGTGGTTAAGCCCCGAAGGTACGGAGCATCTTTGCGAAATCATCGACGCAATGCTCCGAATCCAGTACTTCCTCCTACTGGAAGCACGCCGAAGTTTGCAACATCCCCAAGCCCGGGAAAGATCACAAATTCCCACAAAACTTCCGCCCGATCAGCCTTCCCTCCAACGTTTCGAAAATAGCTGAGGCAATCATCCTGTCTCGGTTGAAAGAACTCAGCGACGATGTCATCCAGGATGAACAGTTCGGCTTCCGAGCCGGACTGTCCACAGAACTACAACTATTTCGGTTCTCGGAACACATCCGAAACGGGCTCGAAAGGCGAGTACCCGTAGGTGCAGTTTTCTTCGACTTAAAGAATGGCTTTGACACGGTCTGGCATAACGGGCTGATCTACAAGATGATCGTTTCAGGAATCAACCCCTCCATGGTCAAACTCATCAGGTCCTATTTGGCTGATAGATCCTTCTGCGCCAAATCCCATTCCGTGAAGTCCAGCGTCAGACAAATCCACGCCGGCGTTCCCCAGGGATCACTTCTAGGCCTGCAACTGTTTTCCATTTACATGTCGGATCTCCCCGAGAGCCCAGCACCGAGATTGCAGTCTATGCAGACGACACTGTCATCTACACAGGCTGCAGGAAGCAGGCGCTGTTCAGGAAACGCCTCCAAAGCGCTACTGACGGTTTTCTGTGTTGGACCTGTCGCTGGGGTCTGAAGGTAAATGAGTCTAAGTGCGTGGCAGTTAGATTCTCGCACGATCGCGCAAACCCCGGTCAGCCGATTAAGGTAGGAAACTCCGAGCTCCCCTGGAGCTCCGAAGTGAAATACCTCGGTGTCATCTTCGACCGAATGCTCACATTCCAGAAACAGGTCGAAGAAATCCGAAATCGCTTCATCAAGGCCCGCAACTTGCTTCTGCCCCTCATAGGGCGAAGGAGTTCCCTTCACCTAGGGAGCAAGTTGCTCCTATACAAGACGACGCTTCGACCGCTTTTAACCTACGGCGGTATGGCCTGGTTAACAGCGAGTGAGTCTAACATCAAAGGTTTGGAAGCACTCCAAAACGGAACTCTCCGCCTCATCGTTGACGCCCCCTACTTCGTAAGGAACGTTCAGATTCATCGAGAACTGAACGTTCCGACTCTACGTGAATTTCTGACGAAACTCCTGAAGTCCGCGTGGGAAAAGAGCCCGCGCCAGCCAAAATCTCTGCGTTCAGATGGTCGTCGATACCCAAGATCGACCCCCTCCCAAAAGAAGGTCCATCGCCTTGCAGATGTCATCGATCTGGACTAAGGCAATCCCGCAGGTCCTTCGACGACCATCATCGTCGTCTAAACGACTGACAAACGGTAATTTTTCAGTCTAAAATTCTTGTATGTGTTACAGGTGAAAAGTCACCTTCCCCAGTTAGCTCTTCGCTAACCAACCTCATCTCTCTCCAGGCAGCGTGATCATAGCAGCCTACACCTGAAGATCAAAGGGCGTAAGGAATTCCCCACCGGCCCTAGTATTGACATAAAGTTCCTAGCACAGTGGGACAGTTAGTCAGTTGACTCCGACAGAGGAAGCAATCGCCTCATAATCGTTATGCTTGTAAATAAAAGTTAATAAAAGCGTTGTGTTAACCTGTCTATTATTTGCCCTACTCTCAAAAGTACAATTATCCGAGGCGCAAATTTGTCATATAGATGAATTGAAAACTATTATAGCAAGAACTGTTCAAGATATGAGGATAAAGAAAAAGTATTGTTCAGTCCCTAACTGTTTACATGAATAATAATTGTTTTTATATGTACTATTGCGGCAACAAAAAATTGGACACTTAAGATAATGTAGTTTAAATCTGGATTTACCTTGTCACATATTATTTCATTTTTAAATCATTATTGACATATGTATGTCACATTTACCTGCTGCTAAAGAAATGCAAGTAATTACATTACTTAAGGAGGAATGATCCATAAGAAGACTAGGTAATAGATTTGGTGTCTCCAAAGGCATTATTCACGATATTAAAAAGAAATGGCTACATCAAAATTGACATAAACATGACAAACGATTGGTTTATACTGTTAAAAAACGGTCAAATTAGACTATACGACTTGTCCGGATTTTTGTTGCAGCAATATAACATATATAGTATAAAATACGTGTATGTATTGACTTTCATTCCATATTTCGTAGCGTTAATCTACACTACTATCTTTCATAGCGAGTTTATAAATATGTAAAATGTACATACTAGGGACAACTCCAGTAAATGCTATGAAATCAAATTATGTGCATCAAAACTTTTTTAAATCGTGATTTTGAGATACAATTTCTGATACTATTTAATTTAAAAATTCAATTTTCAACAGCTTAGATACTTTTTAATACAGATATTTTATTCAAATTTTCGTTTTCAAACTACAATTTCACAACAAATTTGTCAACAAATGTGTTCGAAAAAATGTAGTAATTTTCCAAGCTTAACTGATCTATAGACAATTTCTAACACTTTATTCAAAATAATTTTATTCTCATATTTCTATCCAATAATTTATTTCAAGAATTCAATTGTTTAATTTTCATTAAGAAAAATTCACAAAAATTTATATACCTACTAATGAAGTGGTAAATGCAATTCATGAAAGAAAACCTGGAAACCCGTATTGCCTGAACGGGTTAGGCAATACGGCACTGCGCGCCCATTCACGACCTCGTAACGTGTCCGAGCCACGACACTTTACGAGGTTCGAGCATAACATCTCCCCAATGTATAATATGCGTATGTAGTGTGTTGTATCCGCAGGGGGTCGGGTTCGTAATAACTTGTAAAACAGGTAAGTAATTAAACTTATTTTTGCAGTAGCCGTAAAGTAAACAACAATGACGCCATGTCAGGTAAGTAAGTGTCTATATTTTTCTGTATCGCTTCCTAACTTATCGACATATGTATAATGTATCTAGTAGTATATTGTAGTATAACAAATGTTACCAGAGTTAAATATTTTATAAAAGCATGACTTCATGTATAAAAAGAATTTTGTTAGCATTTTTACACATTTCGACAACAAATATGCATTACAAAAATTCACATACATAAATTTACTGGAAATAATAACCAAGGATATATGGATTCATGGACAACGGAGAAATAAAACAGTGTCATCCTGGTTTCGAGAAAAAAAATTTGTTTGGTGAACGACGAATAAATTGACAATTTCGAAAAGTCAACAAAGAAGTCTAAAATATATTTACAAAAGAAAAGGTTTTAAGTAGAAGTCTTACTAAGAAAAAGAAGTATTACCATACAAAAGAAAGAATTGATAAAGGGAGGAATCCATAAGCTGCGTCGAGAAAAGAAGTGAAGAAAGGAAATACAGGAAGAACCGTCAACGGAAAATTCACACACATACATTCACACACTAAAATAGGTAAATTTTTTGATTTTATGTTCAATATTTAGAAAAAGTTATAAATATAAATTGTTATAATTTATGCTTTTATATTTTATCTACGAGCTAGACCGGTGCAATTTACTTTAAAAACAAATTAACTAAATTCTCAGTACAAATTTGGCTTCCAAAGCGTGGGGCTACCCTGAAAGTAGTACATTTAAATTTGATATTTTTCATTCATTTCATTTCCTTGTATTATTGTATAAATAGAATTTTAAAATGTCAAACAAACGTCAAGATGACACAGAGAAGGGTGAAATAGAAAGGGAGTTAGAAAAACTAATGTCTTCGTTAATTAAGTTATCATGTGCTATTATGGTCGGGAGCACAGTCAGAACAAACAAGTAGAGAGTACAAGTAAATCTAATGAGTTAAACGTAAGGTTAGAAAATATCGAGATCACATATGAAAATGAAAATAGAAGTAAAAACGAATGTACAAAGAGAAATAGGTGTAAATTAATAGAATTGGCAACTATTGACACTGGTTTATCTGAAAATAGGGCATTAAAGGAAGAGAATTCGTTGCAATTAACACATTTGAAAGGTGTCAATGAATCGAACTTTAAGTTATGTCAAAATTTAAATGAATCTACGAGTTTAAATATATGTAGCTTTGTGTGAAAAAGTTAATCGACGTGGTGACACGTTATTGGAAAAAGACGCGTACCAGAAGGAGAGGGAATTTGAAACCGAATCAACAATTCAACAGCAAACTAAATTAATTGATTTCCTTCAAATAAAACTCCAAATGGAAGAAGAAAAGAAAAAAATTATAACAGATAAAATATTTGGGAATTTGGAAAAGGTGAATCACTCACCCTTATCTGTTGTGCTTAACTAAAGATTTAGAGTACCAATTGAATAAAGAAAGGGAACTTGCAAAGAGTTTAAGACAAGAGATAGTAAATTTGAAACCGCAATTCTGTTCAAATAATTCGGAAAGAACGAATACCACAACAAATATCAACGATCACATGAGGGTGTTAGAACAAATCACAAAATCTTCTGAAAAGAACGATTTATTTCAAAAGAGTTTCATTCAAAGAATTCATTATAATGTACTGCACAATTTCGATCCCGGGATATGTACCAAACCAATAATGTGTGCTAATTGCAAAGATCAATTTCCGCTAGGCCCATAGCCAGTGTCTGTAACGAATGCCAAATTGTTGTGCATCCTCAATGTACATCAAATTTACCAAGAACTGATATCGTGAAAGACATTTACAATGTGGAGAATATTTATTCGTATAAAGTTAATTAAATACAGTTCCTATTTAAAATTAAATACGTATATTAGTTAAATAAAACAATAAATAAATAGAATAGTACATTTTAGAGATTGAAGTTGTGTTAAGTAATTACCTTTCTTGTTTATTTTAAGATTGCTCTCAGTAGAGAGAGATGGCGGGTTCTGGATCAGCCGCTCAGCCGCTCAACCACAACCCCGAGCGTGTATACTGGAAGGTAATCACAACCCCGAGCGCGCGTCAATGAAAATGGGGTCCACAACCCCGGCTGAGGGGTTAAAACTCATGACAACCCCCTCCCCGGAAAATTCAAAACTACCACCTCTCTGATCGGCAAGGTAGATACCTAGGGGTGCCGGTAATACAGTTGACTGTATATAGTACCGCTTTTGACCGGGAGGTGTCGCTGTTCGGTAGATGCCGGTAATAGAAGTGGCGGTATGTAGTGCCGCTTTTGACCGGGAGGTGTCGCTGTTCGGTAACGCACCTATGTAGTGCCGGTAGTACAGGTGGCTGTATGTAGTGTCGCTTTCGACCAGAAGGTGTCGCTGCTGTTCGGAGTACAGGGAGCTGTAGGTGGTAACAGTCCTAATTAAAAAATTAAGCTTGTCACCAGAAGATGGAGGATCAGGAAGCACTGGCCGGAAGGTTTGTGAAGTTAAAAGATTACGTAATACCATAACGTCACAAACCGGTTTAGACGATACACTATGCATGTACTGACCGCGCTCGACGCTGTTTGACTTCAGTGAAAGGGCGAGAACGACTATTGCCAACGTGCTATGACTATGTTACATTTTTAAATACACATACGGTGCACCATCCAAGTACTGATCGCGCGCGTCGCTGTTTGACTTAGGTGATCGCATGAGGGTCGCTATTGCCAACGTGCTGGTTGTTGCGGATCATTCCTATATATCACGTAATACTACGCAATACTATTACATCACAAATAGGTTTAGACGAGAATTTTGGATGCAAGGAATATGTTAGAACTTCGCTCTTAGTCAGAAGATGTTGATAAAACAGATAATTATGTATAGATCCCTAATAAGATATTACGTAATACCATCATGGCATAAACAGGGTGAATGTTAGATGGGAAGAGCGTTCTCATTCATGATATCATACAAAATGCAGCGTTCTGATTGGTCGCATACTATACAATGCCACGCTCTGATTGGTTACCAACTCGAAATTCAAAATTCCCCGATATGTATAGGAAGGTAGTTCACCCAACAACATCCTCAACATTGATCAAGGTGTTTAACGTCAGACAGTAAGTAATAAAGTCACTGGACATGCGCAAGTTAGTCCTGGTGAACATTACATACTAATGATCGGTTATTAGTAAGGTGAAGAAGCGGTTTATATGTTTAAATGTAAACTACACCAAACTGAGGAATCGGTAGATGACCCGAGTTTTATACGATTGATCGACCACCAATCGCAGTACGATACATCGTTAGACATCACAAACAGGTTTCAACGTTATATTTTAATATGAACAGGATGAATGTTATGCTATCTATAGGAAGGTAGTTCCCCAACAACTACCTTAACACTGATCAGGGTGTTTAACGTCAGACAGTAAGTGATGAAGTCACTGCGCATGCGCAAGTTGGTTCTGCTGAACACTGTATACTTTGGATCGCTCATCAGTAACGTGAAGAATCGGTTTATACGTTTGAACGTAAAATACACCAAACTGAGGAATCGGGAGATGACCCGAGCTTCATACGATTGACCGACCGCTAATCACAGTACGCTACATCATTAGACATCACAAATACATAGGTTTAGATATTATACTTTAATACGATATTATAAGAAAATGGAACGTAAGTCAATTAGTTAGTAAATTATTAAAACGTATCACATAGGCTTATGTTTAACTGGAACGCTTATACCAACAATAATCGATTGTAAATCAACAAAGTCAAACATATCAGGCTCGGTCAGGTCGTAGACGGATAGAAATCAGTATGTTTCAGTAAGATATGTGGATTTTCTATAACGATCCTATACAGTCGGCATCTAATAAAATTACGTAATACAGGGCTCCTTTGTCTATTGATACGAGCATGTAACGTCACAAATAGGATTCAACGACAGTTCTGTGTTAAATGTGTAAGTTAATATAAAATCAAATTTAATGAAACCCAGTCCATTATTTATTAATATATTAAGATACACGTAGAAAAACACTTAAAAAGTTTAATTGATCGCATCATATGAAATATCGCATTCTGATTGAATATCGATAAATCATATAAAAGCTAGTTCATTTCCGTGCTCTTCACAATTTACCGACAGCTTTCTAACAGCTAGATCGTGAACTTCAACATCTTTACCTCCAGTATATATTTTTGTGTTTATAGTTAGGCGTTGATTTCCTACTGGTTTAGCGTTTTATTATCACTTAGTATTCGTCGTGGTTGGACAGGCATATTTTAGGTAAGTTATTTAAATTTCACCGCATACTTTCCCTAATAGACTGCAATATTATAGTTTAAGATGGAGTGTGAGATATGCAACAAAACGTTTGCAAGAAAAGATGGATTTAACAGACATCCCTGCTTAAATAATAAATCTTACACATGCACTATATGTGAGGAAGTCTTTATGAGATCGGATAGTCTGTCTCGACATAAGAAAACGCATAATATCGATTCCATAACCAAGAAACGAGATGTTTCAGAAGAGAAGCAGCCACCAAGTAAAACGAACCATCCGGCGAATAGCATGTCGAAACATGATTTTCGATGGCGCGACCAAACCTTACCCACGGCTACATTACACAATGAACACCTTTGTTTTCATGTGCATCTGAACAGCAATTCTCTTAAACTTGAAGAGGATATGTTCATCATAAAAATCACCCGGAACAATAATGATAAAGCAGGTACCCCATGATGTAATACAACCTACAACATGAAAATTTGCATAAATATAGGATATTCCAACAATATTATCCGACGTGAAGGTAATATCGATGGACCGACGCTTTCCAAGAAACAGTGCAGTGCAGCGAGTGAAATATAATAACGGAGTAAAATAATTTTATACATATTATACTGAATAAAAGATATCATCATAAACTTTACGAATTTTATTTAAAGGGTGGAAGAATATTTATAATAAGTATGCAGTAATAGAATAATGCAATCTTACTAATAAGTAAGTATAGCAAAACAGCGTAAAAATGTTTATCCAATTGCTGTGGAAGTTATAAAATCCAACTGATTCGATCTCATTTTCTAGGTAAAACTCCTTCGAGGTAGTATACGTTCTCATATTTGAATTTCTGCTATTTCTGTTTATAGGAACACCCCAGAATCGGTTTCTCGTTTACATCTTCAATTAAATATGCGTTGGGATTACCCACCTTACTTAAACACGTAAGAATACGGGATTTAACCTGAATGGATCGATGTTTCGTATGATTGTATTCATCGATTATTTTAGACAAAATATCCATCTACCTATACAAATCTCTCAAACGAAATAAATGTACAATATGAAGCTACCAGCATTATTCGACAGTCCTAACCTCGCAAGGAACCGAGTTGCTGGTGAAATTAAAAGGTATTGGTCACATCAAATACATCTCTATACAAACGTATACAGACTTGACTTCAATACAGAAACAAAAACTCACGAAGTTGTATGAACCGTATATTTAATAAGGGGTGGAAAAGGATATATATATATCTATATACTGTTGGCATAATAATATAATATAAAATAAATATAATAATAATCATTCTAACATGATAACGGAAGTACCTTGTTCGATGTCGATATCATGGACATACCAAAGGTGAATGTAATGGGAGGTTTAACGTGATGTCTACGATGGAAGACGAAGAAAAAACAAGATGATACCAGAAAATATAAAATTTGCAAGCCATCAAAGAAAATAGTCATATATCAATCTAACCAGTTAAATAAAGAACAGGCTGTGCATCTAATGATGCATTACAATCTTTCTTTACCTTGCACTTGAACTCACGTAAATATAGGATGATACGTTACCAGTACTATTCGACAATCCTAAACTTGCAAGGAGTCGAATTCCTGACGCGCGAAGTTGTATGAATCGTGTATTTGACAAGGGCAAAACAGGACATACATATCAATCCGTTATTAGTGGAAGAGGGGTAGAACATCACTATGTTCTGATAACGGAACTATCTCATCCGATGTTGACATCATAGATATATCGAAGGCCAATATAAATATTCCAAATGATGAATAAGCGTGTATCCCATGGTGAATTACTGCAGTCTTTCGTCCAGCATGAAAAAATATATATAGGCGACCAATTATCCGCACTGACACGCCTAATCTTGAAAGGAGTTAAGTTTATGGTGAAATTAAAAGGTATTGGTCACATCGACACCCAAAACAACCTATCAATATGTAAATGTATATGGACTTGACTTCATCATAAAGACGAAAATGTAGGAAGTTGTATCGACCAAGTATTTAACAAGGGGAAAAAGGATACACATATCGATCTATTATTAATGGAAGACGATCAATACATCATTATGTTCTGATATCAGGTTGTTTCGATCGGTATCAACATCATAGACATATCAAAGGTGAATGTAATAAAATGTTGACCGTATTGACGATAACCGAGACGAAGAAGAAAGCAAGGTTGTTGGGGTGATATAAAATTTGTAAATCACGAACGAAAAACGGTGTTACGTATTATGGTCTACATCGACTTTGCGTGTAAATGGATAGAATCATACTAGTCCGAGTCTCAAACAGCAAATACAAGTGGAATGCGTATTATGCATAAGCATAACAACGTATACTGGACCGGACTGAATCAACGTTTTCGTGCAACGATTGACGGAAATACATCAAATAACTATACAACCGTCACATGGAATTCCCAAAAACACATGAACCACCTCACCGCCAGCGGGCGCAGAGCATAACACTGAAGTCGAAAAATGACATATATGCGAAAAGGTATTAAATGAACATAAAGTAACAGAGCATTTCCATTTGACTTAACCATTCTGGGGTGTATCGCATTCCAATTGTAACCTCAACTGCAAAATACCTACACTCATTCCGATTTTCTTCTATAATTTAACTGGGTAGATGTAGGTAGATGTATTTCGAAAAATAAATATTAAAATGCGATTTATGGAATCGTTCAGATTTATGGCGGTATCTATTGAGAAAGAGGATGAAATTTTTCTCAAAATCAATGTCAATATGTGCAGACGTACGACTAACAGTTGAAGTTCGTAACAAACGCACATCCCCGTACTAATATCAACAAGTACGGAAATTAAATGAATCGACTCTACTGCCCAAGAACAGCTTCCACGACACATTGACAGATAAAGGCGTTAGCGATCAAGACTACGAATACACTATAGTAGTCTAGAACACGATCACTCGTTCCAACTTACTGTAATATCGGAATATTATCTTAAAACCGATCTCCCGCTGTCCGCACACGTATTTGGAAATTCTAGAGAAGTATATCACGATTCAAAAACGATTTGAACCCAACCCACTGCAACAACAATTGGTAGATTCACGAATATGAGTATTCAATGTGTTTTATCTCAAGTTAGTTTTCACCATGCAAGAGTCAAAAATAAATACCTAACCGTTTATGATAGCAGTGACCCATCAACCTACCTAGTAGTCTGAGGTTCTAATAATTTATGTGGGTAAGTTATGTCTCAATCGCTGTCCTACAACAAATTCGAGTGGATGAACCCCGATGAAGTTGATCACCTCGGCGTTAGTAACATAGCGGACAACGATGAAACGCTATTGAACGATGTCCGAAACGGCCATCAGCTCCTTCTCTAAAACATAATTCATACAAAATCTATAACAAACAGCATTGCATTATACATCATCGCAACCTTAAGCAGACCATATTCAACGGTCTAGAACGCCCACTCACCCATCGAGTACTACGATCCAACCAGTTCACATGTCTGAAATATTACATTCATTAGAACACATTCCTCAGGAACCAGTCCGAGGATAACTTCTAGATGAATTTTTTAATTAATGAACAATTCCGTTTACAGAAAAATGAAGGAGAACATCGATAAACAAGTATATGTTTAACTGCTAACGTATTGAAAGGATTTGAGGTGAAGACGAGACGCTGGACCTCTGATTGCAAAACAGAAGTTTAAAAACATCAATATATTTAGCGATAATTTTACAGTAATTCAAATGAAGATACTTAAAGTCGTCTACAATAAATCCGCATATATCGGTTTCATCGTCTTGAAATTGTCGAAACTGCTGATGTATGACTTTCACTACAACTACCTGAAACGGTTGTACTAGAATAAAATACCATTATGCTATATGAATACCTACAGATAGCTCCATACTATACATTGAAACTGCGAACGTGTATGCCGATATTAATCGAAATTCGCATACATTTAACACAACTGATTATGAATACGATATAATTCATACGAAATAAGCTCGTGCAGGAAATGTTTACATCGAAGAATTTGTCGATTTTCGATCAAAGATGGTCGGACTTCAAGTAGATAACTGACAAATAAAACGTGTGAAGGGATCCGACTAACGACAATTTACTGTATAAAACACAGCATCTATTCAGGACGGCTCTGCACGATATCTATCTAATATGGAAAGCAGGAAATTGGCACTACCATGCTTGAACGATAAGAGGTACATTCATACTAATAGGCTAACATACACAATTGAATTGAATTTCCGGGGAGGTTGACGCGAATTTTGAATTTCGAGGGATGTTGACGCGAATTTTAAGTTTCAAGGGAGGTTGACGCGATTTTAAATTTTCGAGGTTGTTGAACCGAATTTTAAATTGCAAGAGGGGTTGTATACCTTCCAGACACGCAGGCATGTGTGTTGTCCACATCATCGACTCCGAAAGGTGGACAACACGCATGCCTGCGTGTCTAGAAGGTATACAACCCCTCTTGCAATTTAAAATTCGGTTCAACAACCTCGAAAATCCAAAATTCGCGTCAACCTCCCTTGAAACTTAAAATTCGCGTCAACATCCCTCGAAATTCAAAATTCGCGTCAACCTCCCCGGAAATTCAATTCAATTGTGTATGTTAGCCTATTAGTATGAATGCACCTCTTATCGTTCAAGCATGGTAGCGCCAATGCTTTCCATATTAGATAGATATCGTGCAGAGCCGTCCTGAATAGATGCTGTGTTTTATACAGCAAATTGTCGTTGGTCGGATCCCTTCACACGCTTTATTTGTCAGTTATCTACTTGAAGTCCGACCATCTTTGATCGAAAATCGACAAATTCTTCGATGTAAACATTTCCTGCACGAGCTTATTTCGTATGAATTATATCGTATTCATAATCAGTTGTGTTAAATGTATGCGAATTTCGATTAATATCGGCATACACGTTCGCAGTTTCAATGTATAGTATGAAGCTATCTGTAGGTATTCATATAGCATAATTGTATTTTATTCTAGTACAACCGTTTCAGGTAGTTGTAGTGAAAGTCATACATCAGCAGTTTCGACAATTTCAAGACGATGAAACCGATATATGCGGATTTATTGTAGACGACTTTAAGTATCTTCATTTGAATTACTGTAAAATTATCGCTAAATATATTGATGTTTTTAAACTTCTGTTTTGCAATCAGAGGTCCAGCGTCTCGTCTTCACCTCAAATCCTTTCAATACGTTAGCAGTTAAACATATACTTGTTTATCGATGTTCTCCTTCATTTTTCTGTAAACGGAATTGTTCATTAATTTAAAAATTCATCTAGAAGTCATCCTCGCACTGGTTCCTGAGGAATGTGTTCTAATGTATGTAATATTTCAGACATGTGAACTGGTTGGATCGTAGTACTCGATGGGTGAGTGGGCGTTCTAGACCGTTGAATATGGTCTGCTTAAGGTTGCGATGATGTATAATGGAATGCTGTTTGTTATAGATTTTGTATGAATTATGTTTTCGAGAAGGAGCTGATGGCCGTTTCGGACATCGTTCAATAGCGTTTCATCGTTGCCCGCTATGCTACTAACGCCGAGGTGATCAACTTCATCGGGGTTCATCCACTCGAATTTGTTGTAGGACAGCGATTGAGACATAACTTACCCACATAAATTATTAGAACCTCAGAATACTAGGTAGGTTGATGGGTCACTGCTATCATAAACGGTTAGGTATTTATTTTTGACTCTTGCATGGTGAAAACTAACTTGAGATAAAACACATTGAATACTCATATTCGTGAAACTACCAGTTGTTGTTGCTGTGGGTTGGGTTCAAATCGTTTGTGAATCGTGATATACTTCTCTAAAATTTCCAAATACGTCTGCGGACAGCGGGAGATCGGTTTTAAGATAATATTCCGATATTACAGTAAGTTGGAACGAGTGATCGTGTTCTAGACTACTATAGTATATTCGTAGTCTTGATCGCTAACGCCTTTATCTGTCAATGTGTCGTGGAAGCTGTTCTTGGGCAGTAGAGTCGATTCATTTAATTTTCGTACTTGTTGATATTAGTACGGGGATGTGCGTTTGTTACGAACTTCAACTGTTAGTCGTACGTCTGCACATATTGACATTGATTTTGAGAGAAAATGTCATCCTGTTTCTCAATACATAGATACCGCAATAAATCTGAACGATTCCATAAATCGCATTTTAATATTTATTTTTCGAAATACATCTACCTCATCGACATACTGATTCGATTTAAACTTCTTGATGAAGCTGATGTATTTTTCTTTATTAAGTGGGATATCGTCGATATTTTAGCTAGCGTCGTCCAGCTAGTGTATTTGAAGATGACTGTCATATCCAGTTAAAATATAGAAGAAAATCGGAATGAGTGTAGGTATTTTGCAGTTGAGGTTACAATTGGAATGCGATACACCCCAGAATGGTTAAGTCAAATGGAAATGCTCTGTTACTTTATGTTCATTTAATACCTTTTCGCATATATGTCATTTTTCGACTTCAGTGTTATGCTCTGCGCCCGCTGGCGGTGAGGTGGTTCATGTGTTTTTGGGAATTCCATGTGACGGTTCTATAGTTATTTGATGTATTTCCGTCAATCGTTGCACGAAAACGTTGATTCAGTCCGGTCCAGTATACGTTGTTATGCTTATGCATAATACGCATTCCACTTGTATTTGCTGTTTGAGACTCGGACTAGTATGATTCTATCCATTTACACGCAAAGTCGATGTAGACCATAATACGTAACACCGTTTTTCGTTCGTGATTTACAAATTTTATATCACCCCAACAACCTTGCTTTCTTCTTCGTCAAGGTTATCGTCAATACGGTTAACATTCTATTACATTCACCTTTGATATGTCTATGATGTTGATACCGATCGAAACAACCTGGTATCAGAACATAGTGATGTTTTACCCCTCTTCCACTAATAACGGATTGATATGTATGTCCTGTTTCGCCCTTGTCAAATACATGATTCATACAACTTCGCGCATCAGGAATTCGACTCCTTGCAAGTTTAGGATTGTCGAATAGTACTGGTAACGTATCATCCTATATTTACGTGAGTTCAAGTGCAAGGTAAAGAAAGATTGTAATGCATCATTAGATGCACAGCCTGTTTTTTATTTAACTAGTTAGATAGATATTTGACTATTTTCTTTGATGGCTTGCAAATTTTATATTTTCCGGTATCATCTTGTTTTTTCTTCGTCTTCCATCGTAGACATCACGTTAAACCTCCCATTACATTCACCTTTGGTATGTCCATGATATCGACATCGAACAAGATACTTCCGTTATCATGTTAGAATGATTATTATTATATTTATTTTATATTATATTATTATGCCAACAGTATATAGATATATGTATCCTTTTCCACCCCTTATTAAATATACGGTTCATACAACTTCGTGAGTTTTTGTTTCTGTATTGAAGTCAAGTCTGTATACGTTTGTATAGAGATGTATTTGATGTGACCAATACCTTTTAATTTCACCAGCAACTCGGTTCCTTGCGAGGTTAGGACTGTCGAATAATGCTGGTAGCTTCATATTGTACATTTATTTCGTTTGAGAGATTTGTATAGGTAGATGGATATTTTGTCTAAAATAATCGATGAATACAATCATACGAAACATCGATCCATTCCGGTTAAATCCCGTATTCTTACATGTTTAAGTAAGGTGGGTAATCCCAACGCATATTTAATTGAAGATGTAAACGAGAAGCCGATTCTGGGGTGTTCCTATAAACAGAAATAGCAGAAATTCAAATATGAGAACGTATACTCCCTCGAAGGAGTTTTACCTAGAAAATTAGATCGAATCAGTTGGATTTTATAACTTCCACAGCAATTGGATAAACATTCTTACGCTGTTTTGCTATACTTACTTATTAGTAAGATTGCATTATTCTATTACTGCATACTTATTATAAATATTCTTCCACCCTTTAAATAAAATTCGTAAAGTTTATGATGATATCTTTTATTCAGTATAATATGTATAAAATTATTTTACTCCGTTATTATATTTCACTCGCTGCACTGCACTGTTTCTTGGAAAGCGTCGGTCCATCGATATTACCTTCACGTCGGATAATATTGTTGGAATATCCTATATCTATGCAAATTTTCATGTTGTAGGTTGTATTACATCATGGGGTACCTGCTTTATCATTATTGTTCCGGGTGATTTTTATGATGAACATATCCTCTTCAAGTTTAAAAGAATTGCTGTTCAGATGCACATGAAAACAAAGGTGTTCACTATGTAATGTAGCCGTGGGTAAGGTTTGGTCGCGGCATCGAAAATCATGTTTCGACATGCTATTCGCCGGATGGTTCGTTTTACTTGGTGGCTGCTTCTCTTCTGAAACATCTCGTTTCTTGGTTATGGAATCGATATTATGCGTTTTCTTATGTCGAGACAGACTATCCGATCTCATAAAGACTTCCTCACATATAGTGCATGTGTAAGATTTATTATTTAAGCAGGGATGTCTGTTAAATCCATCTTTTCTTGCAAATGTTTTGTGACATATCTCACACTCCATCTTAAACTATAATATTGCAGTCTATTAGGGAAAGTATGCGGTGAAATTTAAATAACTTACCTAAAATATGCCTGTCCAACCACGACGAATACTAAGTGATAATAAAACGCTAAACCAGTAGGAAATCAACGCCTAACTATAAACACAAAAATATATACTGGAGGTAAAGATGTTGAAGTTCACGATCTAGCTGTTAGAAAGCTGTCGGTAAATTGTGAAGAGCACGGAAATGAACTAGCTTTTATATGATTTATCGATATTCAATCAGAATGCGATATTTCATATGATGCGATCAATTAAACTTTTTAAGTGTTTTTCTACGTGTATCTTAATATATTAATAAATAATGGACTGGGTTTCATTAAATTTGATTTTATATTAACTTACACATTTAACACAGAACTGTCGTTGAATCCTATTTGTGACGTTACATGCTCGTATCAATAGACAAAGGAGCCCTGTATTACGTAATTTTATTAGATGCCGACTGTATAGGATCGTTATAGAAAATCCACATATCTTACTGAAACATACTGATTTCTATCCGTCTACGACCTGACCGAGCCTGATATGTTTGACTTTGTTGATTTGCAATCGATTATTGTTGGTATAAGCGTTCCAGTTAAACATAAGCCTATGTGATACGTTTTAATAATTTACTAACTAATTGACTTACGTTCCATTTTCTTATAATATCGTATTAAAGTATAATATCTAAACCTATTTGTGATGTCTAATGATGTAGCGTACTGTGATTAGCGGTCGGTCAATCGTATGAAGCTCGGGTCATCTCCCGATTCCTCAGTTTGGTGTATTTTACGTTCAAACGTATAAACCGATTCTTCACGTTACTGATGAGCGATCGAAAGTATACAGTGTTCAGCAGAACCAACTTGCGCATGCGCAGTGACTTCATCACTTACTGTCTGACGTTAAACACCCTGATCAGTGTTAAGGTAGTTGTTGGGGAACTACCTTCCTATAGATAGCATAACATTCATCCTGTTCATATTAAAATATAACGTTGAAACCTGTTTGTGATGTCTAACGATGTATCGTACTGCGATTGGTGGTCGATCAATCGTATAAAACTCGGGTCATCTCCCGATTCCTCAGTTTGGTGTAGTTTACATTTAAACATATAAACCGCTTCTTCACCTTACTAATAACCGATCATTAGTATGTAATGTTCACCAGGACTAACTTGCGCATGTCCAGTGACTTTATTACTTACTGTCTGACGTTAAACACCTTGATCAATGTTGAGGATGTTGTTGGGTGAACTACCTTCCTATACATATCGGCGAATTTTGAATTTCGAGTTGGTAACCAATCAGAGCGTGGCATTGTATAGTATGCGACCAATCAGAACGCTGCATTTTGTATGATATCATGAATGAGAACGCTCTTCCCATCTAACATTCACCCTGTTTATGCCATGATGGTATTACGTAATATCTTATTAGGGATCTATACATAATTATCTGTTTTATCAACATCTTCTGACTAAGAGCGAAGTTCTAACATATTCCTTGCATCCAAAATTCTCGTCTAAACCTATTTGTGATGTAATAGTATTGCGTAGTATTACGTGATATATAGGAATGATACGCAACAACCAGCACGTTGGCAATAGCGACCCTCATGCGATCACCTAAGTCAAACAGCGACGCGCGCGATCAGTACTTGGATGGTGCACCGTATGTGTATTTAAAAATGTAACAATCATAGCACGTTGGCAATAGTCGTTCTCGCGCTTTCACTGAAGTCAAACAGCGTCGAGCGCGGTCAGTACATGCATAGTGTATCGTCTAAACCGGTTTGTGACGTTATGGTATTACGTAATCTTTTAACTTCACAAACCTTCCGGCCAGTGCTTCCTGATCCTCCATCTTCTGGTGACAAGCTTAATTTTTTAATTAGGACTGTTACCACCTACAGCTCCCTGTACTCCGAACGGCAGCGACACCTTCTGGTCGAAAGCGACACTACATACAGCCACCTGTACTACCGGCACTACATAGGTGCCTTACCGAACAGCGACACCTCCCGGTCAAAAGCGGCACTACATACCGCCACTTCTATTACCGGCATCTACCGAACAGCGACACCTCCCGGTCAAAAGCGGTACTATATACAGTCAACTGTATTACCGGCACCCCTAGGTATCTACCTTGCCGATCAGAGAGGCGGTAGTTTTGAATTTTCCGGGGAGGGGGTTGTCATGAGTTTTAACCCCTCAGCCGGGGTTGTGGACCCCATTTTCATACACGCGCGCTCGGGGTTGTGATTACCTTCCACTATACACGCTCGGGGTTGTGGTTGAGCGGCTGACCGGCGGATCCAGAACCCGCCATCTCCCTCTACTGTTCTCTTCTTCAGTACCATTTTATACTTACCAATTGTTAATCTACAATAAGACTGATTTCTTTTAGTAATTGTCTTCTAGTTTCATTTACACAAATAAAACCTGGATTTCTTAAATGATAGTTAAAATTTTCTGTTACAAGTAACAAAAAATGTTTAAGGGGGCGGTAGTATAATTGTAGTATAACAAATGTTACCAGAGTTAAATATTTTATAAAAGCATGATTTAATGTATTAAAAGAATTTTGTTAGCATTTTTTACACATTTCGATAACAAATATGCATTACAAAAATTCAGATACATAAATTTACTGGAAATAATAACCAAGGATATAAGGATTCATGGACAACGGAGAAATAAAACAGTATCATCCTGGTTTCGAGAAAAGAAAATTGTTTGGTGAACGACGAATAAATTGACAATTTCGAAAATTCAATAAAGAAGTCTAAAATATATTTCCAAAAGAAAAGGTTTTAAGTAAAAGTATTAGTAAGAAAAAGAAGTATTATCATACAAAAGAAGAAAGAATTGATAAAAGGGAGGAATCCATAAGCTGCGTCGAGAAAGGAAGTGAAGAAAGGAAATACAGGAAGAACCGTCAACGGAAAATTCACACACATACATTCACACACTAAAATAGGTAATTTTTTTTTGATTTTATGTTCAATATTTCGAGAAAGTTATAAATATAAATTGTTATAATTTATGCTTTTATATTTTATCTACGAGCTAGACCGGTGCAATTTATTTTTAAAAACAAATTAACTAAATTCTCTGTACAATATGTAATAACTAATATAACATCCCCTTCCCTTATAAGAAACAATTCCACAAATTTAGTTTCACAGGTTTCTTAATGATTCTAGACGATTTCCTTACCGGTATGGTATTTTCATTTTCAGTTACGGTCGAAGTACTTGAAACATCTTGCTGGGTTTGAGTAACCTGAGCACGTTGTGGTGTAACTGGTATCGGTGGTAATGCAGGTACGTGGTGGTTTTTATCTTCATATGATATTATTTCTGTTTCCTTGTCCACATAATCGCTTGTCGTTCCTCCTCCTATTTCTCTAATTTGGTCAATGTGCCTTTTTACCATGTTACCATCATCCAAAATAATTATATAGTGCAGTTTCCCCAATCTTCTATGGATTCTACCAAATTTCCATTTTTCGCCGGTGTAATTTCTGCTAGCTACTCTGGCTCCCACTTCTACTTGTCTTATTTAAATGATAGCTCCCTTAGTTTTCTCCTCTACATCCGGTATTAAATTATCAAGTCTAGATCGGATTTCCCGTTTCATTAATAACATTGACGGAGACTGTCCCGTAGTGACATGTGGCATTTTCCTGTATTGTAGTAGGAATCTGTTTAACTTATATTGTAATGGTAAATGTATTCCATCGAAAAACATGGCACGTAGCGAATTTTTCAATGTCTGAACAAATCTCTCCGCCTGCCCATTTGTGGATGGATGGTAGGGTGCGGTGCATTTGTATTCAACGCCATTTAGTTTTAGGAATTGTTGATACTCTGCAGATTTTAGTTGTGGCCCGTTGTCACTGACAATGTATTTTGGTAATCCGTGTGTTGCAAAAATATTTTGACAAACTCGAATAGTGGTTCTTGCAGTTATATTATGCGTCGCATGTATCTCCGGCCATTTGGAGTAAGCGTCCACTAGAATGAAAAATACATTCCCTGAAAAGTTCCCGCAAAGTCAATGTGAACTCTTGTAAATGGGTCCTTTGGACGTTCCCATACATGGTCTCTATTTGGTACTGGATCATTCCTTATCTTATTACAACTCAAACAGTTCTTGGCAACATTCTCTATATCAACGTACATACCGGGCCACCAACAATAACTCCTGGCTAGCGCTTTCATTTTTGTAATACCAAAATGGCCAAGGTGTAGTTCTTCTAGAACAGTTTTCCTCAATTTCTGAGGTATAACTGGACGAATACCCCGTATTATACAACCGTCTTGAATTGAATATTTTTCTTCATTAATATTAAATCTTTGTTCAGATACTATCTTTTCTCCTGATTTTAACTTTCGCAATAAAATTTGTAGCTGAGGATCTATCTCTGTAGCATGTGCAAGTGCTGCCACTGTTAAAGGCAACGTTTCTATCTGATTTATATTAAAAATATCCGCTTCGTCAAGTACTGAATGCTGCGCGTTTTTTTGAACGAGTAAACGTGATAACGCATCTGCATTCGTATGTGAATGAGTACTTTTATACCTAATTTCATAGTTAAAAGCTTGTAAATACATTGCATAATGTTGCATTCGTGACGCGGAATATATTGGTAAACCTTTATGCGGTCCGAAAATTTGTACTAAAGGTTTGTGATCTGTAATCAAGGTAAAATGTGTCCCGAATAGGTACTGATAAAACTTGCGCACTCCAAAAATAATGGTGTATGCTTCTCTGTCTATGCTAGAGTACTTCTGTTGAGTTTCTGTGAGCGTTTGGGATGCAAACTGAATGGGTCTTTCCGTCCCATCTGGTAACAAGTGAGATAAAACCGCTCCAACTGCTACTTGACTACTATCAGTTGCAAGCGTAAGAGGCAATTTATGGTTAAACAGCATTAAAACCTGATCTGAATTCATGTCCTCTTTTATTTGTGTAAATGCCCTTTCACATCTTTTATCCCAATTCCATCGTGTATTTTCTTTTATTAAATTGTATAATGGATATGCTTTTGTGCTAAGGTTTTTAATAAAACGACCATAGTAATTAATTAAACCCAAAAATGTACGAACATCTTTTTTGTCTTTCGGTCTAGGAATGGTTTCAAGCGCTTCCATTTTTGAAAGTGATTTTTGTATACCATCCTTGCTAATTTTGTAACCACAGTACTCTATTTCGTTTGCTAAAAATTGTGATTTCTCAAAATTAACTTTAACGTTGTACTCGTGAAACCTCTCTAGAATTTGTACGATTCTCTTAATGTGAGTAGCATCATCACGCCCTGTGATACGTACGTCGTCGAAAAATATTGCAATACCTTCTATTCCCTGTAGCATTATCTCCATAGTTTTCTGCCATATTGCAGGTGCTTATGCCACGTCATACATTAAACGTGTTGGTCGCAGTAACCCTAAACTTGTATTCAATATAAGGTATTCTCGTCCGGATGAACCTCTAAATGTAGGTATGCCTGTTGGACATCAATTTTTGTAAAGTTTTCCCCACCTGTCATATTTGCAAATAACTCGTCTACTGTCGGTAATGGATAGTCATTCACAACCAAATTTGGATTTAACGTCGGCTTATAATCGCCGCAAATTCGAATTTGCCCATTTGCTTTCACGACAGGTACAATAGCTGTCGCCCATGTACTAGAGTTAATAGGTTCTAATATCCCTTGCTCCTGTAGTGACTTAAGTTCGTCCTCTACCCTATCTTGCAATGCAAACGGGACTGGTCTACTCTTTACAAATATGGATTTCACGGTTGGGTTTATTCTTAGCTGAGCTTGTATTCCCTTTATCTTCGCAATACTATGTTCAAATAGTGGTTTATACTTAGCAAGAATTACATCAATATTATTTAAATTTTCATTGTTCATACTCAACTTATTTATATCAACTGGTATAGTTAAGTCTAAATTTAACTTACGTATCCACTCACGACCTAATAATGGGTGATTTTCTGAGTTTACTACATATACTACATAGAGGATGTAACTTTTGCTTGTAAGTAACATTAACAGTAGCATAACCCAAAACTTCTAGCTTGGTTCCACAATATGTAGTTAACTGTATTACCTGAGAATCTACCCTGATATTTGGGAAATACTTTGTAAAATCCTTCTCGGCCATTAAGGTAACAGCTGCACCAGTATCCAATTCGAACTTGATTCGAATACCTTCCACCACCGCTGTACACCAAAACTTCTTTCGCAACTCAGGCTCTCCAGCACCAGCATCTAACTTGTACAAATGTACCACTTCCTCTCCTGTATTTACAGAAACTCCACCTGCATCTGAAACAGTAGCAATTTGATTTTTGACATTGGTTTTTTTAGATAAACACATATTCATTAAATGTCCGATTTTTGCACAAAAATGACATTGAGTTTTTTTGTGTTCGCACTTATTTGCCAAATGAGTATCACTTCCACATCGAAAACATTTTTTTGGGTTATTTATTTTCTTCTCGCTGGTCTCCTTATGATACTTCTGGCTCCTCTTTTTGTCTTTATAGCCAACTACATTTATTGCATTTGTCACTGTCTTGGCTGTCCCTTCCATCTGGTTCCATTGCGCTTCTGCAGCTTCATAGGCTCTAGCTACTTCGCTTACTTCTTTCAATCTAATATCCCCTTCTTCTAGTAACTTCCTACGTAGTTGTGAAGAATAGCATTTTTCGATTACTTGACCCCGAATTTGGTCATCCACATGCTGATAATTACACAATTTGCTTTGCTCCTTCAATTTCGTAATGAACTGTTCAACTGTTTCATTTGATCCTTGTTTAAAAGTTCTAAAAATATATCTTTCATAGACAGTATTCATTTTAGGTAAAAATACGCAGCCAGTGCATCCATCGTAATTTTATAAAGATCTTCGGATGTGTTATCTTCTGAAGCTGGGAGCGTAAAAATATATCTTGTACCTGGCTACCGGCTACATGTAACAGTAAATTCTTCTTCCTTATGTGATTCTTAGGGCCGGTTCTACAGTGGCAGCTTAAGCCAACGCTTAGTAAAGCCTTCCCCGCAGTTTAAACTCTCGCTTAAGCTGACATGTGTTTTACAGTGCATGGTTTAGTAAAGCTAGGAGATACGAGAAAAGTTTTGTGTTGGTAGTGTTGTATTCATAGTTTAGAGGTTATATTCATGCTCGCGCGCGACAATTGTGCACTTGTCCTTTCTATTTACTCTCTCTCATCTCTCTCTCTCTCTCTTTATCAGTTTTTCTTGGAAGAAATATGTGAAAATATCATAGAAATATAACGACAGCGACCGAAAACATACAGTAAATTTTAACAGAACAAACATATCAATTTATGAAATTAGTATAAATGTATAATAATTAATAACGTGTACACAATTGGACAGGATGCATTGCCAAAGGAAATAGAAAATTTGGGACACTGTAGCATATACGCAAATAGTGGTAAAGTTTACAGGGAAGCAATTTAAAAAAATAGATGTATTAGTTTAAAAAAGGTAACGGAAAAAAGTTTGGTGATGAGAAATGCAAGTTATGAGGCATAGCTTAATCTGAAACGATTGTAGAATTTAGTATCTTCCTAGATATTAAAATGAAATTGGCCGCGGACGCATCGTTTTCAGTCGTCTTTGAAATGCTACAATATTTTGATATAATTCTCGTCATTAAAATCATTTTGATGGGCAAGCATTCTTATTAAAAATTTATATCCGTTTCTTGTCCGGTGTGGAATTAATTCAAATTATTTCTTCGGAGTCTCGGTCAGTAAAAGTGTGATTAATTAAACGCAATAGTACATGAAGTGACGTTTCGCTATTTATTGCACGCTTGTTTAGGATTGTTGATTATTACAATATTTATAGATATTACATCCACGCCTTAACAAATTTTAAGTTCACATTAATTAAGTTACACGGACCGTTATTAGTTGTACATGTAATTCTAAAATTTAACTTCCAGTACATCAGGTATGAACTGGTAGAATTACTACTGTGACAATTCTTTGATGATTTAATTTTAGTCTGATGATGCTATGCAATAAATAGCGCAACGTCACTCATGTACTATTGCGTATAGTTAATCACACCTTTACTGTTTGACTCTGAAGAAATAATCTGAATTCATTCTCATTAAAGAGACACTCGGTTGAACGCCTAACCTAGAAATATCCAGTCAAATGTGTATTGCATTCGCGTGGTTTAAGGCTTAAGCTACCCCGTTTCTAACGCTTAAGCTTTCGACCTTTTTCGGTTGGTTTAAGCGTCCGAGTGTTGACTGCAAAACGATCTCAAGGTTTCAGCCTTGGCTTAAGCCTAAGCGAGCGCTTAAGCTGTCACTGTAGAACCGGCCCTTAATGTCTTTAGCACTTAAGAATATTTCAAAACAACGTTTCCACTTCTTCCACTTGGCACCAAGGTTTGCTGTATCTTCATTGCAATTAAACGACGGCAACGTTAACTGCTCTATATCTGTAGTCATCCTCGTCGCCAGCTGTTGTATCCGCAGGGGGTCGGGTTCGTAATAGCTTGTAAACAGGTAAGTAATTAAACTTATTTTTGCAGTAGCCGTAAAGTAAACAACAGTGACGCCATGTCAGGTAAGTAAGTGTCTATATTTTTCTGTATCGCTTCCTAACTTATCGACATATGTATAATGTATCTAGTAGTATATGTAATAACTAAAGGCCGGATAATATGCAGTTTGCATAAATTTGCATATTTGCATAATATATGCATTTTATATATTATTTGCATATTTTGTAGTAATTCAGCATATTTGAAGTATCCGAGTTTTATTTATTTATTGGATGTAATTTATTATAGGATAGGCATTACTAAATATATGTCGTGGTTGTAACAAACAAAAAGTTAAACAGCCCTCTTTAAATTAAAAATAGCATTCTATGAAGCCTCTTCTCGATACTTTTCCGATAAGCGCTTCCAAAAATTTATTAATGCTGTTCCCATACGTCTAGACCGGAACAGAATTCAAGGAAATGCCAATTCCCTGAAACTTCTAAATAGATACAAAAATACATTTTACCAGAAAATTAGGAGCACAGGTGTTTCTTTGTTATTCGGAGAAGTTTATTCCCATATTCGAATGCAATCTTATTTATTTTAAACGTCATTTTACGTTGGTTTTTCGAAGTGTAAACTTGTGAGTTGTTATTAATTATAATAGCAAAAATGCCGAAAATAGCGACTGTGCCTGGATGGATTGCACCTTATTCAGAATTGCGTATGGATGGAGAAAAAGTATTTTGCGTAGCATACAACAAGATTGTAAATAAATGTTTAACAAAATCACCAATACAACGCTTCGACAAATAATTTTATTTTAAAATGAGTAAAATGAGATGTATATTTCATGCGTATTTTTCGCATATCAGCACAATACGGAATATGTGATATTCCGTATTCTGCTGATGATTTTTAAATAAAAATCATTTTAAAATAAAATTATTTGTCGAAGCGTTCTGTTGGTTATTTTATTAAATATCGTTTATTCCGATTGCTTGGCAAACTCTTTACACATTAGTTTTTTATTACTCCTTTATCTTTTACTAACACTTATTTTATAAGAAAACAACTGATGATGTGATATTTTTATGCAGGTTACAAATGAGAGAAAGTTTCAAGTCGATCAGCACATTAAAACTCCATCTCATGCTGCAAAATTATCAAAAATGAAATCAGCGAAGAAGGGTCAGCAAACATTATCGCAATGTTTGCCATCAGCCTCCAAAAAATCGGAACAAGAACAATTTAATGAAGATTTGTGCCTAATGTTTGTGTCGGCAGATATTTCACTACATAAAATAAACAATTTAAATGTCAAGTTATTTTTGCAAAAGTACACCAGCAAATATAATATTCCCGACGAGAGCACCTTAAGAAAAATTATATTCACCGTATCTATGCAGAAACATTGAGTAGCATTAAGAAGGCTGTGTCAAATTACCTTTACATATGCGCGGATGAAACTACTGATAGTGTGGGTCGATACATAGTTCATTTAATGATAGGTATCCTTAACGTATCGGTTCCAGCAAATAATTTGACAATAACAAGGTTTATACAGGAAGAACTGGCAACCTTTTTCTTACCGGAATCGATTCCAACAGAAAATATTCTATTGTTTTTAACGGATGCCGCACCATACATGGTGAAGGCAGCTTGCAACTTGAAAATCTTTTACCCAAATTTAATTCACACAACTTGCTTGGCGCACGGACTAAATCCTGTTGCAGAAGAAGTAAGAAACCATTTTCCCTTGGTAAATACTTTAATTAGTAGTGTTAAGAAAGTGCTTTTAAATACTCCATTAAGGATTCAGTTTTACAAACAACATCTACCCGGTATTCCGGTTCCTCCTCAACCAGTAATCACACGATGAGGAACGTGGTTGGAAGCTGCTATTTTTCATGCAAATCATTATGAAGAAATAAAGACAATTATTATGGATCTTAATAGCGATACACAATCTGTGCTAGGCGCCCAAAAGGTGTATTCGAGTAAAGAAATACCTCAACAGTTGGCGTTTATTAAAGCAAACTACAGTTTTATTTCCACTTCTATATTTCAATTGGAAAAGCAATTTATGTCGCTAATTGAGAGCGTTGAAATAATAAACAAATTTGAAAAGTTATGTTTTGATATTAAAGGAAGGGTGGGAAAATCCGTGTATGAAAATTTTTAAGTGTAATAGAAAAAATGAGGGTTTAAAAAGCTATTAAAAAGATATTGCTAAAATCTTGTGTGGTGAGTCAGTAGAAAATATTGAGTTGACAACAGAGGATATTTATAATTTGAAATATGCTCCTACAACAAGCGTGGACGTAGAACGAAATATGTAATTGTAAATTGTTTTCATAGTCAATTATGTTGTAAAATGTTATAAATAAACTTGTAGTAAACATAATACAATATTTTTTCTATAGTATTATATTTTCTAGCATTACTCCTATTTTTTTATCTGCATATTTTTCATAAGAAAGTGCATATTTAGGCCAAAACATCTGCATATTTATGCGCATATTTCCACTTTTTGCATATAATCCGGCCTCTAGTAATAACTAATATAATATGTACATCGTACATACATAAAATATACATATATGCAATATGTGTGTAATGTACGTGCATCATGCATGCGCAAAATATAAATATATGCAACGTACAATTTTTCGTGTATCGGAAGTATATGAAATCTTGACAATGTAAAATATGTATGTATATGTAATGTATCTACATAAATAGATAAGCAAACAATCATTTCATGTACAGTGTATATCTTTGTGCTAGCTGGGTTATTTGTAGCTCTGCCGTATAAAGAAATTAGAGAAAACAGCTGTACACTTACCAGCGAGGCAACAATTTAGTCCACTCTTCCAAGTGGTGGTAAAATTTTATCTGCAGCCTTAAATACTATAACTTGTACTAAATCTGATGATAGCCCAGTTGCAATTTCATGTGCAAAATTAAGTTGGCGCAGTGTGTCATCGCTGAAAGATGATTATAATCAACTTCACCAACAATTCCTTTTATTGCAAAATGAGTTAAATTGTTAAATGCAAATTTTAAATACTATAAAGGCAAATATCTTGACATGTGCAATGCTGGGAAAAAAAGAAACTGGTATGAATATGCTTAAAAATATATTAACAGATAATGAAATAGCCATAACATTAAATAAGAAAAAGAGAGTAAATTAGATCACGGATGAAATAGCTATTTTAGCTATTTAGCTAATTTACTTTGCGCTGTTATAGCAAAAAGTGCTACTTGTATCTAAAGGACAAATTACATTATCCTGGATTATCATCATTATGAAGATGGGCTTCAAGAATTAACACGAGTCAAAACATGTTAACTGATGTGTTTGTATTCTTAAAATTGGCTGGTAAAAATTTAAGTGCCTTTGAGAAATCAATAGTACGATATGATGTTGTCGCAGATGAAGTAATTAGCTCAAATAATCAAGTGAAAGTATGTATGGCGAGAGGGTTCTTAGTTAATTGGAAGCAACTTGTATACACCGTGTCCCAGAATTGCTGGGATACAGAGCTACCGCGTATTGTAGAGGTCAAAATAAGTCGAATGGACGCAATTTATATATACACCAAAATGTATCGTTTGTCCGTGAGAAGAGTTCAAAGTTTAATTAAAAGATCACATTTTTGTACGCTGTTCAGAAATGCGCGAAACAAATTTAATGAAATTTTGGAAAAGTACATTTTAGGGGATTACCCTACTTTCAGTAATCAAAGAAACCGAAAAGAAATTATAGAAGGGTTAAAACCCCCTCACTCCCTGATATATTTTTTAAATTCTTTCTTAGGGGTGGTAATAACGGTTCTAAGCGTTCTTTTAACGGGAGGGCTTATTCATCATCTTCATTTTTTGACTCCGTATTTCGCATAATTTCGAAGGAAAAAATGTTTTCTCAAATATTGATCACCTACATTCTTAGTACAAGTTTAATAAAATTATAAAACAAAATTTACTTGGCGGTGGACACAAAGACGAAACTTTTGTTACAACATGTGTTCAATGTGACCTCCATCTTCATTAACGCAGAGGTCAATTCAGCGTAAAAATTGAAATGCACCCTTCTTAAAAGATCGTCGTTATCTCGTAGTGCGTTTACAGCATTTTGAATTCTGTCGCACAGTTGTTCGGAATTATTAATTTGAACCTGGTACACCTGTGTTTTAACGCTCCCCAGATGAAGAAGTCGCAAGGATTTAAATCTGGAAACCGCGGAGGCCAATGAATGGGTGCTTCTTGTCCCCTACCAATCCATCTACCTGTAAATTGTTCATTAAGATATTCTCTTACGGCACGTGCAAAATGAGGTGGTGCGCCGTCGTGCATGAATAACATGTTTCGACGCAAATTAAGGGACAAGTTTTCCATTAATTCTAGCAAAATTTCTTGAAGGAAACGAAGGTAATTAGCGCCATTTAAATGATCAGATAATTGGAACGGCCCAACCAAAAAATTGCCAATAATTCAGACCCAGACATTAATTTTAAATTCTCGTTGATAATATCTACCTTTAATAGCATGCGGATTTTCATCTGCATAAATATGCTCATTATGTAGGTTCGTCATGCCACGACGTGTAAAACAAGACTCATCAGTAAACCAGATATTAGTGTGGAATCCGTTGTCGACAACTCTGCGCTCCCGAACTATTTGTGAAAAATTTAAACGTGATCCCTGATCAAGTGGTAATAATTCTTGCACTAGTTGGATGTGGAATGGATGAATTAATTGATCGCTAAGGATCCGTCTTACAGTGCCTTTTGAAATCCCAGTCTCTCGTTGCAATGTTCTGGTACTGGTCTCAGGATTGTTATCAATCATTTGAAGAACAGTTTCTTCCGCAATGGGTGTTCGTCCTTGTCGAGATCTTCCAGCGTTAATTCTGACTGGCTTCAACATTCCTGTCTCTCGAAGACGTCTTTCGATTCGGGCAAAAGTTTTGCGATTTGGAATTCTCCGGTTTGGATACCTCTCTTGATACACGCGGACACTTTCGCGGCAGTTAACTTGACAGTATCCAAGAACTAATAGCATGTCTGTCTGCTCATTAAAAGGGAAATCCATATTTGATAACTGCCAAAGTAATTGCAACAACAGAAAGAGGAATTAAAGCAATAACGGTGATTGCGATAAAAACAATACAAAAGCAACTAAAAGTGAACAAATTATTGAAATTATTTACTGTCAACAATAAACTGGGACGATTATGAATTTGTTTCCTCACAAAATCATCACTTATGTCATTGTATCCACCCCCAAGTACATTTTGTATTATAATTTTATTAAACTTGTACTAAGAATGTAGGTGATCAGTATTTGAGAAAACATTTTTTTCCTTCGAAACTATGCTAAGAGTCAAAAAATGAAGATGATGAATAAGCTCTCCCTCTCGCTCTGAATTAGCGACATAAATTGTTTTTCCAATTGCAATATAGAAGTGGAAATAAAACTGTAGTTGGCTTTAATAAACGCCAACTATTGAGGTATTTCTTTATTCGAATACACCTTTTGGGCGCTTAGCACAGATTGTGTATCGCTATCAAGATCCATAATAATTGTCTTTATTTCTTCATAATGATTTGCATGAAAAACAGCAGCTTCCAACCACGTTCCCCATCGTGTGATTACTGGTTGAGGAGGAACCGGAATACCGGGTAGATGTTGTTTGTAAAACTGAATCCTTAATGGAGTATTTAAAAGCACTTTCTTAACACTACTAGTTAAAGTATTTACCAAGGGAAAATGGTTTCTTACTTCTTCTGCAACAGGATTTAGTCCGTGCGCCAAGCAAGTTGTGTGAATTAAATTTGGGTAAAAGATTTTCAAGTTGCAAGCTGCCTTCATCATGTATGGTGCGGCATCCGTTAAAAACAGTAGAATATTTTCTGTTGGAATCGATTCTGGTAAGAAAAAGGTTGCCAGTTCTTCCTGTATAAACCTTGTTATTGTCAAATTATTTGCTGGAACCGATACGTTAAGGATACCTACTGGTTGAGGAGGAACCGGAATACCGGGTAGATGTTGTTTGTAAAACTGAACTCTGAATAGAGCCTTTAAAAACACTTTCTTAAAACTACTAATTAAAGTATTTACCAAAGGAAAATGGTTCCTTACTTCTTCTGCAACACGATTTACTCCGTGCGCCAAGTAAGTTGTGTGAATTAAATTTGGGTACAAGATTTTCAAGTTGCAAGCTGCCTTCACCATGTATGGTGCGACATCCGTTAAAAACAATAGATTTTTTTCTGTTGGAATCGATTCCGGTAAGAAAAAGGTTGCCAGTTCTTCCTGTATAAACCTTGTTATTGTCAAATTATTTGCCTTTTCCAACTGTTTGGATGAAATTAAATAAGATTTTGCTGGAACCGATACGTTAAGGATACCTATCATTAAATGAACTATGTATCGGCCCACACTATCAGTAGTTTCATCTGCGCATATGTAAAGGTAATTGTTTGACACAGCCTTCTTAATGCTACTTAATATTTCTGCTTAGATTTTTTCTTACGGTGCTCTGGTCGGGAATATTATATTTGTTGGTATACTTTTTGCAAAAATAACTTGACATTTAAATTGTTTATTTTATGTAGTGGAATATCTGCCGACACAAACATTAGGCACAAATCTTCATTAAATTGTTCTTGTTCCGATTTTTTGAGGTTGATGGCAAACATTGCGGTAATGTTTGCTGACCCTTCTTCGCCAAGTTCATCTTTGATAGTTTTGCAGCATGAGATGGAGTTTTAATGTGCTGATCGACTTGAAACTTTCTCTCATTTGTAACCTGCATAGAAAATATCACATCATCAGTTGTTTTCTTATGAAATAAGTGTTAGTAAAAGATAAAGGAGTAATAAAAACTAATGTGTAAAGAGTTTGCGAAGCAATCGGAATAAACGACATTTAATAAAATAACCAACACAACGCTTCGACAAATAATTTTATTTTAAAATGATTTTTATCTAAATATATAAAAATATCGGGTAATATTGCACTGTTCAGAGAAACACTTCTAAAAGGGCATAAGTATATGAATTAAACAAGCTAAGGTGAACATAATAATAAATAATAGAAAAGCAAAAATCATAACACGAATAACAGAAAGAAATGTGAATCACAAACACATACGCATAAAGAAAAACTTTGGTCTGCATATAAAATAGTGTACCCACCAGTACTACCATATGGAATGGAAAACTAAGTACCAATAGAAAAACTAGAAAAGGACACAGGGGACGAAGTAAAATTTTCAGGAAAAGTATTTGGAAAAAGAAACTCTTTGAACTAAGAAATACAGACATCAAAAAAGAAGCAAAAATCCTGATAGTCGCACAAAACAAAAGAACATTTTTTGATCAGAACATTAATAAACGAAGGCAGAAGAGAAGCCGGTTGAAGTATTGCAATACAAAATCTAAGTAAACATTAAGTATTGTTGGTGTATCAATTTGTTATATATAGGATATATAACATAGTTCCTCAATTAACGATTTCTGAATAACTTCAAAGCTATTTAGCTGTCTTCTAAGCATAAGTGGATATAATAACGCAGTTTAATTGTAATTAAACCACAACGTCAACTTAACAAAGAGAAAGGCAAAGCATCACTTACATAACGTTCATTAATATATAGTTTCTTTCCCCCACATACCAGCATTCGGCATATCAAACTGTCCGGTGTAGAAAAGCAGAAAGTTTTGATTAATATATCTGAGTGATGGGAGCAATTACTCAGTGCGGGCCGCCTTGAATCGGCCGCCCTGTGATCAAAAGAACAACGCACGCGTGATCACGTACTCGAGGCACCGTGCTGAAGTCGTCGCGATGCGATATCGGTCTTACCTGATAGTCTGATACTCTCCACATCAAACCGAATGATTTACTACCGCGGCCTACATGTTCTACTGCCACTACTGTGAATAAATTACCCTAGTTCAGGGTAGAACAATAACTTTCCGATATTTCAAGAAAACGACAACACAGAACTACAATTCATTTCAGCAAAAACTCTCCCGATATCGTAAACGTCTTTTCCACTTGGCTACCTATTGTCTAGTCCCGCTTGTTCAAATTCAAGGGCATCTACTCAACGCTGCGATATGATTGATTCAACGGAAATGCCGTTAAGAGGCACTAAGATATAACTTTTGCCTAAAGGGAATAAAATATGAGCCTATATTTGTAACAGGTTAAGCGAAATATTTACAAAATGGAAGTAAAGAAATTTGTACACGTAACAAATATAATATTTTATTTCGTGCCCAACAGTATAAAATCACAACCGACACATACAATTAAGGTAAATACAGTAAGAAAAGTACAATGTACAATAATTAGACGAAGAGATACACACTCCTTCATATTTACGTATTTCTATAAATATGCAAAGGCACATATCGCAGTTTTACAGTACTACTATTATTATATAGGAAATAAACAATTATGATTACAATGATTCAACAACGATTATTTCTTCTTGACAATACAGATACATATACACTATTCTTATTATATGAAGTTTTTTCAAAGCAGCACACTTGACGATGCGAGAGCACATTGGCGCTATCTACAGGATGGTGACACAACACTCCCCTGACGAGCATCGATCTTAACGCAAACCTAGTTTAGACCGGAATTCGCAGTATTTGGGTCCAGCCAACGCACTGGTAAAAATATCCGCCTCCATTTTGTTACCTTTTCTGTAAAGGATCTGAATGGCACCTTCTTGAACCACTTCTCGTATAAAATGTTTTTTTATGCTAATGTGTTTGGACTTCAACTTTACTACCGGGTTTGAGCAAAGTTTATGCACAGTCTGATTGTCGTTGTAAATGGTGATTCTTTCGTGATGCATTCCCAAATCATTTATTAGTTGTTTGAAATGTAGGGCTTTCTTGGCAGATTCTGTCAAAGCCATATATTGTGCTTCAGCGGTGGACACTGTAACTGTCCTCTGCTTCTTTGATTCCCAACTTATAGGACCTCCGGCAAACACAAAACAATATCCTGTATATGATCTACGATTTATTCCACAAGCGGCCCAATCTACATCCATCAGACCGATAATAGGTTTACCTTCTTGCGTGTATGTCAGATGTATATCCTTTGTTCCATTTAAATATCTGAGCACACGTTGGCAGCTGTCCAGTGGATATTTCCGAAGCAGGAATTAAACTGACTGAGATAGCTGACCGCGAAAGATATGTCTGGTTGTGTAGCCACAGACAGATATATCAATGAGCCAATTAAATTTTGGTATGCCAATTCCTTGTTCTCATCAGTGTTGTCTTTTTCTAATTTTATGGCAGCTTCCATTGGTGTACTTGCACACTTGCAATTTTCCATATTAAATTTCTTCAGTAGGTCGTCGATATATTTTCGTTAACTTATCTAAATGTATATATATATATATATATCGTGACCTTTTATACTTATCTTATATGATAGATATCTACCACTAATAGGTCAATAAAACAAGGCTGGTTTGAACGATAGTTATATTTTCAGAACGTTTACAAACGTTTTCGGAATACCTTCTTCAGTGAAAATATAACCGGATAAATATCTAAACAAACATTTGTTCTTTATTTGGGAACTATCAACAAAATAACTAATGACTAGGATTTCTTGATATAGAGGATGTGTAACCAACTTATATATATATATATATATATATATATATATATAAATTATAAAAACTAAATTAATGTGTAAACATACATGCAAATTAAGTAAAACCTTATATCAAAAAATCTTTGTCGAAACCTTAACAATTCTGTTCAAGGACTAGGGAAAACCCAAATTTAAAAACCTAGCCAAAGGTTTCCTTCTTAAGAAATGCAAATGTCATTTTAACAAATTGCTATATACATTACTTAAATTTTGAATATCGGTTCTGAAATTAATAGTTTTAGTGTCTTTCTGTATATTTATCATTTCATATATTAGTCTCTTTTTATAATTATTCTCTGTTTTTAATATAATTGTGTTTTCAAAATCAAAGTAATGCCCAAGATCTTTCTAATGCTTTGTTACAGCGGTTATTGCACCAAAATCATTATTTAAAGAATACTTATGGTTATACAACCTTTTCCTTAAATATTGTTTCGTCTGACCGATGTAACAACCATCACAGTCTTTACAGTTTATTTTATAAACTACATTACTCTGATTTTGTTTAATTATTTTAGATTTAGTATTAGTAAAAAGAGATCTGTTACTATAATTTGGAATGAAAGTAATGTTTATGTTGTTTTTATTAAATTCTTTTTTATGTTTTCGCTTAAACCTTTTTTATAAGGAATAGCGTTATAACATTTATTGTTATTATTTTTAATTCCTCTATTATATAATTTCTTAATTCTATTTTTTATTATTATTTCATAAAAACTATTTGGATAATTATTTTTATCTAAGATTTCTTTAACTTTGTTTAAATTCTTTTTCCTAAATTCAGGATTAGCTAATCTAACCGCTTGATCAACTAAACCGGTAACTACATTAATTTTATGTAATTTTGATGTTTCTGAAAAATAATTTAAATGTCTTCCTGTATTGGTAGACTTTATATGCCAATTTGTTTTTACAATGCCGTTATTATGCATGACTGTCACGTTCAGGAAATTCAATGAGTTATTAGATTTCCTCTCATATGTAAATTTTAATCTATTATGATAACTATTAAATGAATCTAATATCTCATCAATACTATCCTTTCTTACTTTATTTATCTTTTTAAATAATGATTTTGGTGCAATGACCGCTGTAACAAAGCATTACAAAGATCGTGGGCATTACTTTGATTTTGAAAACACAATTATATTAAAAACAGGGAATAATTATCAAAACTAATATATGAAATGATAAATATACAGAAAGACACTAAAACTATTAATTTCAGAACCGATATTCAAAATTTAAGTAATGTATATAGCAATTTGTTAAAATGATATTTGCATTTCTTAAGAAGATTGATGTTTGTACATGTGAGAGGGATTCGATATGAATTCTCTCACAATGCACGTATTACGCATTTTTAACAGTTATTTTTTTCTACAGAAGTGGACAACTTGCGTTGCCACAGCCTTCTGCACTAACTGCAGTCGCGCTCTTCGGCTACCCGCCGTGGGAAAATTGCAAATTACAACATTTTGATCTTCTCTTGCCATCCGTAGACGTACGTTTCGCGGTTATACCGCTCGTCAGTACGGCTTTGCAAGAGCTGTAATTTCGTATACAAATTTTATGTATATATCGTCTGAACATTGATGTTTGTACATGTGAGAGGGATTCGATATGAATTCTCTCACAATGCACGTATTACGCATTTTTTACAGTTATTTTTTTTTCTACAGAAGTGGACAACTTGCGTTGCCACCGCGAAACCGTACGTCTACGGATGGCAAGAGAAGATCAAAATTTTGTAATTTGCAATTTTCCCACGGCGGGTAGCCGAAGAGCGCGACTGCAGTTACTGCAGAAGGCTGTGGCAACGCAAGTTGTCCACTTCTGTAGAAAAAAGATAACTGTAAAAAATGCGTAATACGTGCATTGTGAGAGAATTCATATCGAATCCCTCTCACATGTACAAACATCAATGTTCAGACGATATATACATAAAATTTGTATACGAAATTACAGCTCTTGCAAAGCCGTACTGACGAGCGGTATAACCGCGAAACGTACGTCTACGGATGGCAAGAGAAGATCCAAATTTTGTAATTTGCAATTCTCCCACGGCGGGTAGCCGAAGAGCGCGACTGCAGTTACTGCAGAAGGCTGTGGCAACGCAAGTTGTCCACTTCTGTAGAAAAAAATAACTGTAAAAAATGCGTAATACGTGCACTGTGAGAGAATTCATATCGAATCCCTCTCACATGTACAAACATCAATGTTCAAACGATATATACATAAAATTTGTATACGAAATTAGAGCTCTTGCAAAGCCGTACTGACGAGCGGTATAACCGCGAAACGTACGTCTACGGATGGCAAGAGAAGATCAAAATTTTGTAATTTCTTAAGAAGGAAACCTTTGGCTAGGTTTTTAAATTTGGGTTTTCCCTAGTCCTTGAACAGAATTGTTAAGGTTTCGACAAAGATTTTTTGATATAAGGTTTTACTTAATTTGCATGTATGTTTACACATTAATTTAGTTTTTATAATTTATATATACTGTGTGTCTAGCTAAGTTCGCGACAAATGGAAAACTTTTTTATTCTTGAGTTTATGAAAAAAAGTTATTCTTTATAAAAAGTTCTGTTTCATCCAAAACTTAAATTCAAATTGTCAGATTTTAATATTTGTTAGTCATATACGAGATATGACAAAAAATATGAAATTAGTATAAGAGTAAAGTACCTTTATTTTCAATAATACTTAAAATGTTATAAGGAATAGTCGTTCAGAATTGGAAATTATACATTATTATTATCATTCCTAACTTACTCCGAATTAGTTCCGACTTTGCATTTACATCTTCTTGGTTCCATTTTTCCATTGCCATACCATCTGTGATAGGTCTTGGATATCTGCCGGATACGTAAATCCATAAGCCATTTCGTATTAGGATTGCTTGGGCTTGCAATTTCCGGCTATCCAAGTTATTGCGTTTTAACCACTTGCGCTACGATTTAATTTTCGGTAGCCTTGCCGCGCTCTTCGATATAACGCGGTAAGGCGTTACAGTGACGGCGCACCGCGTCTGCTTATTGGTATATTCGATGCCTTCGATAATTATGCGATTATGCGATAATTACCCGTTTTATTCTCTTTTGTAAGCACTACTCTTTCTAATTACCCTTCCGCAGTTAAAGCGTCCTGGGCCCCATAACCTTTCGCAGTTTTATAGTACTTGATTATTATATAGAAAATAAACAATTATGATTACTACGATTCAACAACGATTATTTTTCTTGATAATTGAATTAGGCTAAAGTTAGGGACGAGGCGTATTCGATTCTCGCAAAAAATTATAGCATCGCAAAGGCGACCTAAAGGGTGATAAATTATCTAAATAAAAGTTTTGGGAGAGAAGCCTTCCAGAGTCATAATTTAAAAAAACGGTCTTACCAACTCACCACAAAAATGTCTACATCTCCACAACGACACAAACGTGTTATTGGCGCTTGGTACATGACGCTTTTCCTTATAGGATCCAAGTAAAAGAACATATAGTTCGCGATTCTTTAGCAGGTACATAAAACGTACACAAGAAAGCAACACAGGACAGTAAGTTATGTGGCTAATGAGTCTGTAAAGACACCCCACTAGTGCGTTGATAGCGCTTTTGGAGTGATGACACTTCGTGTGACAGAAGCAGCTGTGCATGATCGTAGTTCCTCCTCGGATAGTCACCAGTTTCCTTGAATGTTAAAAATTTTAGGAGACGCCGCTGCACTCGCTCAAGTCGAAATTGGTGAGATGTATAGTGAGGGTACCATATGATCGCTGCATATTCTAATTTACTCCGAACCAATCCATAATAAAGAGTTTTAACAGCAGCACAATCAGCAAATGTTCGTGTGTTACGAAAAACGAAAGCGGGACATTTGTATGTACTATTGCACAGCGATGTAACTTGTTGACCAAAGCAAAGTTTATCATCAAACAAACACCAATCGCTAATAGTTGCTATATTCTCTTGTAGGAGCCAGGCGTCGTGAAGGGATTCAATTCCATGAAATATTTTTCATCTACAAACGCTACATAATGGTATGTCAATGTTTGCAAGAGGTTATCCATAAATTGGAGCCCTATGGGACGCCTGATGTTGTTAAATATTGCTTGAAGGAAAAACCATTGTACGTTACATAGTTTATTCTGCCAGTAAAGTAGGATGCCATTAATTGCAACAATGAAATGCAAACGCCGATAGCACTCAACTTCTAAATCAATAAGGAAAAGTCAATAGAGTCGAAGGCTCTTGTGAAGTCGGTCCAACTGTGAATACTGATCAATAGTCCCGCACATGCTTTGCGTTATGCAAGCCAGATTAGTAACCGTTAACCTACCCTTCATATAACCATGCTGGTGCCAAGATAATTTTATTTTGATATTATTGTAGATAGAATCATATAAAATTTGTTCAAAAACCTCTGAAAAATTACTTAGCACAGAAATAGGTGGATAGTTCGTGGTCATCTCTGGTTTGCCTTTTTTGAAAACTCGCGTAATTTTCGAAAATTTCCAAACCATTGGAAAGACACAGGATTTTATACATAAGTTATAGATAGCACATAGTGGGATAGCTAGAACCATACAACAGTGTTTTAGGAAGAATGAAGGAATTTGATTCTGACGACCTCTATCTCAGTAATAGCTTATTCACGAAAAGAATCATAAGGGGAGCAAGTGCCACAGATACGAATCTCGTTAGTATAAAATTAAGTAAGTATAAAATTTTTTGTAAATGCATCCACTGTAGCTTATGGTTCTTTGTGTCAAATAATTGCCCTGGAATGCGTAACTGACTTTTTGTATTGATATATTGCCAAAATGCTTTAGGGTCAGACCTCAAATTCGTTTGAATTTTATTAAAGTTCATAAAATCTAGAACTGCCAGTAGTTACCCACTTACGGTGATAGTAACTTTTTATTTTAAGTTTATTAATTAGAAACAATAATAAAGAGAATGAGAATGATTATTCTCGGAAAATATCCAGGAATCTTACACTCCCTGCTAAACGAGTGTAGGTGTATAATTATAAGTAAGCTAAACGTAAGCTAATATAAAAATTGTGTATTTTAAACGTGAAAACTATAAAATAATTTCACGAGGAATACACAGTTGCATTCATTATGGACACTATTAAGGTTACCATGTCAGATGATCAATCAGCCCTCGCGTTCAATAGTTCTACTGATAGTTCATTTTCTTTAACAGAAAGTATCTCCCAGACTGTACAAAATGCTCAGGAAGGTAGATACGATGCCTTCGAGTATATTGCTGGATATCTTGCGAAAAAGTTTAGGAAAGATCTACCATATCTGGGTGATTCTACTAGAACTGTTGACCAGCTTACTCTCGTGGGTTCAACAACTCTCTTACGACGAACTGCTAACGCCATCCGCATACTGGATGAACAAGATCAATCAAATGGAGTAATTATTTTCAAAATTTCCATGGGGAATCATTAATGAAAGGACCTTCAAATTCAAAATACGTATTTGTTATTCCTACAGACTTTACGAATGGCACCATCTTTAGGTGCTGTGACATTTATTTATATAGTAAAAATTGTGTAACAATTAATTGATACGGGAATCACTTGTTAAAACTCCATAACGAATAACTTATGATTCGGTATTTCGCCGCATTGGTGTATGCACATGCTTGTGACAGCTCTTGAATTGTTCTTAATTTTGTAGTTGAGTTTATGCTTTTGTATTCAATTTTATACCGTTGTGTAGCGGTTGTTTCGGAGTTTGTTACTTTGAATGTTTTACCTGGGAATTGGTGTATTTTCAAACAAAAATACAAGTTATATATCAAGTTTTCTGCGTTGAGGTGAGTCTCTTGCTTTTTGCGTCCTTTTGTTGTGTGCACAAAACCTAGCCTTTTTGCATCTGTGATCTCTTCTTCCTCCGTGATTTACAATTTGTATACATAATATACAGTTCGCTTTGGTTTTAGCTTTTATAAGATTCCTTTGTTTCTCTATTGTCTACCATCCGTGGTCTTGTCTATTTCTGTCTAAAGTCGCCGTGACGGACCCCTCTGGCGCAGTGTTTTTCCTCTTTCCTTCCCAGTTTTATTATTCATCTATTATTGGTTGGTATTATATAAATTAAATATGAATTTTCGTTGCTCTGTTTGTTCTGCCGAGATTTCATCCGACAAAGAGATTGCATGCGATTTATGTAAAAACCCCGTTCACACGGTATGCAGCGGATTATCTCGCAATGAGATACAATGTCTGAAAGCTAAGGACCGCAAATTATCCTTCCTGTGCACAACTTGCACTGATTTTAAGGCACAACTAAATAATCTACACGAACTTAAATCCTTGGTTGGTGCTTTACAGGAGGATATTAATGCTTTGAAATCTATAACTGCTGCTAAGCCTGCTGCAATGGACTGGGATGTGCTTAATTCTGAGAAAATTATTCAAGAAGTAGCTGATCGTGAACATCGCAAAAACAATATAATTATTTTCAACGTTTCGGAGTTGGATAATGGCTCTAAGTTGACAAGTCGCGGCCGACATAACCTCCGTCCAGAACATATTGGGATGTTTGGAGACGCCTATGGACGTTGTCAAACCTGTAAAGCTGAGTACATATTAGAACGATTTTCGTAAAATCTTTGCGAATATAAATGGCCGTCACGAAATTCGGGACGAAGTTCAAATATTTCAACTTTTTGCGATTTTCGCAGAAATTTAATACGTGAATTAGGTTATGTATGTACATCTTTATTTACTTGTGGTGTGCTTATTTTCATTTATTTTTGTATACACCGTGGTAGTTACAGGAAAATAGAGGCTAAATAATTATGAAACATTACAACATTCTTATAAATCTAATTAATTTGGGAAAGCTATACAAATTGTATAAATTACATACCAAAAGACGATATAATAGGCGGTGTAGTGTTCGGTAAATTTAAAAAAGTCAAGGAGATTATTTAAATCTTGTAAGGGAAATGAAATTTAAAGTCCTGGAAAGTATTTTAATTATTTACGAGTAACAACAACGCAGTTTGACGAATTACTAAATTTGGTTAGACCGAAGATAAAAAGATGCTATGATACGAAAGAGCCCCTATCTCCTGGAGAGGGATTAACCATGACTTTAAGGTTTTTAGGAAGTTTTGTATGGAATAAGTAATAAGGCATCTGCTTAACTAAAATATTACATGAACAAGTTTTTGTGCAGTCTAATAAAAATTCATGGGTTAATATAGCTAAAGATTTTCAAAATTTATGGCAACTTCCCCATTGTGTTTGTGCTATAGATGTATAGTCTAATTATTTCTAATTTTAGGCTCCACCTAATTCAGGCTCAGATTTTTATAACTGCAAAAATATATTTAGTATAATACTATTAGCAGTGCGTTATGCTCGATATAAATTTTCCATGGTAGATATTGGTGCTAAGGAAAGGCAAAGTGATTGTGGAGTGTTGCGAAACTCAAAAATAGGAAGATGCTTACAAAACAAACAATTAAACATACCGCAACCTTTCAACATTTCTTTTGAAAATTTTTTGAAAACTTTCTAATTATGGAAATGCCACAGAATACAGGTGAATACAGGTTGGGTTGGGTTAGAAAATTTCAAAAGTGCGGCACGCGCCTGTAAGTTACTAAAATGAAGAGTGAAATTCCCCAAGAAATCCGATTTTTAGGTCGTTGTAATATGAACTGCAGAAACGAACGAATATAAATTTTTCCGAATTCGCAAGAAAATATTTCGGATTCGTTCTAATATGTACTCAGCTTTAGGCTTGGTAGGTATGTACAGACCGAACGTGGAGGAAAGAGACCAATCAGAGTTGCGTTGCCTGATGCGAATATTGTCTTCCGGGTACTTTGTCGTGCTAAGAACCTTAAAGATAACCAAAGTTTTGGAAAAATATTTATAAGTAGAGATAAAACATCTTTTCTACAGAATCTGTATAGAGTGGTGAGGAAGGAGTTGGATAGCCGAAGGAGTGCGGGAGAGACTGATATTACGCTAAAGTATGTGAGGGATGTACCAACTATTGTTAAGTCCAATAAAGCGGGAAACTAGAGCAGTCCAGCAGTTACTACCCTCTACAGATTTATGATCAAAATGTTCGTGGGTTGCGTACAAAAATAGATCAAATTTATGCCTTTTCTGACGCTCTTGATGTTGATGTTTGTCTATTAACCGAAACTTGGCTCTCTGATGACATTTATAATTCCGAAATATTTGGCTCTGGCTTCACTGTTTTCAGAGCTGACAGAGACTTTTCGTCTGTGGCACTTGCTTCAGGTGGAGGTGTGTTATCTGCCTTCACTTTATTAATACTTTACAACTGCAGCAATATAACATCGTTACTAATGAGAATGGCAGACTTCTCGACTTGATTTTATCGAACATGGGATGTTCCCTCACTGTCTCGCGCGATCATGATCCGCTTGTTGCAGAGGATTTACATCATCCGGCTTTGGAAATAGCGTGTGGTCTTTGTCACGACAATAAGGGTGGGCATTTTCCGTCTAATTTCAACCTTCGCTATAACTTCAAAAAAGCTAATCTATCAAGTTTATATAGTGATATGGCTGCAGTGGACTGGCAATTTCTGCAGAATTATTCTGATGTAAACATGGCTGTGTCTGAATTTTACGATATATAATAGTTGACATATCGGTTCCCAAATTCATTACACCCAATCGTGTTTTTCCACCGTGGTTTGATACAAGTATTAAGAAGCTAATTAAGCAGAAGGAGTACCATTTTAGAAAATATAAGAGATTGGTCTCGTTGTACAACTTACGTGAATATGAAAGACTGCGGAAGTTGATCTGAGGTCAGGTATAAATTTCGGAAATATCAAGAAAATATTGAATCCAATATTATTCGCGATCCGAAATGCTTTTGGAAGTTTGTTCGTGGAAGGAGGAATGATTCCAGGATTCCGATTTGCATGGAGTTGGATGGTCAAGAAAGCAGTACCCCACAAGATATTGTTGACGCTTTTGCTACAGTTTTTTCCAGCGTCTATCGTCCTTCTACCCCTTCTTCTTGTTCATTTCCTACCACATGTAACAACTTCCGTATTAACTCTTTTACATCTACTGAAGTCGCTGCCAGTATAAAACGTCTAAAAGCAGATATGAGTTGTGGCCATGATGGGACTGAGCTGATGTCCTGTGTATACCTCTTACCCTTATATTTAATTTAGCTTGCAAAACGCGTACTTTCCCTAGTGTTTGGAAAGTTAGTAGAATTTCTCCAGTGCATAAAAGTGGTTCTCGCACTAACGTCAATAATTATAGACCAGTTAGTATTTTGTCTAATTTCTTATAACGGACACAGTTCCTTCTCCTTTTCTGCTGCCTCCGGGGTTGTCCCAACCTGGGTCCTCTGCTTTTTAACATTTATTTGAATGATTTGTTTCCGTTACTAAATTGCAACACCTTGGCCTACGCTGATGACCTGAAGATATTCAATCGAATTACTAATGTGAATGATGCTATGCAACTTCAAGAAAATCTAACAATTATTAGCAACTGGTGCTCTGCTAACGAAATTTTATTAAATATCGATAAATGCTGTACTGTATCCTACACAAGATGCGATGTCTCTGTCATCTTCAATTACAATATCGATGGGCTTCCAATTCCTAGGGTGTCTGCGGTGAAGGACTTGGGAGTTCTCTTTGATACTAAACTAAAATTTAATCTCCATGTTGCTGCCGTTTCTGTTGCTGCCTCTAAATCTCTGGGTGTTATTTTCCGCACCTGTAAAAATTTGTATAACTTGTCTGCGCTGAAATCTTTTATTGTGCCTTCGTGCGCAGCAAGTTGGAATATGCATCCCTTGTGTGGTATCCGAATTATGTTTACGTCGATCTAACCCTCGAGCGTGTACAGAAGAGATTTTTAAAATACTTATCGTACAAAACTGATCGAATTTACCCCCAGCGTGGCACATCTTATGTCGACCTTTTAAATCGTCATGATTTCCCATCTCTTTCTGATAGGAGGAGGGATTCCAGCGCTGGTAAAACTTATTGCGAATGAAATTGATTCACTCCATTTGTTAAGTAAAATTGGTTTCTTGACTCCGCTACGATCTACTCGCTCCTATGAAGTTTTTGGTTCCCAGAGCTAGAACAAACATCTTAAAGAAAGCACCGACCACGCACTTATCTCAGAACGCCAATGAGTTATTTAGACGTTATTCCCTATAATATTAAGTATTTGATGTATTTTATTATGCAACAGAATTTTTGATCACTTCACTTGAATTTTTATTACTTTAGTTGGCATACACTATTTTCTTTTCTTTTTCTATTTATTAACATGTTGTCCTGTAATTGGTTCAATTGTAACTGTTGGCCAATAAAGGCTATTATTATTATTATTATTATTATTATTATTATTATTATTATTATTATTATTATAAGTCAAAAAGACTTTATAAGTTTCAAAATATTTGATCATAGTACCATTACAATATTGTTTTCATTATTCATCCACCTGATGAATCCACGGTGTGGCGAAACAATATTGTAGTGGCACTATGATTAAATATTTTGCACGTTACCAAGTCTTTTGATTTATCATAAGTTATGAATTGTGTAGTAAAATAAATGTGTCTATTATTAACATTATGTAGCTATATTTCTCTTTCCTCTATTTGGTTGATCAAAAAATTTCAATAAAAATGGGTTTCGCTTTTTGAAAATATAAATAGATAATGGTAATCAAAGGAATAAACTATGTAAATAAAGGTAAAGTATGAATGTAAATCAAAGCTGGATTATATTATTATCGGTGGTACTATTCTATTAGCACGAGTTCAATTATTTATTGTTTAAGTATAATAGTTTAACTACTGAATAAACAAGTTCGTCGTCTCCTATTGTATTTTACGCGCGAACACTATCTCAACGTCGCCGAGTGACGTTATAGAAGTCATGTGGTACGGCTGACAGATTTTCAAGATTGAGAAATCCTTTAGTATAAATCCTTGTCTAATACTTACTAATATATATGTATAATATATAAAGTAATCACTTTGGGAGATCCGTTAGCTGATAACAATTACCCACTAATGACAATAAATGAGACGTAATGATATAAATATGTAATATTTATTTAAACCTACACTTTCAAATCATCTGGCACTTTTATTTTTCGCAATTATTAAAAGCTTTTCAACCATATTAGTACTGCATAATACTGTACTTCGCTCGTTAGATTTATTTTATAACTTAGATTTGAATTTCTTTACACAGTAAAATAGCGATCGAACAAGGAAGAAGAATTCAACTGTTAGAAAGAGAAGTGATGAAAAATAACTTATACGGAAAGGTTCCCAACCCTCACACGCCGATTTCGATAAAAAATTGGCAATCATGTAGAGCTGTTAGGACTATGTAAGAGTCCGGTTTATGTTTCTACGAAGAAGAAATTTGCTGTTAAAGATCTAATACAAATTTCATACGAGCAGTACAATGTAACAAACGTCCAAGGAAATAAAAAAGAAGCCGAAAACTTTTGAGGATTGGACGTTCAAAAATTGATGTACTTTCTTGAAGTCAAGGACGCTTTGAATATGAAGTTTACAACAGACTTTATTTTAATACTTAACACTATGCGGTACGCGAACCATTAAGAATAAGGTAAGTAACAATCACGACGATTGTTAAATAGATGCCATAAGTTTAAATGAGAACTGTAGTGTTGAATTGTTGTAACAGAACTGAGGTTAATTCATCAAAAAAGGTGATTCTTTAATATTGCAAAGGAGATTGAAACAACCTGTAATTGAATAATATGTGAATGGCATTGGTCAACCCTATAAGGTAGGTGTACGCAAATGAGGAGATCTTTCTCGGCTAGATACATTGAGACCTGGAAGAACTCTTCCAAGAGCAGGTTGCCATCATTGCAGCCGGAGATTTAAACACCAAACACAAATACAGACTTCTCCGCCAATGCGCGCACGCGCACGAACTAATGATAGCAGAACCATAAGAACCCACCACCTACCCGGCTCACGGAAGGTCAGATGTGTTGGACAGCCAACGGTGTATCTTCCAACTATAAACCAGTTCTCTCGTGTGAGAGCTGAGAGCCAGATGATCGCATCGCCCGAAGATCATTTCCTGGCCAGCTTTCATTGATCATATCATCACGGCGATCGAAACAACTCAACAGCTCGACCTATCAATCACCATCCTCGTCAATTAAAATCTTATAAAATAATCGGTAAACGATCGATAGAAGACTTTGAACCAACCTACAAAAAACTAACATGTTCGACAGAAATTGAACCGTGTGATAGTACGGTGGTCGACGCTTCATTGAAGGTAGTGGATACCGAAAAGCATGAGGATTCTTTATCAGAGATCGAAAAGATGAAATCACAATTGCAGTGCAGTTACTTTTGGTTATTTTGAAGATGAAGATAAGCAAGCAGTTGTCTTTTAATAAGTCGAGTCAGCACATGCCTCTCAAAATCCCATGGAGGTATAAAGAGAGTGAAGATAAGATTTAAACTGTTTTACATGCTTTTAACAATGGCGTAAATATTAAAAAAAAGGTGAGAGTTTGTTTCCATAAACATATGTTAAAGAAAAGGAATATATATTGTTTTGATATGTACGTTGGCAATGCGAAGAGGTAAAGTAGAGGCGGAAGAGATAGATTGTAGTTGTGTAGGTTATAAGATGAGTGAGTCGTTTTATGTAATACGAGGGGTAGAGAAAGAGAAAGAAATGAGATTAATAAGTATCATAATCAATATTAAAAATTTATTTTCTTTCTAACATATCAGAAATGGGATTACCAAGGATTTGAAGGATTACCAAGGATTACCAGTGATTACTAACTGTTGGGCTATCACGTGCCAAGTAGAAAAATGGAGGACGAATTCGAACGATTTCAAAATAGTTTGGGCAGTTATGAAGATAGAAGATCGAAACGCGAATCGGAGATGGATTTACGAGAATTACTTAAAAATTGGGTTATCTAAAATCAAGGGAAAGACAAATTAGTTGAAAGTATGTTAGAGCAGTTAATCGAAAACAGAAGGAATAATGTAGAAAAAGTGAGTTGTATTCCGCAAATCCTAAATAAAGTTGTTTGACGGTAACGTAAATGAAGCCGGCGATTTATTACAACAATAAGCGGAATGCAAGTTCTACATGAAGTCACAGATAAATATACGCTAGAGGTAGCTCGAATTAGACTAGTTGCAGCAGCACGGCAATGGTATCTCACCAATTCATCAGATATTCACACGTGGCAGGAATTTATCTTAAAATTTAAGGATACTTTTATTATTAAAGAAAACATATCGATAAAATGGAAAAGGATGGAAGAACGGACTAGAGCAACGAAACCATCGACTCATATTTCCATGAGAAGAATATTGAGATGAAAAGGACGGAAAGGATAGGAGGGGAAATGACCAAGCCCAAGAGGGGAACCAAAATGTTAAATAATTGCGACAAATATGGCCACATTGCAATAGATTGTCCGGAACGTAAGAAAATTCCAAAACGTTACAAATATGAAGAGATGGAACATATTGCTACGAACTACACTTTAAGTAAACAAAGCAGCATGCATGTAGTGCAAAATAATTAAAGTATTGATACATTTAGACTGCATGTAAAGAATATTTCAATTAATGGTATCCTACTTATCGCAATGATTGATTGTGGAAGTTCAGATTGCACAATAAAGGCATCGGTAGCACTGGAGCATTTTGACATCCATAGAAGGGTGAGTGAACTGAAAGCTATTGGCCCGAATACACATGTAGTTAGAATATGTGGAGTGGTTTGTGGACGAATAAAAGTAGATGTTGTAAATGGAGAGAATGTAGGAGTGAGAGTTGTCCTAGATGATGTCCAATCAGTGGACGTAATAATTGGCAGAACGTTAGAGAATTACCCAATGTTGCCTATTATAAAGTCGACAACGTTTTTCAATACCCTTAGCAGATGAGCAACCCAATGGCTATCAAAAAATAATATCTTCGGAAGAAACATCTATACCTGCCCACTAGGGTGTCCGTTATTTGTTAAAGTGGAAATACTTTTTGTCTCACCCCTCAAAAGGTTGAGGCTTGATGCAAAAATCATTCTCTAAAAATTTCACGCCCCTGGGACCACGCCTTCCCGTGCCGACTTACGTTTGAAATTTTATTCAATTATACTCATACCTAAAATGATAACGAAAACTATGATAACATCATGTAAAATCATTATGTGCAACCCAAATATACAATTTTAAAAGTATTTAAATTTCACAATTTTTATTTAACGTAATTTTTGTACAATTAGGGTAAAGTTTTCGTTGCTCATGAATAATTTTAATAGTTTCATTACATATTCCATCTGACTTTCATCCTTTGTTTTCAGGTCGTGATAGTCTTCCACTAACTTCACTGCTCGCAGTATCAATCACAACCTAGCTTCAAACACTGGTCGATTGAATGGAGCATGTGCGCGTTTAGAAAGAAAGCTTGGTAGAGACTTGTTTTACCTCCCTTGTCGCTATCATATTTACGAATTAATTTTGAAAGCAGTGTTTGAAAAGAAGTTGCTCCATTTAACAACGAGGCTAGATGTGCCGTTGTTTAAGCATTTTAAAAACTGTTGGAAGAAGATCAACCCAAAAGATATAACTAGTGGAATGGATCATGAACGTTGCCGTGATAGCATACAACCCGTAACAGAAGAAATAATGATTTTGTTTCGAAAGAATTAACTAAAACTCAAATGAGGGAGGATTGCCGCGAGTTTTTAAAATTAACAGAATATTTTATAACTGTAGATAGAGAAAAAAAAACTATAACAATTCGGCCGCCTGGAGCAATGCACCAGGCGAGATGGATGTCTCGAGCAATATATTGCTTAAAAATATTTCTGTTACGAAAACAATATTTCATTCCACCAGATTAATAGGGTGCACTAGCAAATGTTTGCATTTTTATCATAAAGTATTTTTTTCCACGGTTCAATATAGATTCTTCTTTTTAAAAGAAGACCCTGAGAAATTGGAAAATGAGGAATCTTATATCAGTGGAAGGAATTCACTTAAGAATTTGAAGGTTGTGAATGATACTGCGGAAAGAGCGGTGAAGTTAGTGGAAGACTATCACGGCCTGATAACTAAGGATGGCATATGTAATGAAATGTGTTCATGAGCATCGAAAATTTTACCCTAATTGTACAAAAAAGTGCTTTAAATAAAAATTATGAAATTTAAACATTTTTAAAATTGTACAGAATGACTTTTCATGATGTTATCATTTTGGGTATGAGTATAATTGAATAAGATATCAAACGTATGTCGTAAAATTTTTGAAGAGTCATTTTTGCATCAAGCCTCAACTTTTGGAGGGGTGAGAACATTTTCGTAAAAAGAAATTTTCGATACAAATAACGGACACCCTATTGCCCACTCAGTAGGATTTATCAACATAATACAGTCAGAAGCGAATTTTTATATACCAGTCATGAACACTGACGAAAAATGCAATGAGTGCAGGGCGGCAGGTGTGGTTACGGAGACAAATTTATCTTACACAAGTCCGGTACTTTTTGAAGAAGAAGATAAGTGAAAGCCGACTTGTGGTTGATTATCGTCGGCTTAATGCACAAACACAAAGAATAAGCTATCCTTTACCGAACCTAGATGAACATCTGGCACTATCGCATGGGAGTAAAATATGTGTTAGATCTGGCCCATGGCTATTTACAATTGCTCTCGAAGAAAGAAGCACGACATAAAACGGCCTTCATAACACCCGATGAAACAGTCCCGTTAAGAGATAAAGTATTATTATTTTATTTGGATAATAATATCTAATACCGGCGGAATGTTGGAAAGTATTTATGATAAAATTGCAGCAAGTATCGGAAGCTCTACGAAAGGTACGATGGACGATACGACTAACGAAATGTGAATTTGGGGAAACTAGTGTAGAATATTTAGGACTTATAATAACTCCCCACTGAATACAACCAGGTCTAGGTAAGCAAGACTCTATAAAAAAATTTCCAACGCCAAAAGATGTCCATGAAGTAAGGAGATTTTTGGGAATGGTCGGATTCTTTAGGAGGTTTATCAATAATTTTGCGGTTAGAGCTCACCCATTGACGAAGCCAGTAAAGAAGAAAGAACCGTTTGTATGGACTACCGAACATGAAGCAGGTTTTGAAGATGTAAAATCGACCTTTACACAGAAACCAATGTTGCAGATTTACAACCCGAAGGCAGAATCAACTGAATTACACACTGATGCAAGCTCATTAGGATTGGCAGATATGCTACTACAAGTAGGACTAGATGGGCTTCTACATTTAGTATAAACCACTAGCAGACGAACTTCAGGCGTAGAAGCGAATTATCATTCCAGCAAACTCGAATTTCTCGCTGTAGTATGGGTTATTGAACGACTTCGGATTTTCCTCATAAGTAGTAGTAGTAAGTAGTAGAATTTACCGGAATAACCGATTGCCAGGCGTTGATCTATTTAAATGCAAATAATACCTACAAATGCGCAAATAGTACGCTGGTATAATCAGTTAAGCGAATATAATTCCACCATTAAGCATCGATCGGAAAAGATACAGCATGTAGACGTCATGAGCCGATCACCAGTTGGGGACGATCAGGAGTCCATTTCGGAACCGACCTACCAGGGTAGCAGCTATACTAATCTAAATCGTGAAGAAGAACTGACTTTGTTTCAATACTTGGACAATGAACTTAAAAGAATTATAGACACGTTGAATATTAAAAACAGAAAACTAACGCAGTGCGAAATGAACTTGCGCAATTATAAAATTAAACATGGACTGCTATATAAAATTGTGAAAGTGGTGAAAAGACATTTTATGTGATTCCGAATAGTATGCGAAAAATGATTGCAATAAAATATCATGACTTGATGGGTCACAATGGTGTAGAACGAACTTTAAACCGAATCAAAACATTCTATTATTTTCCTAACATGCGTGCTTACATAAGAGGACATACTAGTAGGTGTGTAGAGTGTGTGTAGAATATTGTCAGTAAAACTCCAACCGGCAGCCAACCAAGTGTCCTACATCCAATACCGCCCAGACCTTTCTCCTTGATTCACGTTGACCATCTAGGACCTTTTGTGACGACAAGGAGAAACAATCAGTATATATTGTGATTTGTGACAGTTGAACAATATTTGTTAATTTACAGCTGTCAAAAATACAAAATACGAACACAACATCAAGAAATTACAAGAGTTTATTTTTCGTTTCCGGGCGCCGGACCGAATGGTAACGGATCCACTCCTGGAGTGAAAACCGCTATTGCTTGCAATAGTATTTATTTTATTACTAGAATGCATCTCTAGGCATCAGCACCATTCTTCCTGACCGTTTTTCGTATGTTGTTTGGGGTTCGATCCGAACTTTCTTTTTCCACCCCGACATATTGGGAATTTTACAATCAAATATACGGTCTATACATCAAATTGTGTACTTTTCTAAATTTGTTTTTACAATACCGTTATTGTGCATAAGTGTCACGTTCAGGAAATTTAATGAACGGTTCCCACATGTAAATTTTAATCTATTATGATAACTACTAAGGGAATCCAATATCTCATCAGTACTACCCTTTTTTACGGAACAAAAACTGTCATTCATATAACGCTCGTAAAAACTTACACTACAATTTAGTTTTGCCAAACAATTTTGCTCTAAGTCCTCGATTAAGAGGTTTGCAATAACTGTTAATAATGGAGAAGCCATTGCAGTATCGAAAATTTGTTAATAAATTTTATTTTGATATTTAAAATATGTAGAATTTAAAAAAGTTTCGAACCTAACAATAAGATGAATTTCTCGTTTGGAAGATCTATAAAATCTTTTATGAAATTATATTGTTGAAATAAAATTTTTAGTGCTAAATAAACAAGAATTTAGTGAATAAAGAAACAACATCTAAACTAATTAATTCAACATTATTAGGAATTGTTTTATTTCTAACTGAATCTACAAATTCCCATGAAATTTTACCTACAATATTACTTAAAATTTTAGATGAAAATTTGGAAAGATTGTCAGTTGGGAAATTAATACAATTTACGACAGGGCCTAAAGGAATATTATCTTTATCTATTTTAGGAATGCCGTAAATTCTAGGAGTTATAGAATTTAGAATTTTTAAATGGTTACTTAAATCTTTTGTAACTAATTGAATTGTGCACTGATTCTCTAGTGGACTGTATTTTTCTTATAATAAATAACAACTAATAGGTGCAGTAGTAAAATAAACAACAAAGTAACGGTGAGTATTACTGTGTGTGTCAAAATATTTTTTTCTTCTACTGGGTATATTTTTTGTTTTTAGGTTGGTGATGTAAGCGCGCAGTTCAAAACTATACCTACAATATGTAAATACGTTATTTAGCGGGAATATTCGAAATACACGTGTAAGTCTTAAGATGCCGGTTGCCTTAGAAACCATGTGGTTCTCAAGCTAAATTGATAACTTGCACAACAATACCATTGAAAGTTTAAGTTCACCATTTTTGTGTTTATAGTTACCACTCCTACAGCACCATCTACACCACCATGGAGCTGGATGACTCGTTCGAGAGGCGACCATAAGGATGGTTGAAGATTCTCAACCACAAGAACCATATCGCTATTTCCAGGTTAATTGCTGACCACTTGTTTCTTTGAAGCAATGTGGACAGGTATTCTGTTTTCCATCTCTTCCATCTGTGCTGCTTCATTTTTTGTAAATGTTACCACTTACTTAATCGATTGCTCGGTAGCCTTGTGAGATCCACGTCGTAAACTTTGTGCAGCAATTAACCAAAGAAAATGCAAGGAAGTGAGAGGAGAAAGGTCGGATGGATCGTTTGAGATAGAGCATATAGGACGACTTTTTAAACAATATTTCATTTGTGTGAGGATTGTCGCATACTCTGCAAAAGTGAGCAATATCTTGGCAATTACTCGTTTGATATGATGTTTTATCGAGCGTACTGCTGATTCACAAAGTCCTCCAAAATGAGGCGACCTTGTAGATATGAAGTGTCATGTTATTCCTCATGAAATAAGTTGTGTTGATTTTGGTTAGATTGTGTTCTTCGTTCAAAAATATGCTCAATTGTTTCAATTCATTGTTGACTCCTTGAAAGTTGGTTGGGTTGTCGCTATACAGTAGCCTGCATAAGCCTCTTCTGGGTACAAACTTTCTAAGTATAGCAATGAATGCGTCATTAGTGAAACTTGACACCAGTTCAAGGTGTACTGCTTTTGTTACAAAGTACACAAACATTGCAATGTAACTCTTTTCTTTATTCGCTCTGCCTCGTCGATTACTATCTTCTATTAACATTGGGCCACCATAATCTATACCTGTTACTTCAAATGGAGTTGATGACTGTAATCGTCTTGGAGTAAATTGTCCATAAATGGTTGTTCAGCTCTCGGTTTAAAACATGTGATACATTGATTCCATTTTTAGTATTACTGATCCAGTATTGCAGTCGGAGGTGATATAAAACACATTGTGATCCTGCATGAAGTAACCTTTCATGTTCGTTTTTTTATGAGCAGCTTTGCTAAATGATTTTTCGAACTTAATAAATATGGATGCTTTTGAGTTTCAGATGCCGATTTTTTCAATTGTAGGTACTATTTCCTCTGCGAAATGTGTCTGTTGATCTAGCTTTATGACAGCTAATGTTGCGTATCTACGTTGTCCTAACGTAAGAGCAGTGTGTATTCGCTTGTGTCTACGTAAACAATTGTATTTGTTGCAATTGCACAACCAAATAACAGGATGAAGTCTTGTGAAAATTGAAAATCTTTCAATGATGCTCAAGTCATATTGAATACCTATTGTGCATATTACCGTCTTCTTTTCCAGTGTTTCATCTAATCTGCAGCATTTTCTTTCCCTGGTACATGTTTCCCATTGCAATTTTCAGTCGACTTCTGAATTTCTATAATGCGAGAAATAAAAGGTTTGCATCAGTGTGAAGTGGATGATATGCAAGGTACTGTGATCGGACTCGACAAGAAGTCCTAGACTTAACACTTTGCACTAGTAAAGTAAGCGGCCTAATCTGCAACGGGCACGTGTCGAATGAGCCCTCGTGCTCAGACCACAGGCAGATTAGGGTTGATCTAGACACCTCCCTCACGGAAACGAGATACAGAAACCCAAGGGAGACAGACTGGAAGGGTTATAAAAGGTCCCTCAGCGAGACTCTCGAGGATGGGGTGGCTCCGGACCGGGGGCGGAGGGCCTACAATTAGCAGTGGAACAGATAAATGAAGCTATCAAGGCTGCGTATCTGGAAAACTGTCCGGAAAGGACAAAACACCAAAAAGGGTACAAAACAGTTTGGTAGAATAAGAGCCTAAAAGGCTAAGAACGGAAGTTGGAAGGCTATTCAACAAGGCTAAAGACAACCAAAACTGGGGTATATATAGGACAAAACTTGTTCAATACAACAAGGAAATTCGCAAGGCAAAGAGGAACTCTTCCAGGAAGTTTTGCCGGGAGGTAAATAAAACCCCCACGTGTGCTAGAATCCATAGGGTCCTTGCTAAAGAAGAGAATTCCGTAACTGAGGTGGGATTCGTCAGGAAGACTGATGGAACCTATACAGGAACGCATGAGGAACGTATTAAAGAACTATTAAAAGTTCACTTTCCGGCTTCATCAATTCTAGCACACTCTAAAGGATCAGACGATCTTGGTGAAAGGTTAAGAAGACCAGTCCAACGAGACTGGTAACTGGCCACAGAGATCACTAGACCAAATAGAGTTAGATGGGCTATAAGTAGCTTCGAATCATTCAAATCTCCCGGGGTGGATGGAATATACCCTGCATTACTACAAATCGGAGCAGACATATTGACACCATACCTGTGTAAAATCTTCAAAGCTTGTGTGGCATGGAGGTATATACCGACGGATTGGCAAAAAGTGAGGGTCATATATCTGCACAAATTGGGTAGAGTAGCAGACCAAACGCCAAAGTAATAGAGACCAATCAGCCTATCGTCTTTCCTGCAAAAACGTTGTGGAGATTGGTAGACAGATACATCAGGGAGACATTCCCAGCGAAGCAGCCTTTAAGCAAAAAGCAATATGCATACCAACCGGGAAGATCAACGGACTCGGCATTGGACAATCTGAATAGGTTACTGTCAAAGTCGATTGAAGACAAAGAAATAGCGGTAGCCATTTTCCTAGACATTGAAGGAGCATTCAATAATACTACTACAAACTCAATTGTGGGGGCTTTACAAAGAAAAGGAATCGCACCCGTAACAGGTAGATGGATAAGAGCTGGGCTAGAGAAAAGGATAATAATATGCTCCATAGGCGAGGCTACCATCGAGGCCAGAGCGGGGGATGGTGTCCACAAGGTATAGTTCTTTCTCCCAGATGTAGGCGAATGCTTGACAAAAACTGGGGCCTTAGTCCTAAGATGACTCTATGGTTATATACATATATATATATATATATTAGACCCATGGTAACGTATGGAGCAGTTGTGTGGTGGCCAAAAACAAAACAAAAGGGCTACCAGGCTACTAGGTGGGGTACAAAGACTCAAATGTTTGAGTACCACGGGAGCAATGAGAACAACTCCTACAGATGCACTGGAGATGATCCTGAAGTTCCTACCTTTAGATATCCATATACAAGGAGTAGCAAGGTCAGTAGCCTACAGACTGATGCAAAGGCACACCCCTATAAGCCAAGTGCACGGCACTGAAAACCATAAGTTGATTGAAGAACTTAACCTTTCAGTGGTCGCGCCCTTCTGTTAAACAAATTTTGTCGCGCTAGGTCTGTTAGACTCGTAGAAAGAAATTTTCTGTATTTTTTGTGGACTTGTACAATGAAATTAGTTGTTGTTGTGTTTGCCGACATATATATTACTTGGCAAGATATAATATGCAGAAAAGAATTTAACTATTTTATTATTAAACTAACTAGCAAGATATGAAACAATAGAAAAATATACAAACGCAAAAATTTAACCAAAAGAGAGTAAACTTCAAAGTTCCCGGTACCTATCGTTTACGGTTTTCGAAGTATTTGAGAATTTTCGAAAAAGTAAGATATTTTAACATAACAGACAAACTGGATGAAATTTTCAAATTATGTTTTTAGCCTTGATTTGGTATATCTTCGGCTACTTATTTCCAGATATATGATTTTACAATAATGTACAGGCTGATTTAATAGATCGGCTTTATTTGTCTCAACCTCAATAGTGCATAACTTTGTTATTTCAAATGGAACATTCTGTATATTTTTAGACTCGGAAAAAGGTTTTTCAATTCCTACCCAAACTGTATTAAGTTTCCCTATACCTATATCTTGTGATTTCGGAGAAATTTGAAGGTATGTTAAATTTTACTTAGATTGAGATTAAATCGAAGCTGCTGAATCGGGAAATGCAATTCTCTTTTTATTTCAACTATCTGAAAAAGTTGCTAATGAAACACATATACCTTTAAATGACAAGTATTATAATAAGTGTTCTACATGATCGCCATTTTCATTCCATTTGTACGTATTGGGGTGAAAAGGGTTTTAACACCGAAAGAAATAAGTTTTGCGTTCCTCGGTGCAAACACTCCACTACTAGATACAGCAACGAAATATGACGCTGAAGTTAGCAGAACATTCGCGGCACCACATTCGGGAAAGGAGCGTCGATCAACCTCATTACTATCTTCGTAATATAATGCCGCAAAACAAGAAATGTAAAAACTAAATATACATGCAGCGATCACTAACAAGTAATAAGAAGTAATAAAGCATAAAATTACACAATCACTTGCACAAATAACAAATCCTTCAATATAAACAAATAAATAAATAAAACACTGCATACAGTACAGAACACGAGGTAAATGTCTAAAATTTTTTAGGTGTCTTTCTTAATGATTCTCACATATACCTACCAAGTTTCGTAGTGAAACGCGCCGTAGTTGCAAAATAGGGAATATTTAAATAAATACATGGTGCATCTTTTCCAACGTATAATATTGTATAAGCTAGAAAACATGAGCAAACTGAACAAAATTTTGTACACACACTCTCTAAGGATCATTTGATACAACTAAAAATAATCCAAAGTGAAACGCGCCATAATTGCTAAATGACAAATGTTTAAATAAATAGTCCGTCATCTCTAGGATTAAAGTGCTGTACAAGGCAAAGAACATTAGCAAACTAAATAAATTTTGTACAAATACTCCTTAAAGATCATCTAATACAACTAAAAAGAATTTGAAGTAAAACGCGCCATAGTTACTAAATGACAAATGTTTAAATAAATAGTCCGTCAGCTCTAGGATTAAAGTGCTGTACAAGGCAGAGAACATTAGCAAACTAAATAGAATTTTGTACAAACACTCCTTAAAGATCATCTAACACAACTAAAAAGAATATGAAGTGAAACTATTACTTGTTAGTGATCGCTGCGTGTATATTTAGTTCTTACATTTCTTGTTTTACGGCATTATATTACGAAGATAGTAATGAGGTTGATTGACGCTCCTTTCCCGAATGCGGTGCCGCGAATGTTCTGCTGAATGTTCTGCTAGCTTCAGCGTCATCAATGAAATTATCATAATGGCATAGCTTATAAATATCAGCACAATCCTATTTTACTTTAGTATATTTTACTCTTTGATAATGGTACATAACTACTATTAGAGAAATCTAAAAAAAAAGTGAAACAATCGAAGTATTTTTTTTTATTTGAGATATTGTTACAATGACGGATTTGATCTAAGAACGAGTGGATATGATTTTGAACATAGGTGGATGCAATGAAAACGGTTCTTTGGGTGCCAGAGTTTATGCGCAAAAGTATCCTGAACGAAGACGTCCTGAAAAGTGGACTTTTGAAACGTTTTCGCAAGGTTTTGAGAAACAGGTAATACTTTGTACTCTAAACAGACGTTGACAACGAGGAAAATGAATTTCTAGTATTAGGTTCAATTACTGAAAATCCTAGTACCAGTTCACGGAAAATTACCCAACAAACCGATATAAGTAGATCTAGTGTACAGTGGATCATAAAAAACACAAGTATCACCTATATCATATGCAAATACACCAACGTTTATACGAGATGGACTTTTACAATCGACTAGAATTTGCTTGTGGGCTCTGGATAGTGTTGGAGAAGAGGAGAATTTTTCAGAATATATTTTATTCACTGACAAATATACCTTCCACAATAATAGATTGGTATGTAGACATAATTTTCATTACTATGATACAGAAAATCCACACATATTTAAGACTGTTGATCACCAAAGATCGCTGGAGTTTAAATGTCTACGCGGGAATTATTGGTGATTATGTTTTTGGATTTTACTTTTTCAAGAACGATTAAATGGGCACCGTTTTCTTACAATTCTTACATTTTTTACAAGGAGATTTCTGGACTCTTTTAGAAGATGTTCCCTTATTTACAAGAGGCAAAATGTGCCTGCAGTTAGGCGGGGCTCCTGCACATTTTCACGTAGCTGTTAGAAACTATTTAAATTTAATGTTCGCCAAGTGCATTGGAAGGCAAAGACCCTCTAAATGGCCATCCAGGTGACCCGATTTGACATGCATAGGTTTTCTTTTAATATTGTTTATAATTCAATACCAACTACACCGGACGATATGAAAATGAGAATAACAAATGCATTTCCCACCATTACGCCAGAAATATTAAGATGAGTTAGAAGATCGTTTGAAGAGAGAGTTAGAATATGCATAGAGGAAAATGGCAATCATGTAAAACATTTATTATAATACTTGCATTTAAATATATATGTGTTTCATTAGCAACCTGTTCAGATAGTTGAAATAAAAGGAATTGCGTTTCCCCATTCAGCAGCTTCGATTTAACTTCAATCTAACTAAAATTTAACATACCTTCAAATTTCTCCGAAACCACAAGAGATAGTTATAGGGAAACCTGATACAATTTGGGTAGGGATGTTCCATTTGAAATAACAAAATTAAACACAACTGAAGTTGAGACAAATAAAGGCGATCTATGGAATCACCCTGTACATTATTGTAAAATCACATATCTGGAAATAAGTAGCCGGGGATATACCAAATCAAGACTAAAAACATAATTTGAAAATTTCATCTAGTTTGTCTGTTATGTCAAAACATCTTACTTTTTCGAAAATCCTCAAATACTTCGAAAACCGTAAACGATAGGTATAGGGAACTTTGAAGTGACTCACCTCTATTTTTTCTATAAAATTCGAAAAAAGCAACTAATATATAGTGTTTCATTAAAAACATAACTTTGATACTTAGCACATTTTTGGGACAGCCTGTATAAATAACAATATTTTCTAATTATGGCCTTTATAAACATACACCATCCTGTCAGAAGATATTTTAAAAGATTATTAGTTTGGGAGCTACAGTCGGACGCGCTAGTCATAAGCCATCTGTATAAATGCCGAAATGTACATACCAGGGGTATGAATATGGGCATTACGAAACTGGGAACAAACGTAATATGTCGGCCACCCCGGCGCGGGCCGGAGTAAGGGGATCTAACAACAGTCAATACTTTTAGAACCGTGCTTTAAATTTTCGCAGATATTTGAAAGAGCCGCGTTCATTTGTAGAGGGCAAAGTGACATCATTCTGTGTTGTGTTGTTCGTTAGGGTGTAGTCGAGGAATTGGGTTCCATAAAATACAAATAATTAGCAAGTATACATTTTAAAGAAGAAAAACGATGTAGAAAATGTCAAAAACGTTTCAAACTAACATTTTGTTTTATTCCTATACGTAATAGTTTGTGCCACTGCCAGCGGTTCGACCGCCGGCCAAAGCTAGAGTTATGTAACCGCCTCATAAGTTTCATTTAAACCCAAAGTTAAGAACATAATGACGGTTTCTGCTTAGTTCTAAATTATGTTTTCCTTATTTTCACTGTATTGTCATCAGAGAAGTTTTCACCCTAAACTAGGCTCTTTCTGACCACCCGAACACAACCCGACTACAGATACTACTACTGTGTTACACATCAGATAACGTTTTTTGCTTGTGATGCTTACTTGTTTGGTGAAAGCAGTTAAGTTCAATATGGAAGCTGTTAGCCGTTAGAAGTATTGTTGTAAATATGCAACAACTGGTACTACAACAAAGTGTCCGAAGGCTTTGTTAATATGCATCTCCTCAGATTCCCCGCCGATCCATACTACCATGACATGTGGAGAATGATTTGCAACGAAGACTCTTCTCGAAATTCAAAATTCTGGCATGTTTGTGAGGATTATTTTGTAGATTCAGATTTTGTAAATGAGGGGAAAGACCAATTGATTGTTGGGGCTGTTCCTTTTATTTTGTTTATTTATATATTTATTCTTGTTTTTTTATTGATGGTGCAATATGTATTTATTTCAATTATTATTCTTTACAGAATATTTATTTGTTTTCTATGTTTAATTTATGTTATATTTTGTGGGTATGTTTTGTACAATGTATTTTATTATTTAAAAAGGATTTATTTTCTTCTAAAAATTTGTTATCAGTGTATTATCCAGCTAACAAGTTTCGTTAATTTGACTCTATCAAACATGTAAATGCATTGCGTTTATATGTTTGATAGAATCAAATTAATTTTGATTTTAAAGTGAGGATAAATATAGAATGAGAAAGTATATAATTTCAAAATTTACAGCCATATAATTTTAAAATTTCACGTCTTGGCGTTTATTTTGCCACTCCTCTGTCAGGAAGCGCTGTGATTTTCGTGGCCAAGTCTAACATGGGGGCTTTTATTTCTTACCGTTAGTGTTCTCTGGTAGACACTTCAGTTTGAGAATGTACGAAACAAGTGGGTCGTCCAGTGTTCTTATTCCTATATCAACCTACCCTGGCATATCGAACCACATTAATTAACGATCAAGAGCATAATAAATTTGCGACGAGGTGAACAACGATTGAATACTCATATCAACCAAAACAATCAACGTAATTAGATGAAAAAGAAAAATAAATCAGTCCTAACACCGGCATCCGGTTGACGGAAAACCTAACCCTAACTGCGGCGCGCGTTAAGAATTTCATCGATCGGAAATCGGAAAGAGTCAATCTTTCTATGGACAAAATGTATATATATATATATATTTCGTGACCTTTTATACTTATCTTATATGATAGATCTCTACCACTAATAGGTCAATAAAACAAGGCTGGTTTGAACGATAGTTATATTTTCAGAACGTTTACAAACGTTTTCGGAATACCTTCTTCAGTGAAAATATCACTAGATAAATATATATCTAGTATATATCTAGTATATATACTATCTAGTAAAATATATATCTAGTTATATTTTCACTGAAGAAGGTATTCCGAAAACGTTTGTAAACGTTCTGAAAATATAACTATCGTTCAAACCAATATATATATTTATCTAGTTATCTTTTCACTGAAGAAGGTATTCCGAAAACGTTTGTAAACGTTCTGAAAATATAACTATCGTTCAAACCAGCCTTGTTTTATTGACCTATTAGTGGTAGAGATCTATCATATAAGATAAGTATAAAAGGGTCACGAAATATAAAATAAATATATATCTAGTTATATTTTCACTGAAGAAGGTATTCCGAAAACGTTTGTAAACGTTCTGAAAATATAACTATCGTTCAAACCAGCCTTGTTTTATTGACCTATTAGTGGTAGAGATCTATCATATAATCTATGGACAGATTAGAAACAGATTCTCACGTAACCACCAAATATTGTTACCTTAGTATAAATAGTAGTATAATAAATTCGTAATAAATAAAAACCAATTTTCTAATAAGTAGTGATAGCGGGTAGATCGAACAGCTTGCGTCACGGTTTAAAGTGAATTGTTTTAGGGGGAAAAAATAAACGACCAAAAATGGATCCAGCACAATTTAAACAATTTATGGATCTTCAACAACAAATGCTGAAATCGATAGTGGGGAAAAGTTCCGATAATAATCAATCAACAAGTTACTCGCAAGAAGTAAATACGGCGCTTGTATCAAACTTCGATCCATCAAAAGAATCATTTCGTAACTATAAAATACGTTTTGAAAATTGTTTAGAAATAAAAATATTACTGAAACATAGACTACTGTGCTAAATTAATCAATTCAATCGACGCAAGGTATTTCAAAATGATTTCAGTTTCATCAGCGTCAAAAATTCCCAAAAAAGAAAAACGTAGGACCAACTCAACACTTTTAGATAAACATATAGCACCAGAAAATATGTGCTTGTAACTCAGCATAAATTTTTATCAAAATATTATTTAGAAAACCAGTCTATTTCAGATTATGTCGCAACATTGAGAGTCGACAGGAGATTGTCACTTTATCTCAGATTGTGATTGTAAATCTTCAGTAGCAGAAATGATTCTTCGAGGGCAATTCATCAGGGAAAATTCGTTGGCCTCGGAAACAGAAAGATCGGCGATATTGTATCAAAAACGCTCGTTTTGGAAGCGTCAAAAATAGAGTTGAAATAACTAACAGCACAGAACAGAACACCACCATCGACAGATATTAACAAAACGAACAAATCGAATAGAAGCAACAAAAAGTGATCGAAACCAGCACCAACGCAGCTGATCCAAAAATAAAACAAATTCAACGAAATGGGAATCAAAAATCGATTACGCAAAATGAGGATGGACTATGTTTGAGGTGCGGTAGGTAGAAGCATTTAGTGACAGACTGTCGAAGTAACAAATTAAACCTCAAATGTTCTAATTGCAAAAACGGGACATGCTTCTAAAGCAGGGGTCTCCAAACTTTTCAGCTTTGGGGCCATACTGATAACTTTAATGACATTTCTGCGTATTATACTTGTCCTTAAGCTTTACCTAGCAAGTAAATAAATCCGAGTTATTATCATTCTGTGTTTTTTTATCCAACTTATCACAACAAAAATAAGCTATTAGCTGTCACGGGCCGGATTTGGCCCGCGGGCCGTAGTTTGGAGACCCGTGTTCTAAAGTATGTATACGGTCTTTACTTAACTGGTAATCAAACTAGATACGGGATACAAATTTCATACAGTTGCAGACAGTTGTCCAGGTAGATGTCGAAAGAAAATCAATCAAGTTTGAATTAGACACAGTTCCGGATACACGTTTTTGCCGCGGGACAAATTTGCAGAGTTAAACTTCAAACCCCCTGGTTGAACCTTCAACATAACGATTCCGATCGTACACAGGACACATTTTTAATCCGAGATGGAAAATTTAAAGTCAACATCGAGTACAGTGGAAATGTAATCTAAGACGACATTTATGTTGTTACAGAAGGGTATGACGCAATTTTAGGTCGAATTTGGATCGGGGGATTGAATATTAAATTAAACTACATCGATAGATAAAATCAAACGGAAACGGGAGAAAACACCGTAAGTAGTATCAACGAAACTGATAAAATCATTACACGATTTTCAGATATTTTCGAAGAATAGATTGGTTACGGCCTAAATTTTAAGGTTTCCTTGAAACTAAAAGTGAAACTAATTTTTCTAAAAGAAAAGGAGATAAGGCCAATAGAGGAGTCCGACTGCGTGTCGATTACAAAGTAGGTGTGAATGAAAGACTCATGAACGGCCATTAACCCGATTCTCGACAGCCGTCACAATTCCCCTATTTTTGCCGGTTAGACCTCTACAAAGCATACCTTCATATTCAAGTAGACAAAAAGTCAAGTGAAAATCAAACCATATCTACACATCGAGGGCGCTACAAAATGAATCGCTTATCTTTCGGAATCAAAACGGCTCCATCAGAATTTAACCGAGTCATCGATCAAATCTTGCGGAATGTATCAAAAACAGAAAAGTATTTTGATGATATAATTATCCACGGACCCACGAGTGTAAAATGAACGCCGTTCCAGCTGAGAAAATATGATTTACATTTGAATCTCCGTAAATGTTGATTTTTTAAGATACCTATCGAATTTCATCGTGGAATTCCACAAAATATTGAAATCTCCGGAGAAGACCAAAGCTGTAGCAGAAATGTCCAGACCTAAATCAAGAGAAGAAATAGTGTTTTCTAAGATTCATAACGCTTTACAATCGATTCATTCCTGATGCCTCTACAACGTTGTTTTCAAATGGACACCAGAATGGAAGACGGGGTTTATCAAACTGAAACAAGAAATCATAAGTGATCGAGGCGTCATGCTGTTTAACCCCGAACTGCAGATTTAACTTGTTCGTGACGCCAGTTCCACAGGTATCGCAGCAGTACATACGTAAATAGCAGTTTATATATAAACGTATACTTATATTGCATCTCTCTCGTTCATTAACGGACTCGAAATTATTAGCAACTGGACAGAGAAGCGTTAGCAATTGTATCCTGAACTGATAGATTTTTTCAGTATTTACTCGGACGTCATTTTCACGGACAATCAACCTTTATCAAGGATTATTCATCAACGTGCAAAACTGCCACGCATGACTGCAGCCTTTCCTATCAGGTTTCGACTATAAAATTGTGTTCCAGAGAGGGTCTGAAAACACAAGTGCCGATTACCAGTCCCGTACACCTTTAACGGAATACGTAAAGTCGTACACTAACAAGATGATAAACGATGAAGTTGAGTCATTATGTGAAGAAACAATAAAGAGAATTTGTACGCCGAAAATCACTTTTGAATCGATCCGGAAGGAGGCATAGAAGGACAAGCAACTTTCGAACATCCTACAGGAACTCCACGAAGATGAAACAACTGACCGGGAATTCACTACAGACAACGGTATAATATTCAGAGGTCAACGTGTTGTGGTTTTGGCAACATTACAAGCTGTTGCGTTGGAAGAACTCCACCGAATTAACATCGGAATTTCAAAAATGAAATAACTAGCCCGGCGCTATGCATATTGGAAAATTATCGATAGAGATGTGGAACATGCTCCGATTGCGCAAAAACAAAGAGCAGCCTATAGAAAGCGGCTCTCCACCCTTGGGAAGAATAGGAAGAAGACTGGCAGCGTATCCACATCGACTATGCTGGACCATATCAAGAGTACTATTTTTAGTTATCATCGAGGCAAAATTTAAATGGGCAATGGTTGAACCATGTTCATTAGCTCCGACTCCGTCATCAACGATCGAACTACTTCAAGCAATTTTTTCAAGGCACGGAATCCCAGACGTCATGGTCTCCGATAATGCTATGATTTTCACCAGCGAAGAATTTCAAAAATGTTGTAGGGAAGCAGATATCATCAACTTATCGCTCCAGAACACCCTGCTACAAACGGTTTAGCAGAAAGAAATGTGCAAACGTTGAAGAAACGATTAACAGCTATGATCAATAAACACAGTTCAATGCGCAAGTAAGTACGAGTGACTCTTTTCAGGCACAGGGCAATGCTATTAAACAATCAGAAAACACCGGCAGAACAATATTTAAAACGTTATATTCATATTCAACTGCATGCACTGAAGCCGACTTAGTTCCAGTCAACTCACACGCCAGCGAGGAAAACACGTCAATCAAGCGTGAAAGAACGAGTACAAGCTATTAAACAGCCAACACACATGTTTGGAAATGTGGAACAATTATCAGGAAATTCGGATATCTACATTATCTTGTGAAATTATATGATGGATATACCTTCAAACGTCATATCGATCAATTACGGTCGACAGAAGTTCCACAACCAAGATCAGAAGAACAACTAGCAAAGGCCAAAATTATTTATACCAGAACCGCACAAACAAACCGAATTAGGTGAATTGGCAATTATTCTACAATATTAACCAAATATACAAAATCAAAAGAAAGGCATTGAAGAAATCCAACCCGACGTTCCAGAGGGCACTAACGAACGAGAAGAGGGTGATGAACAAAAGCTCCCCACTGAATTCTGACTTTATACTCAAAATTCAATTTTTTACACTATTATAAAACACTTTTGTTCAATTGTATAAATACAGCTAACAACATTTTTATTGTAATCACACTTCATATAAGCGTGGAAGAACTATATCAACCTACCACGGCATATCGAACCACATTAGTCAACAAACAAGAACATAACAAAAAACTTTTCAAATTATTTTTGAGTTGCATGATATCGAAAGTAAAAAATTTAAGTGTATGAAGACAATTACTGCTTTTTATCATATGTTTATGTCAACATTTTGCGTGCACTTTCGTAATTTTCAATTGTAGGTTTGAAGGCTTGTACATGATAAGCTGCGTCACCAGATAATGCCATTTTTAGACAGTAAACTTCTGAATAACTGGTATTATGGGATTTTCGTCTATCATTGAATCAGAGATATCAATAAAACTATGCCAATCTGCATAATTGCCTTCAAATGTAGATAACCTAATTTTTACTAATGTAATTTCAACGTTTGTCTAATCTGAAGTTATGCTTGAACAGTTTTCCGATTCACGTGACAATGTTGAATTACAATAGAAGCCGCTTATTATAATCACGGTTAATGTTATCAAACGGTTATTGTTATCGAAAACCATTGGTCCCAAATCACTCTATTTAAAACTCATTGAAAGAAAGCCGCATATTGTAATCAAAAGCCGCTTAATGTTATTAGTTATGAATAGTATCCTTTGTCGGAAAGTTTCTTCAGGCGACGGTGTCTGCAGCGCAACTCCTTTGAACGAGCCGCTTTTTTTCTCGCCGATTTCAATTAAAACTCTCATATCGCATATTACAATCTAACGAATTGTTATTTCTATATTATGAAGAGGTCATCTTTTTTTTGATGTACTTTATGTATAAAAGGTCCGTTCGTTTAAATGATATTCAGTTTCTCCTATACTCTTCTACGAATCTCACGTTCTACAGTCTTGTGTACGGGTAAATTATTGAAATTTCGCATAAACCACCGTGGTCATGGCAGAAGTGAATAAAAAACGTCGCGATCTATCGAACGAAGAAAAACGACAAATTCTCGATAACTTCGATAAACTTCCGAAAATGAGTCAAAGGAATGCTGCGGTACAATTAAAAATTTCGCAACCGCTGTTGTGTAAAATTTTAAAAAATCGTACAGAAATAGAAACGTGTGCGCGTTCGAATGAAAACATAAAACGAAAAAGGGAAAGATCTGGAAAGGATAATCAAGTTGAATCAGCTTTAAAAATTTGGTTTACAAATGTTCGCGAAAAAATGCCTCTGTGAATGGTCCTATCATGCGTCAAAAAGCAGAAGATATAGCCAAAACTATGGAGAAAGAAAATTTCATTGCAACAGACGGATGGTTCAATCGGTGGAAAAAGCGAGAAAACATCGTTTATAGACCTCTGCACGGTGAAGAAAAAGTGCTGATTCGTTAGCAGCCGCTGACTGGATGCGTTCGGAATGGCCAGAAATTATTGCAAAATATCCGCCTCAGGGACATTTACAATGCAGATGAAACAGGACTCTACTTTCGCGCGATGCCTAATCATACTTATTTGTTCAAAAACGATAAAGTAAGAGGTTGCTTATCTTCGAAAGAACGAGTAACAGTGTTATGTTCTGTTAATATGGAAGGTGAAAAGGAAGAACTTCTAGTGATAGGAAAAAGTAAGAATCCTCGGTGTTTTAAAGGTGTTAAAACTTTGCCCGTGGAGTATTTTGCTAATGCGAATGCTTGGATGACAAGTGTCTTGTTCAGCGAGTGGTTACTCAGGTGGGACAAAAAATTGAAACGCCAAATCGTCTTATTAGTAGACAATTGTACTGCGCACAAAGTGAATGCAGTTTTGACGAACATCCAACTTATTTTCTTAGCTGCGAACACTACGGCATTGATACAACCATGTGATCAAGGAATTATTCGAACATTCAAAGAATACTATCGAGGGCAAATTCGAGCCCAAATTATACAAGATCTTGATGAGAATCGAGATGCACCTACTGCAGATGCGATAGCAAAAAAATCAGTCTTCTAGATGCGCTGCATTTGCTGGTGAAGTCATGGAGGCAAGTTCAACCAGAAACGATCCGAAACTGTTTTCGAAAAGGAGGTTTTTCCAAAACTGGTGATGAAGAACTTGATCTCCATGAAACGTGCGCTGACATTTTAGAAGGTATGAAAAAAGAACTTGTTTTGTACATCTAACTAATATTTTTTAATTTTTTTGTAGTTCAAGGTCTGTCCAAAAGCGAATTTTTCCGATTGGGTGGATATCGACAATGATGTTCAAACAGCTGCCACAATGACTATATCAGACATTTGTCGGGAAGTTGTGGATCAATCGTCCGAAGGAAGTAATCCTGAATTACCCGAAGTAGGAGAAGAAGAAGAAGAGGAAATGTCTGAAGAGCCGCCAACTAATGGCCAGATGCAAGAAGCGTTAAATATTCTCCGACGTGGTGTACAATTCCGAGAAAGTAATTTTGATAGATATTATGATTTTGAAATATACATACAAAATCTTATTAATAAAAATAAACGTCAAACGACGATCGACCAGTTTTTCGAATGAAATCGTAAAGTGTAAATAAATGTACCTACGTATTGTATCGATGATAAAAAAATAAACAAATTTGGTAAAATATTAAAAATTGTTGATTAATCGTTAATTTTTCCCTTGAATTTTATTTGTAAGTCGTTAAATAATTTCATTACATACATGCATATTTATTATTGACTACATCAGCATAGAAAAATACATTTATATTTACCTTCCGCTTACTGTTATCATTCGGTTAATGTTATCAAAAAAGGGTTTGTTCCAAATTGATCACAATAAGCGGCTTCTACTGTATTTGATTTAGTTTTCAAACTTTTGATAGTTGCTTTGACATCTAAATATGTATATGTTAGTTTATTCTCCTGTTTTTAAATAAAACACACAAACGGAAAACACTACTATTTGTTCTTTACGGTCTAATTGCAAGAAATACTAGACAATATTAGACGAGTCGTATAATTCTTTTTACTAATTGACATTATATCAGCCGTCATTATTCCCCAGGTGTCTCTGTTTTAATAACTAACGTCTGTATTGCACACTTCACATCCCACTTCATTAGAAAAAGCTCACACGGCCAATTCTGACCTAAAATTCGTTCCCAAATTTGGAATTCTTTTTTATTTCTATTTAATCTCATGTAGCAAAAGAGTACGTCGTTTCTACGTCCAGATACTCGTGACCCTGACGCAAAGAGCACATCTTTCAGCAACCAATCAAACAAACTATCATTGCAAATAGCAGTAGCGTTCAAGTATGCATAATCTTCACGCAAAAAGCACATCTTTCAACTATGAACCCAAGAATAGCTGTCATTGTAAAGAGCACGTCATTACAACGCCCAAAGATTCAGAACTTGGCGCACAGAGCACGTCTTTCAACAATCTCTCTTTCTCTTTTTTCTTTTGTTATAAGTGGATGTGTCATATCTTATTTGGGGTCTTTTTGTTACATTCTTACCAATTAAAGCTCACATGGGCATCCTATGGCGACTGCAAATAGGAACAACATAATCTAGCAAACATTTCGCTAATTCTCTAAATTCTACGTAGAATACCCATGGTGGCTAATGGTTCACAACAAATAAACAATACATAACAACGCATCAAAGCGTATAATTATTACTATTAAATTGTGTTTTCTTCAAATTTACCTGGCCATATCCGCATCATGGCTTTAGCAACAATTCCTTTGTGGTTAGTAGCTAAATTTCTAATCTCTACGCCGTTATTAGGTAACAACTGTACAATTTTGAAAGGGCCTTTATATCTTGGATCTAATTTGGACAAACGTGAATTTCCAGATAGATGAAAAACTATATCGCATATTTCAAAAATTTTGGTCATTCTTCGCTTTTTATCGAATTGATTGTTTGATTCCGAACCGAAACGTAATGAGCGCTCGTAAGCAACTTTTCGATCCTCACCCAGATTTTGGTCAATATTTGTTATTGACTTAATACTTTCTGTTAATTTTTGTCCACCGAATCTATGGTTTGCCTTGTTAACAGATAAAGTGGGGAGAAACCGGTGGTTTTTTGTTTGGTCATATTAAGGGTTGATTGCAAGTTTGAAAGAACACTCGCCCATTCTGACTTTTTGTCATTTACTTCTACTCTTATTAAATCTAAAACTGTTGAGACGTACCTCTCCACTTGACAATTCCACGCGGAGCACTTTGGCAGTAAGATTTTGAGTAATATGTAATCTTGAAAGTAACTGCTTTACTCGTTGATCAGTGAAATTAATTCCTCTATCACATATTAATCTTAGTAGTTCCAAATATATTTAAATAAATTTCCAGTTTTTCATACGTTTCAGGGCCAGAAAGAGTTTTTAAAGGAATTAAGAATAAATATTTGGTAAAGGCGTCTATTAAGAGAAGGATATGTATGTATATGTATATGGATCTGATGACGTAGGGAGTGGTCCCACACAGTCGCAATGCACAGTATGAAAAGGGGTCGGAATTTTATCGATACGATGTAAGAGTCCCTGTTTGGCTAGGACATGTATTTTATTTGCGATATACTTTAGGCAATGATGACATTTCTTTTCGAATCGCGCCATTCCTCGGAACCAAAAGTAATGGTTTTTCTTAAGTTTTGTCCGGGCCAACGTGCAATCGTTCATCATGGAAAAATTTTAACAAACCGAGTCTACTTCCCTTTGGTACAAAGGCCCTGCAAATTGGAGCACTTTGGCGAGGATTAATTTTTCTAAATAAAATGTCATTTTAACAAAAGTGGTCGTGGGTTAATTCCCCATTAAGTAATTTTGACTTAATCTCACAGGTTTCAGACTTGCGCTCTTGATTTCTTTTAAGCCAATTATCGGTTGGAAGAACGTTCACGGGAGCTGTGCGGTCGAGTTCTTCAGGAGATTGTGGTGGATTTCTACTGAAGTAATCGACGTGTGGAATGTATTTTCCTTTGCGACATTCGATGCTGAAATCATATCTTTGTAGGTAAAGCAACCATCCTGCAACTTTGGGCAATAAATCCTTTTCCTTTGGGTTAATTTTAACGAATTGCAGTCCGTGATAAGTTTAACATTTATTCCTAGTAAATAAACGCGGTACCACTTTACTGCATAATAAACAGCTAGGGTTTCTAGTTCATAAGAATGGTCCTTACTTTCTTGTTTAGTAGCTCGTTTCGAAAAATGAGAAATAACTCTTAGTTTACTACCACATTTTGAAAGAGAATAGCCCCAAACGCCAGAGAACTCGCGTCCGTATGAAGCTCAGTTTCTAAGGTCGGAATAGGACGTTTCTGCGCCCCCGTTCCTTCGCCAAGCCAGTTCTTTGCCAGCCGATTCATCGCCAGGCCGTTTCATCGGCGCGCCATAATATATTGGTTGTAAACGTTTTACATGTATGATGTCAATTAAATATAACAATAATTTTTAACCCTAATCACCGAACGCTTGAACATACACCTTTAAACCTTGTAACGGGTTTTTGGAACCTCTTCCTCGTTTCTAAATCCTACAAATTGAGGCCCGAAATTCCCTATTCCACCAATTATCCCCAGGAACTCGTTCGCACACAGGCACCAGCCGGCTCGTCGGCGAGGGCGTGGTTAAAAGGGAATAAATGATATGAGGGCGCCACCTGTTTCACCCTTCCTGTGCGCTCCTTGGTAAACAGGAAGCCAAATAAATAAAATTGGTGGGCGGTCGTAAGGAGAACCTCGATACAATTAAAACAAACGCGTAGCGTCGATGAGTCTTCAGCACGAAGTTTAAAAAAACAAAATATGTGAATGTTAAATTTTTAAGGAAAATAATATTAAATTCAATAAAGTGCGATACCTCTGGCCAAAGGAGTCGTTTACATACAACCACAATAATAAGTACTAAATAAATATCACTCTGCCTATGTAAAAAAGAAATATTCGATTCAACTCTATAATTTTTGTGACTCTAAATAAAATTTTAAATATACATTTCGATAAATATTCGACTCGACTCTAAACAAAATTTTAAATATGGAAAGCGAAAAAAACATAAAAGAAAGAAAACTTGGGAAGGATGGTATTTCACACTTGTCTCCGGCGGCAATTCAAACGGCGGCTGTCGGCGACGGACGGTAACTGATGGAGCTGGTCCACGGTTCTCCTCTGTCCGAGCGTTAATATGATGACTTGATACGTCCCGGACTACTGTAGAAGCCGGATTCAGAAAAAAAGGAAACTCGTATCCCATGCCCGATACAACATCAACCATGTACGACGAAAATCCCGTACGAAACCAGAAGATAAATAGGAAAAAAGAAAACCCCTAAGAAAAGAAACTTGAAATATGATTAGGATGGAGAACATCACTTACCGTTCTTCGAACGGGGTTAATTTCAACCAAACTGGCGACGGGACCACGTGTTACGATAACTCCGAACACATCGGTTCTTCCGCCTCTTTCACCTCAATCTAAGGTATCGACCAACAAAGGGGTGACGGAAACGAAGTACTTTCCCGAATATTCAACACAAGGTTGCAGTTCCTCAGAACTATACTTGAAGGAGATTTTACTTCTCGCACAACGTAATCACTCTACTACCGTCAACGATCTTCTCCCCGTCTCGAATAAAACGGAAACGGATATTAGTTCGGCATGGAGACCGCTATCAAAAAGAGTATTGAAAGGATATCGGCTGTAAAATGACTCTCCATGTCTCAAATAAGGAATCAATAAAATTTAAAACGATATTTGATTAAATCAAATCGATTGTAACGATCGACATTATTTGAAGAGGAAAGAAAGAATAAAAAAACGTAACAACCTAACCATATGTCATTTCGACGAGCACTTTTTGGAACGTGTAATACCGTCTGTAAATATATGTTTGTTTTACTTTTAATACTTACATATATTTAATAAGTATGTATTTATTTAGTAAATAATACAATGTGTTTCTATATTGTTATGAATAAATTTCTTATAATCCATTTTTTAAAGCATTACTTTTTGAGCTCATAATAAGACCACATGTCCTGTATTCGTCGTCTCGACGAAGGTTAGGTGCGCAAGGTTAAATACGAGTATTCCAAATGGAAAGTTACAGGTTACGGATAAGTAATAAACCTGCCTTACGTTATAGAAATTTTAACATTTCCATCGTTGCATTGTTACACTTGCCGTGCTAAAAGAAAATAGTATTCATATTAATTAATTAATTAATTCTTGTTTCGCTTCGTTTTTCGCTCAAAACTTGTTTTCTTTTTTAATAACTTAAGGGGTACTCCTACCTTGTAATTTTTTCTTGCCATTTTTTTTATTTGCTTAAATGCTTAAATATTTATTGAAGAATGATATCTGAAAGTTTCTATGAGTGGAAGAATTTATAAAGTCGTTGAAATTTCAATTTCCCGAGTGAAGTCACGCCGTTTTGCTGTGTTATGCACTCGTCCTTTTGCATGGCAGCAAAAGTTCTAGAGTCTCGGTCAAACAGAAAGCGGACTCTCTGCGCGGACAAAATGTCCGAAGTCCGTCGCGGACTACGGTTGTCAAACAGAATGCGGACAACTTGGGCGGAACAGTATGAAAACAGTTGCGACTAAGTGCATACCAGTGCGTCGGATAAACATGTCGAGCAGCTCCTCCGATGAAGAAGAACTTCTTCTTCTGTTAGCTCTGAATCAAGCAAAACAAAAGAGAAAATGGGTACACGAGATAAATGAAAGAAGAGAGGAGTTTGGCGAATTTCACCGCCTGTGCTGTAAATTAAGTTCATTCGAAGATCGGTTTTTACAAAATCATACATCTACATTGCGATAATACCGGTTTTTATTTTGAAAAAATATAATGAAAATCTGTTCGGTTTCAACAAAATCGTGCATCTATTCTGAATAACTTCAAAATAGATCCTATTGGCTTTTCATCGAAGCCCCTGATACGTTCCTCCATTGCAGTTTTCGTACCACTCTTTCACTGAATCTGTTAACGCTGAACGGAGATGAAGTAATGGCCTATTCGAATTGTTAAGATCGATGTAACTCACTCCATCGGAGCAATTGATACTACAATTTGAAGTTGGTGGCCAGGATGAAGAACTTAAATCTGAAGGAGAGAACGGGGTTGGTGTTTCAGTACCCATATTACGGAGTTCAGCCCGGCCAAATATTTGGGCCATTTCCATTTTAATCTCAGCCTGTGTTCTATGTCAAAATTTATTCTCCGCATAACTCAAAAAAGATGGTCTATACCCACGGTGGGCAACAGCCGGCCCGCGGACCGGATCAGGCGGCAAACATCAAAGCTTTCGATGTTTGCCGCCTCACTGGCGGCGCAACAAAAGATTATTTCTTCTCAACTGCTCTACACTAGACGATTCTAGATCATTCCTTCATTTTGCCTATACAAGCGGATGGATGGCCCGAACTTTAGTTCAGTTCTATTTGAGCTACCGAGCTGATAACTTCGACGAGCGATATCCTAGCGAACTGCTAGTGCCGTCAATTAGCTTTGTGACTTTGTGTGCACCTTGGGTGCTTTCTAATTATATTTTGTATACGAAAATGATGTCTGGTGGAAAGAAACGAAAAGTAGATGCAGAGGGTCGCCAGTTTCAAGAAAAATGGACTGAAGAATTCTTTTATCTTGCACAATGGTAAGCCTATTTGTTTGCTGTGTGATGAATCCATTTCAGTGATGAAAGAATTCAATATAAAGAGGCATTACTCAACTAAGCATCCTACGCTGCACTCACTGACAGGACAAATAAGAAAAGACAAAATCCAGAAGCTTACTGCAAATTTGGAAAAGCAGCAGCAAATGTTTCATAAACAAAGAACACTACTTGATAATGTTGTGGAAGCTAGTTTTATAGTTAGTTCAAAATTGGCAAAGTCATTAAAACCATTTTCCGAAGGTGAACTTATCAAGGAGTGTATGTTGAAGTTTGCAGTGTTTTGTGTCCTGAAAAGAAAAATGAATTTGAAAAAATTAGTTTGTCAAGACGAACTGTTGTCCGACGTATAGAAATGATGGCTAATGATATAAAAACAACATTGACTGACCGTATGGCTGGTTTTGAATTATTTTCCATAGCATTAGACGAGAGCACCGATTTATCGGACACAGCTCAACTGGCTATATTTATTGGAGGTGTTGATAAAGAGTTCACTGTTACTGAAGAATTGCTTGCTTTACAGCCGCTAAAAGGAACCACTACAGAAGAGGACATTTTTAATGAAGTTCAAAAGGTATTTACAAGTTTTGCCTTGCCATGGTCAAAATTAGTTGGAGTATGCACAGATGGTGCACCTTCTATGGTCGGCTTACGTAAAGGTTTCATCGGAATTTTGAACGAAAAAGCAACTGAATTAAATGTGCAAAAAGATGATTTGATAGTCCTTCACTGCATTATCCACCAACAGAACTTGTGTTCTAAGTCCATTCGACTCCAGAATGTTATGAATGTGGTAGTAAAAACCATCAATTTTATTCGAGGGCTTAAGCATCGTCAATTCAAGGCGTTTTTGGATGAAATATCAGCCGAATATGACGACGTAACATATTATTCTGAAGTCAGATGGCTAAGCAAAGGGAAAATGCTGAAACGGTTTTACGAGCTTATAAATGAGATAAAAGACTTTATGCAAATAAAAGATAAACCACTATCTGAATTGAGTGACCCAAAATGGGTATGTGACTTAGTATTTCTGGTCGACCTTACTGGCTATTTGAATGATTTAAATTTGAAACTTCAAAAACAAGGACAGTTAGTTAATCATTTGTACAGCCATTTGAAAGCGTTTCAGAATAAAATCCGCTTGTGGGAGGCACATATGCTGTCTGAAAACAGTTACCATTTCACCACGCTCTCTGCGTATGAGAATATTGCTTATGCTCAATATGCTGAAGAACTCAAGGTACTGTCGGAGCAATTTTCGAACAGATTTAGCGATTTCAGAAACATGGAAGACTGTTTCAATTTATTTGCTACTCCAACAAAAAGTAATGTACAAAATGCTCCAATACACTTGCAAATGGAGTTGATCGAGATTCAAGAAAACTCACTCCTAAAATCTAAATTTTAAGACGTGGAGTTGTGTGATTTCTACAAAAAATACCTCGAAGAAGACCATTTTCCGCAGCTTAGAAAATTCGCAAGAAGATTGATTTGTGCGTTTGGCAGTACTTATAAATGCGAACAGTTCTTTTCACTGATGAAAGTTAATAAATCGAAATATCGTACAAGGCTGACTGACGATAATTTGGAAAATTCTTTACGTCTTTGTATCAGTGGAATTAATCCAAACATCGATGGATTAGTTTCCCAAGTTCAAGCTCAAGTGTCTCATTGATTTAGGTATCGCTATTTAACTTTCGTAGTTTGTAATAATTCCAAATTTAACGATTTAATTATAATGTTATTATTTCATTTTATTATTTTCATAAATTGATATTATAATAACATTGTCGTATTATTTCATGTCTGATATCTATCGCAAAAAATTATGAACACTACAACACTACTTTAAAATGTACTACTTTTAAGCGCGGCCCGCGAACGTATTTGCACACTAAAGTTTGGCCCACAACATGTCAAAGGTTGCCCATACCTAGTCTATACGGTCGAGATTATGTTTTCCTTCAGTTTGTCTTTTATGTTCCAGATATTTCAAAATCTTGTCTATATCCTTGCCGACTTCATCTTTCTTAATTTTTTCGGAGGCGGTGGCATTTGAGTATTATCGATCGCGCAAACATCCTCATCACTGTTTTCGTCTGCGTGCACAACTTCTGTTTCACTAGTCCGTGATACATTTGATGCAATTGGACGTAAAGATAGTGTATCTCGAAGGAACTCTAAATTCGCAGCCCAAGGCCAATTTTGAAATTTCTTAGCTGAACCAGCAGTTCTTTTGATAATTTGAGATACTTGACATATGAATCTCTCAAATTTTTCCACTTAAGCTTTAAAGCGTTACCTGTAAGAGACAGCATAAAACAGTCGTTTCAAAATAAAGAAAACAATAATAGACAACGTGAAAAGTAAAACCTGAATAATGATAATGGTTAGGTTTGACGTGGTTATTTTACGTTTGTTTATGTAGATTTTTCCTATTCATGCTTGTGTTTTTATTGTTTCAGATATTTAAGTACAGGTGATACCCATCACACTATTGCTTTCCGTATTGGACGCACTACCGTTTCCAGCATAGTTAAAGAAGTATGCGTAGAGATATAGAATATTCTACAGCCGCTGTATTTGGCAATTCCAACGGAGAAGGCTTGGAGAAAATCTGAAGTTGGGTTTAGAGAACGATGGAACTTCCCAAACTGCATAGGGAGTATAGATGGGAAACATGTGGAAATAAAATGCCCTTATAAGACTGGTTCAAGTTATTTTTGTTATAGAAACTATTTTTCGATCGTTCTCTTAGCCATTGTTGATCCTTACTACAATTTCATTGTAGTTGATATAGGCAGCTACGGGCGGCACAGTCACCATTTTCGGAAATTCATCCTTCTATCGCCATTTCGTTGATAATAAAACAATCCTGCCTCCGAAGCCATTACCCGGAACAGATATCCCCGTCCCTCACGTGTTTGTAGGCGATGAAGGGTTTAAGTTACAAACTTATTTGATGCGTCCTTTCCCGAGGAATACCGTGATTGATAATTTAGAAAAGAGAATTTACAATAGACGACATTGCAGAGCTCGACGAATCGTCGGAAATGCTTTCGGTATTTTAGTTCAAAAGTGGCGTGTATTTTTCAGACCTATCGATACTGCAGTTCATGTTGTTAGAGCGGTGCCTGCACAATTTCGTTAGAGATAACACAGAAAATGTCACTACCAACGAGGGACAATTATCAAACGACGCGACGTTACGAATCAGCCTGCCAATGCTTTCTCCACCGTTACTTGATTAAGAGAAAGATCGAACGATGCTGCCTATGCTGTACGAAATCATTTTGTCCGTTACTTTAACAGAATAAATGAAATATGAATAATAGTAGATGAATATGTGGGATTCACGACCATTGCCTGATTTGAATTAGCAGGCGGATTAAGCTTGCATGGGGCAATAATAACATGAGCACTTCTCGGTGTTGAGTTTGATCTCGGAAACACAGCCACGTACCGAGTGTTTCCCGAAATCTCACAATTATATATATAATAACTATTATATTATTATTCTCATTATACTTTTGACGACTCTCACCATAACGTTCTGTTAGAATTTTCAAATTATGTACGATAAAACCAACTAAATATATTTGAGAATTGCTACTTACTGCTTTGATTAAGTTTTTTTCCAATATCCCTGCACGCTTCTCCTTTTTTACCACGTCTTTATAATTTTCGTGACGTTTATCGCATAAGAAAACGTATTCTCTGACAGCATCGATGAGCCTTTCCGTATTATCGGCCATTTCGCTACATCTAGTCCGCCGTGGATTCTGTGTACATTGACAACGACTCATCTGTCCGCCGCGGACTTGATTAGTCCGCTGCGGTTGCCGCATTTTGTTTAAGGCTCGATCAAACAGAAAGCGAAGTGTCCGCGCAGACAAAATGTCCGCAGTCCGTCGCGGACTACGGTTGTCAACAGAATGCGGACAACTTGGGCGGAACAGTATGAAAACAGTTGCGACTAAGTGCGTACCAGTGCGTCGGATCAACATGTCGAGCAGCTCCTCCGATGAAGAAGAACTTCTTCTTCTGTTAGCTCTGAATCGAGCAAAACGAAAGAGAAAACGGGTACCCGCTTCCTCCACGCTTCTCCTTCTTTTACTACGTCTTTATAATTTTCGTGACGTTTATCGCATATAAGAAAACGTATTCTCTGACAGCATCGATGAACCTTTCGGTATTATCAGCCATTTCGCTACACCTAGTCCGCCGCTGCCTCTGTGTACATTGACGACTCATCTGTCCGTCGCGGACTTGATTAGTCCGCTGCAGTTGCCGCACTTTGTTTAACCATGGTGATAACACGTAACGGACAGTCAGCGCGAACCTTGTGTTACGTGTTATTATATCACCATGATCAAACAAAAGGCAGCGGCCGCAGCAGACCAACCGAATCCGCGGCGGACAGTGCGTTTTCTAGTTGTTCGCATTCTCTTTGAAAACCGTAGTCCGCGACAGACTGCGAACATTTTGTCCGCGCGAAAGTAAAAAATGGATAAAATATATTGCTCATCCCGAAAAAGAAACAAGCATTCTCAGGCAGCAACGAAGAAAAAAATATGCAAAGTCGCAATCTCAGAAATTGTCACTTGGAAAAGCAAGTTGATGAGAACGTTGGCACCTCGGCAAGGAAGTTAAAGACATCAAGAGATAGTTACACCATTGGCTACGACTGCACTTTTAGCTATCGCATCTTGTCTTTCGCAATAGTATTTTCTGAGTTGTCCAAAATAGTGTGCCGTATGTGCCAAAAGCCAGTGAAATTTACCAAAGAAGGTAAACAAGACATTGGCTTCAATCTCGTCGTGAGTTGTGAGGATTGTGACCCTTCATATATAAATAGTTGCCCAAAAATCCTCAATAAGGCGTATGAAATCAATAGGCAGATTACTCTTGCGATGCGCTTGTTAGGCATCGGTTACAACGGCCTTAAATAGTTTTGTGCATTCATGGGTTTGCCGCACCCAGTATTTCAAAAAAGTTACGCTGAAATTCTGAAAATTATTCATGATGCTTCCGAATCAATTTCTTCTTATTCTATGAAAAATGCTGCACAAGAAGAGAAAAAGAAAATCAGTTGAAAAATATGGGAATGATGGAGTTACAGTCTCCCGTGATGGGTCATGGCGTCGACGTCGTTTCCCGTCACTTTCTGGAGTTACTTCGCTTATTGGATGGTTCACTTGGAAGGTAGTCGACTTTGTGGTGAAAGGTAAATTTTGCAAAGCATGCCTTTACTGGAAGAATAAGGAAAACACTGCAGAATACGAAGGTTGGAAAGAATCTCACAAGATGGAATATGACGCAAATCATGAGGGATCGGCTGGGAAGATGGAGGTGGATGCTGCTACTGAAATATTTATTCGTGGAAATGAAAAAATGATGTTACCTATAGAATTACGTAGGAGATGGCGACTGTAAAACGTTCAAAGCTATTGTTGAGAAAATCCTACTGTGAAGAAGAAAGAGTGCATTGATCACGTTAAAAAAGAATGAACAGTAGACTGAGAAATTTAGTGAAAAAGACCAAAGGTTTGAATGGAAGAGAAAAATTGACCGGCAAGTTTATTGATGAATTGATGATATATTATGGGCTCGCTATTCGAAGGCGCTGTCACTCGAATGGGGACATGAAAAAAGCAATTTGGGTAACGCCTTATGACAAAATTTCAACAAAAAAGCCCAAGCATCATTTATGTCCTGAGGGCTCAGAATCATGGTGCACTTGGGAGTCACACAAGACACTTGAAAGAAAACAAAGCGACTACGATCACAACCCTCCTATGCCAACTGCAGTATTCGAAGCAATCAAACCCATTTATGAGGAATTGAGCAGTGATGAGTTGCTGACACGTTGCTTAGGCGGATTCACTCAAAATGCCAACGATAGCTTTAATGCACTTGTATAGTTCATGGCTCAAAAACAAATTCAAGTGGTAAAACTGTACTCTCCGTTCAATGATGGTTTCCGTGGAATTATGACAGTTCTGCAAAAATTGGACATTGTAATTGGATTGAATTGCGACAACTTTCGCTGCGAATCCGACGCCATGTGCATCATTCTTTCCGAGTGATCACTTTCTGCAAAAGCAAAAGACGATAGGAAAGCCTCACTCGTTTCAAGAAAAGATGAGGAGCAAGAAAATGTTAAATTAGAAGGTCAACTCTACGGTGCAGGCATTGCAGATTAGAGGTAGGTCAAAACCTACTACGCGATTTCGGTACATTAAACTTTAAATGCGTTTTTCTCAAAACGGTGTATTTCTCAACCGATTAACTTCAAATCTTAACTTTAGCTTCGCGGTCATATTATCTAGTGAACATCATAGGATATTTTCGACAAAGAAAAATTATGCATTTTATCGATGATTTACGACCGATTTTTCCTTCAAAAACAGCATTTTGACATAAATATCAACGTCATTCCTTTAAAAATTCAAATTTGAACAAAATTATGCGATCTTCACTCCATTTTTGGATATATTTTAAGAATCTTTTTGAATTTTTATTCTAGGTGCAGAATTGCGAGCAAGAGATGTACGGTCGTATCGACTTTTTCAAAAGAACGTATCGAGCTGGAAGATATGTAACGCCGCCATTTTGTATTTGAAAAATCCAATAAAAATTTGCTTTTGTACCTCAATACTAGTAGAAACATAAACGCTAAACAAAATTAAAATATATCAACCTGTTCCCCTCTGATAAAGTTAAGAAAATGACCCATGATTTTGTGCTCACAAGGTAGGATTACCCCTTAAAGCTAGGCGTACACCTATCCGCATCGTACGTATCGGACGCATCGCATCAAACGGATTATTTTTTCCAATGCGTTCACAGTAAGGTGGCGTCCACCTATCCGCATCGTACGTATCGGACGCATCGCATCAAACGGATCGTAATATTCTTTATATAGGAACCTATACAAGCGCGTCCACCTATCCGCATCGTACGGATCGCACGAATCTGCCCGTCGGCAATGCCGACGCCGTTGCTCCGAGAGGCAACTTTTGCGATGCGTGCCGATGACTCACTACGAAAGTCCGATAGTTGCGTCGGCAAATCCAATCGCTGCCGATACTGTGAATGAATTGGAAAAAATAATCCGTTTGATGCGATGCGTCCGATACGTACGATGTGGATAGGTGGACGCCTACCTCAAACGGATTATTTCTTTCCAATGCGTTCACAGTATCGACAGCTATTGGATTTGCCGATGCAACTATCGGACTTTCGTAGTGAGTCATCGGCACGCATCGCAAAAGTTGCCTCTCGGAGCAACGGCGTCGGCATTGCCGACGGATAGATCCGTGCGATCCGTACGATGCGGATAGGTGGACGCACTTCTATGGCTTCCTATGTAAAGAATACTACGATCCGTTTGATGCGATGCGGATAGGTGGACGCCTACCTTAAAACCGACAACATCTGGGTTCACAAACTTTCCAAACCTAGTAATAAAATGTGCCTTGTTTAAAACTTTTAAGAAGCGAACGCTCATGCAATTCCTACACGACTTGAAAATCGTCTTTTATCAATGGTACGATTATCCGCGTTTTATTTTACAGCATGTTTCGTTCTGCAGATGGCCCTTTCGCAGTTCTTGGTTGTTTTCGGCGAACAATAAATATATTGGTGGTAAACGTTTTGGTGTCAATTAAATATAGCAATAATTTTTAACTCCAATCACCTAACGTTTGAACATACACCTTTGTAACTAATCTAATAGTATGTCATTTCGACGAGCACTTTTTGAAGTGTATAATATTGTCTGTAAATATATGTTTGTGTAACTTTTAATCCTTACCTATGTTTCATAAGTATTTATTTAGTAAATAATACCATGTTTTTCTATTTTGTTATGAGTATATTTCTTATAATCCATTTTTAAAAGCATTACTTTTTTGAGATCATAATAAGACCGGATGTCCTGTATTCGTCGTTTCGACGAAGGTTAGGTGTGTAACGTTAAAAACGAGTATTCCAAATGGAGAGTTACAGGTTACGGATAAGTAGTAAACCTGTCTTACGTTATAGAAATTTTAACATTTCTATCGTTGCATTGTTACATTTCGCGTGCTAAAAGAAAATAGTATTTATATTAATTTATTAATTAATTCTTGTTTCGATCATACGTTTTCGCTCAAAACTTGTTTTCTTTTAGTAACTTAAAAATAGCAACATCTGGGTTCACCCTTTCCAAACCTAGTAATAAAAACCATGTAGCCGGTAATATAGACGCAACCATAGCATACCAGGAAAAGCCCACGCACCCTTCGGATGCAGATGCTTCGTTCAACGCTTTATCAGAATCGCCGACTTTGCGGAAATAGTTTATAAATCATTTGAACGCATAATTAGACATTCGTGCATTGATGTTAGTGCAGGAGTCACTGTAATCCCTGTTTTGTAAATTATAACTCTGTAATTAGTGATTGAATTGTCTCACTAAACTTTTTATTTTGAAAAACAGTATAGGCACAAGCCTGTTATAATTGGCGCAATCATCTAGATCAATTTACAATTTTTATCGAGAAAATTGGTGTGTTCCCACTTCAAGATTGAAAAAGAACCTCAACGACGAAACCAGCAGTCATCGTGTTGTTTTTATTATTATATATTTCCTTCTTTATTTGCGTAACAATAACTCCAGGTAATGTTTATATGCCTTTATTTTCTACAGAATATGACTACCTATATATTAATTATATACAACCATATATATCCACTGCTCCCAACCTCTCGTCACTAAAACTAAAGGAACCTTTTGATCACGTTTACCAACATCCTCTCTTGATCAAAAGTTTCTTATACATAATTCTCAATTTACATCTACATGATATAAACATAATATATTAAATCTCTACAATGTGTTATCTAAACGAATCCTACGTATTGTCTATTTTTATAAAATTGAATTTTCTGCACTTCTTTTGTTAAAATATCTGCTTGTTAATATACTCTATCTTAATTAATTTTGATCTTACATGCTCTGATACAAAATTATACTGTTAATTAAGCACAAAATTATACTTTAAGTCTATGTGTTTAACTCGCCGATTGTTTTCTGGATTCTTTATTATAGAAATACAGCCACTATTGTCCTCATATAATAATAAAGTGTGTATATTAATGTCTAAATCGAACAACAATTTTCTCAACCAAAGTACATCACAAACGACGCTGCATAATGCTGTAAGTGCAGCCTCAGTTGAAGACAATGCTACACAATTTTGTTTGCGGATTGTCCACGAAACTGTGTTATCAAATAACTTTCTTTATATACAAACACTAGTTTTGTGATCTAGTAAAATTTAGAGTCAATAAAAATTCATTAATCCTGTCATTCCAACATTTTGATGACTGTTTTAACCCATATAATGATTTGTTTAGTTTATAAACTTTTTCTTCGGAGGTTTGTATTCCTATACACATATACCTCTTCCAATAGGTGTCCATTTAGAAATGCTGTCTTAACATCCATGTGCTCTAATTCGAATGAAACTTGATTGGCAACACCTAGTAAAGTTCGAATTGTTACCATTTTTGCTACAGGAGAATAAATATTGTCAAGGTCAAAATTATCCTTTTGTGCAAAACCGCGCACAACCGATCTAGCTTTATATCGGTCGCTCACATCTGTTTCCATTGGTTTGTACGTATACACCCACTTTGTATATAGAATTTCTGCATCATTTGGCGTTTCCATGTATTGTTTTCATTTATTGAGTTCAGTTCTCGATCCATTGCTTCTTCCCAAAATTTCCTATCAGGCCTTTCTTGTATGTCTTCGAATGTTGTTGGCACGTCATCAATAAATCTAACTGCATCGAATGCCATGTATAATTCATAATCGTAATATCTGGAACTTGTCGCTTATTAGCAGCTTTAGTTTTGCTGTCTCTGTTACGTCGGTCATCGTCATGCACCTTGTTAAACTCGTCATTCCCTGTTTCAACAACTACATTCTCATCACTTATCGTTTCTTATTTTCCAACTTCTTTACTCTCATGGTTTTCTTCTACTTGCACATTAATCATATCACTTTTATACCAGAAATGATTTTCATTAAATTTAACATCTCGGGCAATAACTATTTTATTTCTCTCGATACTCCATAGTCTATAGCCATTAGGTGCATAGCCGATCATTACACATTTTTCAACCTTGTCAAACTTGTTCCTTTGTTTCTTCTGTAAATAACTATAAGCAACACTTCCAAATATCCTAAGATTATTTACGTCAGCTTTATGTCCGTTCCATAGCTCAGCTGGAGTTACATCGCAATTCACCGCATCTGCAGGCCCTCTATTCAAAATATAGTTTACCGTACGTATTGCTTCGCCGCATAATTCCTTAAATACTCCAGAACCATCGATCATAGTCCGAGCTCTTTCCACTAAAGTTCTATTCATTCTCTCTGCCTTTCCATTATGTTGTGGAGTGTAGGGCGCTGTGTAATCTAATATTACCCCCTTTTCTACAAAACCCTTTAAATTCCTTAGATATATACTCGCCTCCATTGTTGCACCTTAATTTTGAAATTGAATATCCAAACAAACTCTTAGTCATTTCAAAATACTCTTTGAATTTTTCAAATGCCTCATCTTTGTGCTTTAAGAGGTATGTAATTGTGAAATTTGAGTAATCATCTATAAACGTGAGAAGATATTTACTCCCATAATGTGCTACGGGTGTTATTGGTCCACATATATCGATATGCACTATTTCAAGCAATCTTTTCCTCTTATTTCTAATTTTAAATGGTTGTCTTGACATTTTACCAGCTATACACCGTTCACAAAAGTCAACCTTACGAACTTGAATATTATGCCCAATGCCATCAATTAAATGTTTTTTCATTTAACATTTCAAGACCAGAAAAATGCAAATGCGCATATCTTTTGTGCCATCTTAAAAATTCATTATTATCTACCATAACATTTTGACATTCACGCCTGTAACTTCAAAATTTATTTCGTACAAATTACTTATTTTTCCTATACCTATCAATCTATTATAATTTACAAGTTTTACTAGCCCGTCGCAAAATATTACTTTTATACCCGCCATTTCTAATTTCTTAACTGATAAAAGATTTTTCCTTAACTGTGGTACATAAAATACATTTCCTATCTGACAACTTATTTTCTTTTTTAATATAACTACTTACATTTATTCGTATTCGTATTCGTATTCTTTATTACTCAATTAGATCCAGTCAGGACATAGACTTTGTCAATATTTACAAAAACAGTGGTTATACTTAGCATTAAGAAGTAAAACACACACACATATATATATATATATATATATATATATATACACACATACACATTGACCAAATCCGAAACATTTTGATGCTCCGTGTCACAACACTGCTAAGTCAAAAATTCAGAGACACTATAGTAACAGTTCTCGGTAAAGTACCGTTACATTTCTTTTTTAAATGTAGGCATTCCAAAATGTTTAAAATTAGGTGGTAGCTTATTATATATTTTAACACAGATATAGCGAGGATTTCTCTCAAACAACGATGTTTTATGCGATGGGATTGAAAACTTGATACGATTCCTGGTATAATATGTTTTATTAATAGTAAAGTATTGCAAGTAAAATAAAAGTAATGCTTATGAGCGAACACAGCACATTCATAAAGTGAGGGCAATGACATTATGCCTTGCTCCTTGAAAACCGGACTGCACGTTTCCGTTTTTTTAAAGAGAACATAGTTCTTACTATTTTTCTGAAGTACGAAGCACCGTTGAAAATGTGACGACAGACCCCAGAAAATTATGCCATATCGGAGCCTAGAGGATATATGAGCGTTTTTACATTTCTTATACCAGTTCCTAACAAATAATTTTCATTTTTGGCTACAGCAATTTTGATTGGTGTTTCTAACATTATTAAATCACAAAATACAGACCTATCATTTACAAGATCGTCAGTGCAACCAAAATCAATACAAAATGTCAATTTACTTTCAGTGTCTTTATCATTACTCTTATAATCTACATTGCCCAAGAAACATACCTTAGATGCATCTTGACCTTCACCGAGTTGCTCATCTTGCATTACATATGTAGTTACTCCATAATCTCGATAATTCCTCCCTCGTTGTTGAACTTTTCCTCTACCTCGAAAATTCCCTCGTTGGTACCCTTGACTGGAACCTGCTGCAAATTGCTTCTGTCCTGTTAACTCCCTGTGGTCGCTTACTTTATTTCCATAGAATTTCTTTTGGTATTTTGGATATGTAGTTCTGCATTTTCATTTGAAATGTCTTGGTTTCCCACAAAGAACACATTTTTCCATGTTAAAGGCTACTCCTTCTGTGTTGCATTCTTTGTGTACACTACTTAAATGTTTCTTCTCTTCTTCTGCAAGCAATTTTTGTTTTACCATTTCATAGTTCAGTTTTTCAATATGTAAATTTTCAATGATATCACTACTGTTTCATACGATTTTGGTAATGTTAACAACAGATTGCATATTATATCCTGTTCTTCAATAGTTACCCCTGTTGCCTTTAATTGTCTCACAATACTTTCAAATTGATTTAGAAATTTTTCCAAAGATTCACCTTCTTTTAACTTCATCGAAAGCATTTTCCTTTTTAGAATCAATTGTCCAGACAGCCCTCTCTTTTCATATTTTTGTTCTAATACTTTCCACATACTATATGCTGTTTCCTTTCCTCCTTTCTTTTCCACATTCTAATAGCACATCTTTCACACATTGAACAATCAAAGATTTAGCTCTGTTATCATCTTTTATAAATTCCTTGTTCTCTGTATCTCCTAGTTCATTATATATTTTTTCTTCTTTATTTGTATCCAGTACACCATTTTCTGCTAAGTATATTTCCATACGAAACTTACAATTGTGATAGTTATCACCATCAAGCGGTACAATATTATACGTTTTTATATTACCATGCGCCATGTTAATAATAACCCCAATATCAAATTTTATTTTTCACTCGTTTTTGCTTGGGTCCATAACCTGTTGTTTTTCGTTATTATTTATTTCCTTCTTTATTTGCGTAACAATAACTCCACGTAATGTTTATATGAATTGTAATTAGAATTTGTTTGTAGAATTTATTTTCTACAGAATATGACCACCTATATTTATTAATTATATACAACCATATATATCCACCACTCCCAACCTCTCGTCACTAAAACTAAAGGAACCTTTTGATCACGTTTACCAACACATCGATCCAGGAGGACAATGAGGGAGGAAGAAACGAAAATAGCTTGCCCACCCAGAGGCAAAGTGAGTACTTTTGCCTTTACTTGCAGTAACGATACGAATCACTTCGACTATCGTAGTCACTTTCCCGTCATTGGAAAACTTCCTTTCTATTGGAAAAATTTCATAGTATAATCCTACACCTTTAATTAGTGAGAAAATTAAACAAACAAGCTGGAGAGATTGATAGAATCAGTACACAACCTAAGCTTAACCGAAACCGGAAACGAATAAGAAACAACAATGGTAGAATTAAATTACCAATTACTTAAAATTGAATTAGATTCCATATCTATGTAATGTAGAAACGAATAGCGTAAACTTATTTAATAGTGCTTGCTAAAGGCCGGATAATATGCAGTTTGCATAAATTTGCATATTTGCACGGTATATGTATTTTGTAGTAATTCAGCATATTTGAAGTATCCGAGTTTTATTTATTTATTGGATGTAATTTATTATAGGATAGGCATTACTAAAAATATGTCGTGGTTGTAACAAACAAAGAGTTAAACAGCCCTCTTTAAATTAAAAATAGCATTCTATGAAGCCTCCTCTCGATACTTTTCCGATAAGCGCTTCCAAAAATTTATTAATGCTGTTCCCATACATCTAGACCGGGACAGAATTCAAGGAAAAGCTAATTCCCTGAAACTTCTAAATAAATACGAAAATACATTTTACCACAAAATTAGGAGCACAGGTGTTTCTTTGTTATTCGGAGAAATTTATTCCCATATTCGAAAGCAATCTTATTTATTTTAAACGTTATTTTACGTTGGTTTTTCGAAGTGTAAACTTGTGGGTTGTTATTAATTATAATAGCACAAATGCCGAAAATAGCGACTGCGCCTGGATGAGTAGAGGGAGATGACGGGTTCAAACACAGCCGCTCAGCCACAACTCCGAGCGTGTATACTGGAAGGTAGTCACAACCCCGAGCACGCGTGTATGGTAAGGGGGACCACAACCCCGGTTTGGAGGGTTAAAATTCATGACAACCGCCTCCCCAGAAAATTCAAAACTCCCGACCCTCTGGTCGGTAAGGTAGATACCTAGTGCCGGTAGTACAGATTTCTATATGTAGTG